>BFEA01000297.1:1748476-1760062 GCA_003427395.1 Chara braunii
TAAACTGTGGACTGTGTTCAGCGTTTCCCACTCAATGCGGTAATGCTGGACTACAGTAAACAGTGGACTGTGACGCGGTAGACTGTGGTAGATTGGGGTAACACCATAGTGTGGATTGTCTGGCCGGACTATACTCATGCTCGGAACGGTAATGCTGGGCAACATTCTTTTCTTCTTGGGGTATTGCCTTTAAGACGCGCACGCCCAAATCAGATTTATTATTTAAGTGAGCGTAAGTGCACGTCCAGATAAGATTTATTATTTAAGTACGCGCCCAGACCATATATTATTTTAAGTGCGCGCCCGCATGTGCCCAGACCAGATATTAATTCTAAGTGCGCACCCGCGCGCGCCCAGACCAGATATTATTTTTAAGTGCGCGCCCGCACGCACCCAGTCCATATATTATTTTTCAGTGCGCGCCCGTATGCGCCCAGACCGGATATTGTGCGCCCATACGCGCCCAAGCTTGAGAGTGTGCGCCCATGTGCGCCCAGGCCTGATATTGCTGTTAGAATGCGCGCCCATACGCGCCCGAGCTTGAGAGTGCGCGCCCATGCGCGCCCAAGCTCGATATTGCTGTTAAAGTGCGCGCCCAAGCTTGAGAGTGCGCGCCCATGCACGTCCAAGCTTGATATTGTTGTTAGAGTGCGCGCCCATGTGCGCCCAAGCTTGAGAGTGCTCGCCCATGCGGGCCCAAGCTTGGCATTGCAGTTAAAGTACGCGCCCATGCGCGCCCAAGCCTGTAATAGCAGTTAGAGTGCGCGCCCGTGTGCGAACAGGATGGATGTAGTTATTTGAGTGCGCGCCCGTGTGTACTTGCGTTGAATATGTGTGCGCCCAGGCTAGATATTGTCGTTTGAGTGCGAGCCCATGTACTCCCGAGCATAGGATTGCTAGCTGGGATGATTTGCCCTCACGCTCCCGTTGATTTATTTCCTTGCCGATCAGCAACACCTCATGCATGTGATATTTTCCCTCGCACGGGGAGCATTGGCAGTTCAGTCCCTGCACATGTGATTTGCGTCAGTCTAGCCCCAGTACATTCAACATTTGTGACTGGTCCCTGTGTATGAGATGTTCCAGTGATCAATTGCTGTTCAGCCGGGCCCTTCAGGCGGGCCTACTTGAGATTGTTGCTGTTCAGCCGGGCCCTTCAGGTGGGCCTATTTGAAATTGTTGCTGTTCAGCCCGGCCCTTCAGGCGGGCCTACTCGAGATTATTATGTCGGGCCCCTTCAGGCGGGCCCTCCTCTCGAGATTGTTGCAGTTTTTCAGCCAGGCCCCTTCAGGCGGGCCCTTTCTTCTGAGATAGCTGCTGTTCAGCCGGGCCCATTCAGGCGGGCTTTATATTGAGTTGCTGTTCAGCCGGGCCCATTCAGGCGGGCCCTATATCGAGTTGCAATTCAGTCAGGCCATTCAGACAGACCCCCACATTGAGTTGCTGATTGCTATCTCGCCAGGTCTTGGAGGGAGTATCTGCATTAGTTGCATTCCATCCAAACTGGCCCGACATCATGAGACTACCCCTAAGTGGGGTAGATTGATTGAGAGGTTCTGCTACAGACATGTGGGATATCAGAGTTTCACTATCAGGGCTAATGAGTCCTCGACTTCGAGACACACGCTCGTGATCACCTACTCGGTGAAGGGGGCAGAGACGGGGGTGAAGGGCACCACATACGACAGGATTGCGGATTATATATTTCGTAGGGAGAGCTATTGGAGGGACAATTGGCTACACGTGGTGTTCCCTCGCGTACCTTCAGCACCTAGGGGTGTGCTCTTCGATTTTGACGGATGCAACCCCAAGCCCCTTAGTGAGCCCCGCAGCAAGGATAAGAGGCGGAAGGACGACCGGATGTAGAGAGAGATAACCAGATCCGGAGTCCCAATCACTACACGTGTCTCGAAATCAGAGTCAGATGAGTCGGATTTGGAGCCCTGCTTTGTGAGTGACCTTGATCTTAGCGATTATTTTGACTGGGACACTCACATGGGTTGAGCTTGTGGACAGCGACAGGAGCACTGGAGACTAGCGTGCGGAGACGTCGGAGGGCGACATTGAGGAGGATCGCAGATCTTCTTGGACAGTATCTACTTGAGGGTGATTGACTCCTACATGTCAAACGACCCTAGGTCCGAGACAATTATTGGTCCCCCAAGAGGGGAGGGTCCGGTCCCATACCTCGGAGATGATTATAGTCATTTGGTCGGGACGGACTTTGCTATGCAGGCTTATCGAAAGCCCATTTACGGAGATCCCTTTCTTGAGGTTTCCTTCATCTACTCTGGTGGGAGAGGACGTATTGAGATATTGATTGAGCTTCATTCGATATCATTTTTGCGAAGAAGTTTTATCTTAGGAGTGTTGCAGACGAGGAGATGGCAAGATGCATGATCTATATCTGCAAGATTGATCCAACAGCGCCTCTCGAGATCAGCTATGTGGTTCCAGAGTCTATAGCCACGCGGGTTCTCAATGACGAGGCGCCAGATACGGAGTCTCGGACGGCAGCACTTTGTCACGAGGGGGTACCACTTATTATCATTGATTGAGGTTCTCTCTTTTCAGTCACTATGATGTATTACGACATTATTATTTATTAGTGACTGCAGCCCTCCGATGGCTGCTCCCTGCATACACTGTGTACTTCTCTTCAGTCTCATTTCTCTGGTCATGCTCTTGCAGAGTCCGGTTTCTGGTCTTCTTATCTTGTCAGTGTCAATTGCTTTATGATGCATGTATGTTATTTTCCTCCTTACTTTACACAGGTTACACCCAAGGCAGGTTGAAGGACTCCTGAACGATAGGGACTCCGGTGACCTTGGGTCTATCCTTTATACGGGGTCAGGTGCAGGCGATAAACCCGAATGCCTCACTCTAAGCCGTGTCGCCGCTGGTAGGAGGGATAACCCTGACTACTCGGCTGTATGACAAAGTGTGACTACCTCTGAACACACCTCTATTTTTATACCTATCAAAATCCTTCGTGACAGCCTGCCAGTCCTCCAACCCACTGAGCTCGGTCCGGGGAAGGATATGTATCCGGACCCTTGAAGCAGTGGGGGCGCGACAAAAATGGTGCTGTTGCCGGGGACTCAAAAATCTTGAGTTCCTGGGAGCGGACCTTGGTCACAATATTATGTGACTAGGCAGCAATCTAGTACAAGGTCTGGCTCAGGTCAGAAAGACTTTCGGCTAGAGGAGCCCCAAGAGGAGGGGCCTCTTGCAGAGGTCTATCTGAAGTGATTCAGACCTGCAAGCAAGGGTTTGGAATTTGTTTTCTGGACCCTTCGCTTGAGAAGTCTATAAGTCAGATACCAGATGATGACTGAAGAGTATAATGTCCTAGAAGCCCTAACTCGTGTCACCTGCGGTGGTGCTTTCCCTTATATGTTTGTCAAATGCATTACTTGTGTGAAAAGTACAATGACTGTGCATGTGCTTCTCTCTAGATTCCTTGACACTGATGATTATGATATTCGACCCTACATCCTACAATGGACTGATCGGGATCCGAGTTTCTTTACCAACTGGGATATCATAGTGGAGTGTGTCAAAGCCGAGAGGGATCAGTTGAGACAGCAAGGGATAGAAGCGAGTTGAAGCTTACTGCCTAGGATTTATGAGAAAATTCCTACCCCGCCAGTACCTAAAGGATTCTGTGATGGTAGAAACTGGCAGCCGATCATCAATGCAGCACTGAGGAGGCAAACCTAGTAAGTAGTCAATGTCAGCAGTAACGAAAGCGATAGAGGCGCTGACTAGGATCACGGCTGAGGGAGCCTTCCCGTACATCATTGAGAGGTGTGTGACTTGTGAGCACGACTCAGTGATCCTGTACGTCCTTGTAGCTCGATTTCTCGACACGGATGATAATGATATGAGGCCATACGTATCTGCTGGGACACGGAGAGAGATCGATTATGAGGCGTGTTGGATAGCTGCTGCTGAGTACGTCCTGGATGAAAGGCTGTTGCTGAGACAACGAGGGAAGAAAGTGACTTGGAGTGTCTTGCCTAGAGAGTTTAAGAGATTCCCAAGTCCGCCTGTGCCCGCCTGTGCCCGCTAGCTTCTGCGACGGGAAGGACTGGGGACCAATCCTCAACGCAGTACTTAGGGACCGAGTGTGGTGAGCCATGCCAAGAGATGTCTACACTCCTGATGACGGAGAGAGCTTCTGCTTCGAGGTCTATCTAGATGAGCAACGAGCGACTGTCATCGGGGCCGTGAGAGGATGCAACACTAGACTGGGTAGTCGTGATGAGATTGACATGGTAGAGCACTACCTTGAGCTTATGCGGGCGGCTGCTTTTAGAGCAATTACGGATCATACTAAGATTAGGCATCTGCTGGATTGCAAGAGTTTGGATGGCAGGAGAGTGATGCTACATGCGAGAGATGAGACCATCCTATCTAGACAGTGTCTTGCAGACAGTCTGGCTAGAGGCGCTAGAGGCAGCCCTGCTGGAGTGTGAAAACTCTATGTCAATTGCGACTGTGACCATTGATAGAGGATGGTTAGATAAAGTCACTGAGACTGATAGCTCGTTCGAGATATTGAGACACGACGTCTGTAAGGAAGGGCGTTTAGTATTCTATGTTCCAGTGGTAAGATTTCTCAAGACCGACGAGCTTGACGTGAGGGTTTATGCTCAGGAAGGAATAAGAGAAGAAGAAGGTTATTTAGAGTGCCTGAGGAGAGTGTACATTCACCTCTCGAGGATAAGCGAACTGCTTTGAAGCTTGCATGGGAAAGTGACTTGGGGGAAACGAGTCAGGCAATTTGAAAGACTCCCTAGTTTTCTGACTACGGATAGCTTCACTGATAGGAGAGACTGGGTGCCTCTTCTATAAGCCATTGCCGTGGTTGGTAGGGTAAGAGAAAATGACCTAGTCATGCGACCAAAGATGCTGTTTTTCGATACCTTTGTGCGTCGGTTCGAAGTCCAGGACGAAGGATCCCCTGAATTTTCTATCACTTGACAAAGGGAGGAAACTTGTTGGCTTCTTAGATAGAAACTCGGTGAATGCAGGGCTGACTAAAGATCGAGAAATTATGAGATGGCAAAAGGCAATCGTGAAAGCCCGATTGAAGGTAACTTAGTAAGACAGGGGATAGAGAAGGAGTTGACAAAATAAGAATCTGAGAAGGTGAGAGCCCTCATTCGCGGTTGGAGCCGTGAGTACCAATGTTTGTTAGGGTCTTTGATTTGTAGGAGTGTTCGAGATCCAGTAACAGAGGTAGTAGAAATCAGGAGAGGTGCGTCTTGCATCGATGAGGCCGAGGGTGAACTCTATATTGACACCGGCGTCTATGGAGTAGAAGGCGAGCACAAAGTCTATGATAAATATGGAAGGTTGAGAGTGATACTAAGAGAAGTTAGGAATTAGGCAATGACTGGTTACTGTCCGGCGGTCACGGCAGTACTAGACACCCTAGTCCCTTTTACCAGTGGGGGAACTTTCCCGTACAAGATAGAACGCTGTATATCCCTGGAGGAGGAACACGCACCTGAGAAGGCATATATCCCTGTAGTGAAGTTCCTTGACACTGGTGAGTACGATATTCGACCCTATGTTCCCTCATTAAGAGAGAGAGGGATAGATCGCGAATCTTTTCGAAGTTGGATTAGTAATAAAGTTGATCAAGAAAAGAGAGAGTTAGAAAGAAAAGGAGCAAGAGTGGTGAGTAACCTAGCTCCGATTGTGTTTGACAGGTTCCCCGAGCCAGTTTTGCCGGAAAGTTTTACCGACGGTAGAAACTGGGAACCAATTCTAAACGCAATCATAAGAGAGAAAAGGTTCAAGAAGAAATATGAGTTTAACCAGTAAATCAGACAAGATGGTCAGGGGACCGGACGCAAGGCAGAACCTTGTTAGTTCCTCCGCAGGTGACGGAGAAGTGACCACTACCACTGTTCTACAAGAAATGTTGAAGAGGATAGAGGCCATGAAGACCGAGATGGACACTATGAATGTTCGTCTAGACCTTCCAAGAGCTAAGGTACCTCCAGAGAACATACCCTGCTTTGATGGAACCAAGGTTAGAAAGTTTCTGGAAGACTATGATGTCTTCGGTATGAGCCACGGTTGGTCGGACAAACAAAAGTTGAAAGCTCTGCTAGCCTATGTTGAGCCTAAGATGAGGGTGTCGGTGACAAAAACGACACAAAGACTGACAACATGGGTCGAGGTTAGACAAAAGATGCTGGAAGAATACATGAAGTATGACGTTCCAACGACCATGCAAAATTTGTTGGAAGTGCGACGTTCAAAATATGCAACCCTTGATCAATTCCTAGAGGATTTTGAGCGGGTTGCGCGGAGAGTACCCTTCCTGGATGAGGCCCAGAAGTATCATGTTCTGCTAACTAATTTCGCAGAGGATGAAAGAAAGAGTGTGGTCAGCCGCGCTGCTCATTATCCTCTGAAGTGGGATGAAGTGGTTGAGATGGTCCGTGAACTACCTTCGGTGTCAAACCAGAAGTGGTCTCTTGAACAGATGAAAACAATCACTAGTAGCTAACGGAGGAAACTTGAAGGCCGAAGAGATCCTTGGTCTTCTCGTTAAGCTTGGTAACTTCGAAAAGTTAACCCTTCCTGCCCCAGCAACTCAAGCACTTGTTGGAGCTGAAGAAGGTAAGGTAGAAAGAAAGAAGGAGAAGCAAAAAGAGGAGAGTGAAAGTGAGAGCGAGAGTAGTGATGATGATGACGCTAGGCGAAGGAGAAAAGAGAGACAAAAGAAGAAGCGTGACCGGGATTGGAAGAAAGATAATAAGAGTCGAGATTGACAAAGGAGAGATGACCCCTTCCGATGTTATTATTGTGACGAGGAAGACCATACTATAACTCGGTGCCCTTTACTAGAGAAAGAACTCGAAGAAGGGATTGTCAAGAAGAATGCCAATGGGCACGTCTGTGATGCCAATTGCCAATTGGAACAAGATAAATTTCTGATTCAAAGGAGGGATGCGAGCAGTTGTCCTAGAACAGGCTAGGACCAATAAGGATAAAAAGAAGAAGGCTAGAGTTAATGTTATCACCTTTGATGGTATGCTACCTCCAGAAATAGTGACTCGAGATGACAATCCTGGGAGTCAAGGCCTGAATGTATCTCATATCATCCAAAGAGAGGTCGAAGAGAAAAAGCGAGAGAAGGCTCAAAGAGAGCTAGACCAGCTGATAGATGGGACCAAGAACCTAGTGAAGGAAGGGAAAGGAAAGGAAGCTGCCGGGAAGAAGAGAAGGGTGGTCTTGAGATCCGAAGCCGAGGAAGAGATCTCGATAGATGAAGTAATAAAAAAATTACTCGAGGAGACCGAGATCACCTTATCCTGGAAAGAAGCAGTAGCCTTGGTACCCAAGTTTAGGGAAGAACTTAAGAAGATGGTTGAAAGGCGAAAGGTAGAAATTAATAGTCTAAGACTCTTCCCTCAGCATGTGGAAAGAGCCCCGCCTGGTACCAAGATGAGGTTTGAAAACATGGCGTGTGGATACTTGAATATCTCTGTGAATGATGCGAAGGTTAGAGCCCTAGTGGACTCTGGGGCTGAGATGGTGCTTATGTCCTCGGCCACAATGAGATCATGTAGGCTTGGAATAGATAGGAAAACCAACCACCAGCTCTCCAATATAGCCGGATTTCTGCCACTGGAAGGATTCATTGATGATCTGTCGATCCGGATTGCGACTTTACGGGCCGAGATCCTCTGTTTTGTGGTCCCCAACTTGGATCATGACTGCATTCTCGGAGTCTCTTTCCTACATAGAATGGAAGCTTGTGCGTTCTTTGGCCATGACGGGGCGGCCTGACTCTCTCTCCAGGACCCCAATACTGGCCAAGAACAGACTTTTGTGATAAGTGATAGGCATCATCCTCGTCATCAGCGAAATGTTAACTCTCTTAAGTATGGAGAATCTGACAAGCTGGTTGAGGAAGTACGGGCGAAATTGAAAGAGAGTGGAATAATAGGCGAGAAGACAACGCTTAGAGTAAATGATATCTGGAAGATGCTCAAGCTCCTGGATAAAGAGAAGGAGTTGGGCGATAAGAGAGAAATGAAAGGATTCAAGGATGTTGTGAGGGCAGCCAAAGCTGGCACGATGCAACTCACATTCTCCGCGAATGGTCCTTTTTTAGGAAAATAGTCACCGGATCTAAGAGGAAGTATAAGCCCAAGGGCGTTAAGAAGAATCCGGTGACAGTTTTGATAGAGAAAGATTACAATGAGGCATTAGAGAAGGAGAGAACGATAATTAAAAGATTAAGAGAGACTGCATTAAAAGGAGGAAGAATTACCCCAGAGAGGTTCAAGATAATGAAGGTAGGAACTGACGACTTCTTTCTGCCGGCTGAGAATGATTTCACATATGAATTATGTCAGAAGTACAGTGGTGCCTTTTCCTTTAATGATGAGGAGAGGGGACGACTGGACGTTGACATGATCAAGATGGTCAAGATCTGGACCGTTCCTCACACGCCTTGGAATGATAGACGTACGAAGTATGTCCAAAAGGAAGAAAAAAAGGTAATGGAGTACATAAACCAGAAGATCACCTCCAACGTTGCGGAACCAGCTGATGGAGCTTACGCCAATCACTGGTTTCGCTTTTGGAAGTCAGGTGGTGACCTGCGCTGGATACAGAACTTGCAAAAGTTGAATTCGGTAACGGTCTGCGATGCGAGTAGCTTACCCAACGCGGATTTGTTGGCCGAATCTTTTGCCGGAAGGAGCATCTACTCCCTAATAGACTTGTACTCTGGCTATGACCAGTTCCCGATAGATCCTACTAGTCGCCCTATGACCGCCATGCATACACCGAGAGGCCTCATACAAATGTGTGTGGTGCCTCAAGGGTGGACGAATGGGGTCGCGGTCGTTCACCGAGACATGCTGAAGGTCATGGAGGACATATACCAGAGGTTACGTTTCCATACATTGACGACAATCCAGTTAAAGGATCAAAGGAAAAAGATGAGACTTTAGTGGATGGTCAAGTCAGGCAGTAGGTATGGGAACATGCGCAGGGAGTAACGAAAGTACTAGAAAGGTTGGCTAAATACAACCTAACAGCCAGCGGGTCGAAATCACTACTATTCCAAAGGGAGGTAACGATCTTGGGTTTTAGGTGCTTCTTGGAAGGAAGGAGCCCCGATCCAAAGAAAGTGGATAAACTCCCGAACTGACCTATGCCTTTAAAAACGGTTGGGGAAGTAAGGAGCTTCCTAGGGTTCTGTAGTTTTTGGCGGATCTTCATCCCCGGGTTTGCCTAGACAGCCGAGCCCCTTAGAGAAATGGTGCGACAATGAGCTAGCTTAGAGTGGTCTGACCAAAGAGAGAAGGCTGCGCGGGTACTTCAAGATAAGCTAAGAGATGGCGGGGTCGTACTAGGAGTATCCTAATTCGACGATAAAAAGGAAAGACCCTTTATCATCGAAGCCGATGGCGGCCCGATAACATTAGGAGGGGTGCTCGTGCAGCGAGATGAGAATGGTAAAGAAAGGTCACTTAGATTTAAGAGCCGCACCCTTAATTCGGTAGAGAGAGACTATATTCAGTTCAGGAAGGAACTCCTGGCGATCCTGCACTGTCTCAGGGTGTTTAGACAATATGTTATAGGGCGAAGATTCATTCTAAGAACGGATTTCACAGCAGTAATCGGAGTTGTTTAGAAGCATCAACAAGTAGATGCTACGGTCAGTAGGTGGATAGCTCACATATGGACGTATGATTTTGTATTAGAGAAGGTACCTACTGAAAAGAATCGAGCCGATGGGCTGAGCCACGTAGAATGGGGATCAATAGATGATGAATCTCTTGAGGAGGCACCCTTCATTGACGAATTCCTTATGGAAGACGATGACGAAGGACTACCTCCAGCTCCTAGTTGTTATACAGCTTCGACCATAACAACAAGCAGGGAAGACTGCTGGGGAGAAAAGGATGACCCTTACCTCCATTACCTTCTAACTCGAGAGGATGAGGAGGAAGGATGGTATGAGGTGGTAGAACAAGCTGCTGTTGCAGCCCATGAGCTGACAGAGAGTTCAAGGATGACTGAGCGAAGGCTGAATGGGATAGAGGAAGAGTCGGAAGACCCTGAGCAAGATAAGGACGCTGAAGAAAGATTTAAGAAGGATGAGTATGAAGGGGAACATAAGAGGATCGGTATGGTAATGAGCAGTAATCAGTTGGACGAATTATATCATGAGAGAACAAAGAGAACCTTTAGGCTGCGTAGGGGTCACATTTTTGTGGATGCTAAGGAAGGACTACCGCCACTGAGAGTAGTGTGTGGTAAGGAAAGGCAACTAGAGGTGATCGCCGCACTGCATGAGGGTCTAGCAGGGGGTCATAGGGGTGTTGATGCTACATACTATAAAGTATCTCGACTATATCACTGGGACGGTCTAAGGGATATGGTTATGAGATATTGTAAGTCATGTGAAGCCTGTCAGAAAATGTCATCTATGAGATTGATTGAACCCTTATACCCCACTGTTCTTGTTGAACCTGACAGTACTGTTCACCTTGATCTAATTACTATGCCACCTGGTAAGGATGAAATGAAATATGTACTAAACATGAGAGATAACATGTCTAGTTATGTTGAAGCAAAAACCATCCGTAAGAAAACTGCAAAGACAGCGACAGATTGGATCGAGGAAATCTACCTGAGGTACCCCTTCAAACGTGAGTTTGTGGCTGATCAGGGATCAGAGTTCAAGAACGAGATGGTCAAGAAGCTTATGTTTAGACTTGGAGTCAGGAACAGATTTGTGACACCATATCATCCTCAGGCTAATGCACCAGTGGGAAGAGGCCACAGGACACTGAAGGATGCTATATCGAAATGGTGTCAAGGCGACTCCAGGAACTGACCATCTTTCTTGAGGGCAGCTGTCTATGCTGACAATGTGACTGTCAAACGGACTACAGGTTATGCGCCCATTACACTCTGGTATGACAGATATGTTACTTCTCCCATTGAGAACCTGGTTGAGACCTTAACCCATGAGGCACATAGAGAGTCGTTCTCCACAGAGGAGTTACTGACGCTGAGGATCAGGCAAATCAAGGAAGTGGATGAGACCATAATTGAGGCCACAAAGAGGATGTCAGACAACAGATTATCTGATCAGACACGGTGGAATAGCAAGAGGTACATCAGGAAGGAACGACTTCAGGTCAGAGATATTGTACTTCTACATGATACATCTCTCGGGACACAGTGGACCAAGAGATTGGAGGCCAGGTGGATGGGACCATTCAGGATCATCAGAGAGGTTGAAGGCAAGGCCTATGAGTTAGCAGAGATGGATGGTACGAGAACCCATGGTATAGTACCCGGCTCCCGACTCTGAAAATTCATACTTAGAGACGCAGATTTGATTCCGAGTTCGGGCAGAGTGATGAGGCGAGGCCCGAGAGCCGTCTAGCATCAGCCCAAACATGTTGAGACGTGGTCAGTGTGCCCTCAACATTTGTTGGGACGTGGTGAGAGTGCCGCCAGCTTCAGATGATTATATGCTGGGATGTGGACAGTGTGCCGCCAGCTTCAGTTGATGACGATTATATG
>BFEA01000297.1:1767993-1788424 GCA_003427395.1 Chara braunii
GSCSRKYCMKRYATCGAGTTGCAATTCAGTCAGGCCATTAAGACAGGCCTCCACATTGAGTTGCTGAATGCTATCTCGCCAGGTCTTGGAGGGAGTATCTGCATTAGTTGCATTCCATCCAAACTGGCCCGACATCGTGAGACTACCCCTAAGTGGGGTAGATTGATTGAGAGGTTCTGCTACAGACATGTGGGATATCAGAGTTTCACTATCAGGGCTAATGAGTCCTCAACTTCGAAACACACGCTCGTGATCACCTACTTGGTGAAGGGGGCAGAGACGGGGGTGAAGGGCACCACATACGACAGGATTGCGGATTACATATTTCGCAGGGAGAGCTATTGGAGGGACAACTGGCTACACGTGGTGTTCCCTCGCGTACCTTCAGCACCTGGGGGTGTGCTCTTCGATTTTGACGGATGCAACCCCAAGCCCCTTAGTGAGCCCCGCAACAAGGAGAAGAGGCGGAAGGACGACCGGATGCAGAGAGAGATAACCAGATCCGGAGTCCCAATCACTACATGTGTCCCGAAATCAGAGACAGATGACTCGGATTTGGAGCCCTGCTTTATAAGTGACCTTGATCTTGGCGATTATTTCAACTGGGACACTCACAGGGGTTGAGCTTGTGGACAGCGACAGGAGCACTGGAGACCAGCGTGCGGAGACGTCGGAGGTCGACATTGAGGAGGATCGCACATCTTCTTGCACAGTATCTACTTGAGGGTGATTGACTCCTACGTGTCAGACGACCCTAGGTCCGAGACAATTATTGGTCCCCCTAAAGGGAAGGGTCCAGTCCCATACCTCGGAGATGGCTATAGTCATTTGGTCGGGACGGACTTTGCTATGCAGGCTTATCGAAAGCCTCTTTACGGAGATCGCTTTCTTGAGGTTTCCTACATCTACTCTGGTGGGAGAGGACGTATTGAGAT
Source organism: Chara braunii (assembly GCA_003427395.1). Classification (NCBI taxonomy): domain Eukaryota; kingdom Viridiplantae; phylum Streptophyta; class Charophyceae; order Charales; family Characeae; genus Chara; species Chara braunii. The sequence continues at coordinate 1,768,929 of BFEA01000297.1, forward strand.
ATTGATTGGAGCTTCGCGCGATATCATTTTTGCGGAGGAGATTTATCTTAGGAGTGTCGCAGACGAGGAGATGACAAGATGCATGGCCTATATCTGCAAGATTGATCCAGCGGCGCGTCTCGAGATCAGCTATGTGGTTCCGGAGTCGATAGCCACGCGGATTCTCAATGACGAGGCGCCAGATACGGAGTCCCAGACGGCAACACTTTCTCACGAGGGGGTACCGCTTATTATCATTGATTGAGGTTCTCTCTTTTCAGTCACTATGATGTACTACGACATTATTATTTATTAGTGACTGCAGCCCTCCGATGGCTGCTCCCTGCATACACTGTGTACTACTCTTCAGTCTCATTTCTCTGGTCATGCTCTTGCAGAGTCAGGTTTCTGGTCTTCTTATCTTGTCAGTGTCAATTGCTTTATGAAGCATGTATGTTACACCCAAGGCAGGTTGAAGGACCCCTAAACGATAGGGACTCCGGTGACCTTGGGTCTATCCTTTATACGGGGTCATGTGCACTCTAAGCCGTGTCGCCGCTGGCAGGAGGGATAACCCTGACTACTTGGCTGTATGACAAAGTGTGACTGCCTCTGAAAACACCTCTATTTTTATACCTATCAAAATCCTGCGTGACAGCCTGCCAGTCCTCCAACCCACTGAGCCCGGTCCGGGGAAGGATATCTATCCGGACCCTTGAAGCAGTGGGGACGCGACAATGTGCAGGCCATGAATACAAGTAGAGATGACAGTGAGGAGAGAGGGGGAGATGGCACGTACCTAGTCGACGAGGAGGTGTTGCAGGTTGAACCGAAAGTTGAGCCACGACGCCAAACTGCACGGACTGCCGGCAAGAGAAACCGAGGAGAGCGGCTTCTAGCTGCCTGATGCCTCGTTCCAGTGGGAGATCGGTTCTTATTTTTGTTTATCCTGACAACTGAGGGGTGGGGAACAAACACCTGGAAGGCAGACCTACTCGGAGACGGGTGAAGCGCTCATCCCATCGATCAAAGCAATTGGTTGGGGCACAACTCAGTCCGCCGAACGGAGTAACAGCAGGAGGGTTGCCAGCTTGGGAGATTACCTGATAAACCACTATACCGCCCATCCGCCGTATGAGGTTACTGACAAGCAGGGGGCAGAGGCTGGAGACTCACCGGGTAGTTGGTACTCCGCTCATTGTGACGAGGGGGGAGGACTGTAGACTTACCCGTTTGGCTGGTGTATTGCTCGTTGAAGCAGCTAGGACACCGATTAAGGAGATAGCAGTTCTACCGATTGGACGTTGAACTGCTTGGCCTGATTTATTGACGTAGTGAAGGGTAAGCACTGAGCTTGGGACTTACCTATTGCGTAATATACTGCTTGTCCCACCAAACGGAGTAGTGGAAGGCAAGCTGCGGGACTGGAAGTGGCTGCCGAGATTGCAGGTCGGTCAACTGGCCGGCACGCCTCTCGTTCGGCCAGCCTGTACAGCAACAGATTGACCAAGAGGTTGCAGGCTCTTGCATAGCTAACAAACTTGGGGTTGTGAGCTTAGAGGGAGAGTTGAGTTCTTTGAAGAAGAGGGGTGTTGCTACGAATTGGAACATTGTAAGAAAGTCAACGACAAACAGTTGACTTCAGTTTGACCTATTGCTGCGATTCATAGGATTGCCAGGGAAGTCAATAACTGGCAGTTTGACTCCGTTTTACCAAGTTGCTGCACGTTTTGACCACCATTGCGGGGTCCTCAAGCGTACCAAGATTTTTAGGCCCTCTCCTGCGAGTTGAGTTTGTCCCCCTCTTGTATCTCGAGAGTTTGAAACCCCTCTTTCTCTCCTTCTTACTCTAAGTCTAATCCTGGTTACGAGGGGAAGGCGACAGGAGAGATTGCAACCCGCAGGACGTAGCAAGACTCTGTGGGGAGTCAACCCACCAATTGCGGGAGCTCTGCCGGAACTCAGGAGGAGTTATGGAGGCAAGGAATTGAGAGGTAATCATTTGTTTTCCATCTATAAACCCAATTATAACCTCTACCTGTACATCTTGCTATGGTTGATTGAGTATATTGTCTGCATCCGTACATTGACTTTAAGTTTGACTTTCAAAACAAACCAGACTTAATTAAAGGAATGATTGTTTGGGCGGAAAGGTGGGAGAAAAGTTGTATTGCTTGTGTTTGACTGGGTCAATCAAAGACTGGGAAAGTCTCCATAAGATTGGAGGGTCTAGTTGTATGTTTATTTTTGAATGCCTGAAGGACTAGACATGTTCCTATAAGATAGGGTGGTCGGGTTGCTTTGACTTGTGAGGGCTGTTTGTGTTTCACTTTCAGGGACCAAGCATTTTCCATAAGATTTGATGGCTTGATCGCCTTGTTTTCTTTGAGTTTTCTTATGTTTTATTAGGTTCTGAACGAGAGTTGGGCATGTTCCATAAGATTGGATGACCTTAACTCTCTGTTATTTTATTCTGAGGGAGAATTCAGACAAAAGACTGGATATGTTCTTATAAGATTAGGTTGTCTGGTCTGGAGCTTAGCTCATGCTAGAACCAAAGGGATAAAGTTGTTTATATTTCTATACTATTTACTTACGAACAAGCTAGTCAGACATTTTTTCATAAGATTGGATGGTATGACTATAGATTATCAGTAACTGAAGAAAGTATGAATTAAGAATAAACTTGAGGTAAGAAGGGGCAGGTTGAACCTTGATCTAATATGATCGATTCAGTCATATGTTACCTTAAAAAACTAAGCGCAGACAATTATATATAACTTGGATACTTAAACAGTTAAGGACGACTAGGTTGGATAGCCCTGTCATATGCCTAAAGAAGAGAAATGTTGTAGAACCCTGTATTTATGTATACTATATGGATGAGCTAGACAGGTTCCTATAAGATTGGGTGGTCTAGCTTTAAGCCTTATGTAAGTTGGGTATAAGGGATAAATTATTGAACGACTATGAATTATTGCTGATAAAGTTGACTTTGGGCTGGTGAAAGTACTTACCTTTGTGGTTTGACCTTACATATGGTTGAATGAGATTACTACTTAGTTTGAGTTTAATTCTGATAGGTAGTTGCTTTAGAAACTCGCCATGTGTTAGAGTCGAAGAAGTTAGTTCGATTTCTGCATTTTCTGAGCTAATTTTTTTTACTCAGGTCAATTCTCGCATTTTCGGGGATCATTTGTTATACTTGGTTTTGTATAAATATTGGTAAGCTACTTTCTCTACGGGAAGCGATGCTGAAATTTCTATAAAACCAATGAGTTAGTCAAAATTTGACTTTTCAAAGTTCAACTTGTCTAAATGTTGTATATGGTTTGGTAAAAATTTGGAAAACCTCTGTTTTTAAAGAGAGTGCTAGCCAAATTTTTGCTATTTCAGGGAGTTAGACAAAATTTAGACCCTAAAAAGTCAAAATTATTTCAGATTTTTGAACTTAGCCTTGTATAAATTTTGGAAAGTTACTTTTCCTACGGGAAGCGCTGCCGAAATTTCTACAAATCTAAGGAGTTAATTAAATTTCGTCTTGATAGAACTTAAGTCTTATGTTTGCGTTCATATCTGACTTAGTATAAATATGAGAAGTCTATCCTTTTAAAGGAGATGCTGCCCAAATTTTTACTAATTCAGGGAGTTAGACAAAATTTGAGTTTTCAAAGCTAGATATTATTTTAATTTTTATATTTCAACTAGCATAAATTCTAAAAAGGCATTTTTCTACGGGAAGCGCTGCCAAAATTTTCTTAGATTAAAGGAGATAAATTATATTTTTACAGGTGACGATATTGGTAATCCACTCTGTATGGGGGAGTTTCTGCAAAAGGTCTACCTTTTCTTTGGACACTAACTTAAGGGTAGGCTTAATTGACAGACAAGCTTGAGTAAGAATGTGTTATGGATACGCATTCTCCATACGCTTATGATTTAGCTTGAGCGTTAACCTGTCTTATGTTAAAGGTCCTCTTGATCGATTCGACTCAGGATTTGGACTAGTTTCAACTTGATCCCACGCGAATCATCTTCTGTTATCAATGATAACAGGTCGGTTGCCGATTCGTCGGTCTACGACTCAACTCCAATCCATTCTCGTTACCCAACCTAAAAGGTTCTCGCCCTGGTAGTTTTTATTATTTTATTAAGGTTTTCACCCGAACTTTTATTGAATGACCATTTAACGAAGGTACTGAGTATTTATTTTGGAAGGTTGGGCAAAGGTTGAGGCTTGCATGGCTAAAGCAAGGGGTATGAGTATAAAGAATGGTTGACGGTAACCCCATATAGCGTGTGGACTTTTTGGTTGAACCTTTGATGTGATTGCATGTATATTCGTAGTTCGGATTTTGGATTTGACTGCCTGCGATCATATATATATATATATATATATATATATGACTGAGAGGAGTGATCATATATATATATATATATATATATATGACTGAGAGGAGTCTCACTGTGACTGTGAGAAGTGATCGTCCTATTTTAAATAACCCTCATTTATATATGTACATACCTATACTTGAGTGTTCACGTGGCCTATAATGCCCACACTTAAGGGTTTAATTGGGGCTGAGATTGAGAGAGGAAAGAAGACTCCCCCCCTTTATCGTTTTTGCTTCTTAAATTTTATTGGTCGGACGTTGGTCTTGGACCTGGATTCGAGGTCCTTATTCAGGACATTCCAGGTCCTAGACTTTGCGCGGAAGGGATCACCCCCCGCGCAGAGCCTATTTGCCCTGCCCACCAGGACACTCAGCCTAAGGGTCGGAGGTGCTGCGGAGACCAAACGACTGTTCCTTCAACCGTTCAATATCGTGAAGGGTTTTACTCTCACGATACTTCGAGATTGACACTTGAGTGTCATAAGCGGTACTCAAATCCACAAAGGACCGCTTGATTATGAGCTCTACATAGTACGCCATAATTGCGACTGCTTGCGTATTCATGCATTGCTAGTCGATATGAGAAGACTCTGTGTTCGTGTGGTTTTATACTAAGTCTCACGGGTGTCGCCTATCCGATTTCCACGTCGGAAGGTTATGGGATGGTTACAAAAGAGACTAGGATTGTGTTGTGTTGTTTGTTTTGCGTCGTTCCATGTGTGTCTGTATTATTTTTATGTTTTAAGAGTGGTGTAACCCATGGTATATGAGATGCGTACTAGTCGACCGACGACGGACCACGCTTGGGACTTCAGCCCCCCAGTGCGTCGGTTCACGCGTGGGTCCGATAGAGGTGTAGAACCGTGTGTACCCCCTATGCTACAGTGAACGAGAAACGTCATCGGCTGGTCCACCTCTGTGATTGCAATTGATTAACTTTCGCATTGTGGATTGGTAGCTCGGTGGGGATACGCCCATCGTAGGGAGGTGACAGCTCCCGCAGGTGGAGGTAAGTTGTACCTTGCGTTGACCCTATCCTGTCGTAGGGGTTCGCGAGAGGTATGGCTCACGCACTCGGTCCGAGCGGCTTGTGGAAGCTTCATCTGTATCGCGACGAGGTAGAGCAACTCCTGCGTGACGCAGCCGGGAGGGTCCTGCCCTGCGCGAGACTGATGCGCTCGACAGTGGCTCAAGCGCCACTTTAGGTGAGCCAATAAAAATCACGTTGGATCACAGTTCCAATGGTTAACCTTGACGTCGGTCAGTACAATGTCGGCCTCTACGCGTGCGCACTGTGTGAGTGTGGCCATACTAATTAAAATTTATTCTTCCTTTAGCTCGTACCATTGTGCAGGATCACTTGACACTCCGCCTATTCGTGTAACCGCCAGACATATCGTTAACCAACGCGCGCCCCAAAGTCACGGCCCCACACTCTCTAACCTAGCCATTTGCACGCTCGCCTGTTCTGGCTACTAAGAGTCAGTTGTGGGCTGCGCAAAAACAAATATGTCGTTGCCTCAATTATCATTACAGTTCTGGCTCATGCGAACTGCATAAAACACAGACAAATATCATTGTAAGGGTATTCGTGCCGATAATTTTTCAGACCTTATTAAAAGACGTCCCCGTTGCGTCGAACAATCAACTGTTACAATGCGAAACATAATTCCTTTTGCTGGCGAGAAAGTAACCAATCCAATCCACCGACTCAACTCCGTTTGAGGTGTCTACCAATCAACCTTTGTCACATATTTACACTGCCACAGCTTCAACCATTGGTCTTTGATATCTTGGCCTTGGATTTTAGGGATACCGATCTTGTACTACAGAGTAAAGTCGCTCCCATGTAACAATTTGGTCGTCCTTTCCCTTTGGCCTAGACATTGCCGATTTGTCGTTGGGTGCCCGCAGTCTTGGTTTCACATAGGACGTGGGCCCTTACCGATACCTAATTTATTCACAAAGATATTTTCGCAAAATGGTGGTAACTTAGCCGAAATAATATAGCAATTTACATAATATTCATCCTTGAGTCTAGCACAGGTGGGTTAGGTCTCCATTTTGGCTCACGGTAGACCGGTTCATGAGGCCGAGTCCACGACCCATCGCGTTGTTATATAGCAATGATGCTATTGCTGGTTGCACAACGATATACAATTTCTCTTATTCTGGTATCCCAAAACATCCCGACTCTAAACCTAATTCAATCTCACTGACCTTTCATTGAGTTAGACACTTCCGAATAACCAACCCTTTAAGTCTCAACTTTCGGTGAGCCATATGCCCGCTGCCAAGTTGTGCAAGTCAATAGCCAACGTTGAGAGTTACATCTTGGCGATGTCAAGTTTCGCCCCTTAGCTGGACCTCAACTCATGTTCCTAGGATGAACATCATAGTGACTATCCAAAGTCTTCACAATTATTGCTAATCACCGCGGGACAACGCAGAGGGTAATTTTTAAAGGAACACTTCCCTCCTTCCTACAGGACAACGTGGAGGGGCAATGCCTTCTCAAGAAAATTATCTCCCTGGTCACCGCCAGATTCACAGGGTTGTGGCCCCTCTATCTTGACCAGGGCAAAGTGAGTCACACATCTTAGGAATGTATCTAAAAAATCATCTTCAAGTTTCATATATGTAATTTCAGCAATAATTTAATAATAGTTCTCACAATGACTTTGGTTTCTTCTCGGCAGACTTGCACAATTCAAACCCTTCCATGCCATTCAACATTTATCCTCAAAGCCTTCTTTTTTCATGAAACTTTCACAATAACCCATATATCTGTGGGAATAATTAACTTTTGAACTTTCCCTATTTTCTTTCCGATTCTCAAATAATATGGGCATGGACAAACTCTTAATGTTATTATCAGTCAAATATTTTTTGATCTTTAAAATACATCTTATCAACCACAAAAACTTGCACTCTTTTCCTTTATACCTAGGTTCTTACCTGTTTCCATGATGTATTTGCTTAAGTATAAAGGAGGGTTTGTCAACTCGGATCACTTAAAAAACACATACAACGTCACAATGGGTGTGTCACACACACCTTTTATTACAAAATCATGCACATCAGGACAAACCAACACAAATGAGGGTGATTGTGAATCCACACAAAAGAAGTAATGTTTGAATTTTACATATATACTAAGAGTTCGAAGCTCTCAAAAAGAAAAACAAGCGTTCTGTCCATATCGAAAAAATTGCACGTAACATACAATAAAAATTCAACGTATCCTCAATGAGTCACAATCCAATGTCATCCCAACCCTCGTATCACTCATATACAACTCTCACACACCAAATTTTGAACTAGGGAGTCTAATACACACACCCACCAATCACCCCCTAGACATACCACATCACACCACACCTATGTATAACAACCTTAATATAAAGGAAAGAAAAATATCATCTTTCTTCACTTTCAATATCGACTCTATATACATGTGAAACTGAAGATGACTCATCACAAACTCAGCAAACCAATGAATTGAAACCTTACCGTCAGTGACTGCTCTATCCCTGTCCTCAAACCCAGTCAGTGACTCAGTCGACTGTAACACTCGTACATACAGATTCTATCGATCCTTAATACTCCCTTATATATATAAAAACACTTATCAGGATTATGTTTCAAACCTCAAAGGTACCCTAACTCACAACCCATACTATCCCATCTGCACCTTTCTGAACCCAAAGGTAAAACCCTAATCGCTCATTTCCTCACCCACTTGCTTACACAACTGGAATGTATACCCAATCCATCATGTAAGGCCTCACAACTCTATGCGTATGTATCACTTACTAAATGTACACCTAACTCAACTCAGCAACCACATAATGTATATGACCGAATCCTACAGACTACCATATAACAACATCACACAAGGTCGATGGAATCGCGACCTCAAGTTTGTAGGATTCACTAAAGACTATGACTTACCCAAGGCACACACATTGGCTTAAAGACTAAATCCCAAAATGCTAAAAATTCTCATCACAAAAATTTGTCAATGACAACCATCCATACTCTAGTAGCCTCGCCACTGGGGCCCTCGCCACCAGCAGTTCTCAACTATCTACCCTCCATGATCTCGACCTCGTCTTCGCCGACCCCCTCGTTGCATGGTCGATTTCGAAAAGGCAAACCTATGTCTTAGAAGGGGTCCTAAAATCAATCTATCCTTCGCTCTCTCTTTTAGATCCTCAAACAAGGTTACCACGATATCCCACAATACTCTCACTCTCCCTAGGATGAGTAACTTTTTTCCCCTGAATTTGCCTTGCCACCTTACACCTATGAGTCGTATGATTGATCTCTCTACAACAATCACACATGATCTTTGCCCAGTACCCCCATCTTCTCTTCGCCTAACATGCCTTCCAACCTCTAAGTGAAGATGATCCATCATCAACCCTCGCTTTCTCACTTTTGTCTTCTGACTCTTTTCCTCTCCCCGTGTCAACAAGGTTACTCTCTTTACCATCCTTAATTGGCTTCATCAACATTGCGTTTTTTTTTTACCTTGTTATTCCTTCTTATGCAATTCTCTAACCATATCAATCTCTCACTAAGATTTACCTTTTCCTTATGTAAATCCTCCAATTCACCCCGGATTGACACATCGCTCGCACCTTGTCTTGTACATCCGTCTATTGAACTAATGACCTTGCCTTGTGAAAACCTAGAATTCATAAATTGCTCAAGTCCTTCCTACGTCTCTGATCGCAATGCGAGAGCATGTACTTCACTTCTCAACTCCTCACAAACAAAATGAGGGAGCATATTCAACATCATTTTCTCGCTCAATCTCTTCCAATAACTAAAATCACAGAAGTCGAGTAAAAAGGCGGAGACGTTTTCCCCTCGGAAAAGCAATGCCTCAACGTCGGCAAACGTGAGCCCACATGTTGACTCATCAGTCATGACCCCAGCGAGCCACGAAACTCTCCACGCCAGAACTTTGGCTAGTCCATTGCCTTCGGCCATGATGTTGCAGCCAACGTGAACAAAAACAACAAGCAACGAAACATCAGGCTATAGGTTGAAAATGACTCATGACAAATACCATTTACCCTACCTTAGCAATCCTAGGGGCAAACACTGTCGTTAATACACAATCATGCTAACCGTTTAAACACTTATATGACAGGTTTTTTTTTAAGCCTTGGCTAGCCGTGCGCTAACCTCAAAGGCGCGATAAGTGACATGCAAATCATACAAGTTAATATGTTACAAGAAAACCGAATTAAATAATAAACCGTTGTTATGGATTGTAATGATAATTGACAACCATTCTAGTTATCTCGAATCGCTACATAGTGTACGCCATATCTTTTATGACCTTCATTCATTCGATAGCTCACCACCTTCAAGCGAGCCTCCAGATACTACATGACCCTCTTCTCATGTGCCATGCAAGAATCCTTAGTAGAGTAAGAAAACCTTCATGCATTCACTACCTACATACCCTCATTCGAAGTTTATCCTAATTCTCAAACCGTTCGTCTGGATCATGCAAATCAGTGTAGGCATTAACAATATTGGTAATACTCCTAAGTTATTTAATAAGGAGCAAGGACCCTACTTCTATGTATAAACCATATACTATCGTGCACGTATAATGTTTGTGGCATGCCAACACTGTATCAATTACAAGCGGAGGTAGGCCATGTTGATGTTGCAACACACAAACAAGTGTGGCATTCTTGCCTTCCACACGGCCTCTGTGGGCACGAAGACATTATGTGGCACCCTTGTGGTCGTCTGACCTCGATTCTAGTCCTCATCCAACCATAGAGCTGCTAATTTGCTAAGTTCTTTCTGTGCAACCGCGATCTTCTTCACTTTTTTTTTTTTTTCGGTTCATTGATTTTTTTTATTTTTTTTTTCAACCAAAAGAAACGTTGATTATCATGGCTTAGTGCCCACGACAAAATAAATCGAAAATGATAAAGAAGAATGAGGGACAGTTGGGTTGTCCTTCCCTACAAAGAGTTAAGATGGCCGTCATTGGCTACATCTTACCTTTTACAATGTACGGTCATTATAGTTGTATTTGATATATCTTTGAGTATACATACGACAAAACGAACCATACATTGTATATGACCCAATAATATGGGTAAAGAAGGTAATGATAAAAGTCTGACACAAACCAAGTAAAAATCCATCAAGTACTTCAATACAAGAAAAACACAAACCAAATCTATCAATAAATGCTAAACTACATTACCTTTCTTAAAAAAAAAGGTCAGAAAAGAGATCATCAGCCTCTTTATAAACTTTAACAAACTTCCGATGTGCAGTATTGCAACGAGAAACTTCAAGAGCAAAACCAATGTAGCTTTTTGCCCTTGACATTTCTTTTCCCATCTCTTCAATTTTCAAATTCCAATTCATCGTCATTCTCTATTCTTGCTTTACACCCCCTTAGCTTAATAATTTTCCCATCCACAAAAACTTTCGAATCATCTAACAACCTCCGTACCTTCTTCCACGTATCCCCCCATGCATTACCCTCCGAAGGCAATAACGAAAAACATACATTGCCTTTGCTCATTCAACAAGTTCACTAAACTAGTAACGACTTTTTCCTTCATGTCACCAATCCAACTGGTTTACTTCCCTCGTTTTGCCCATTACTTACCTTTGTCCTTTTTTTCTTTGCCTGTCTCCTTCTTCTATATTTGTACCGCGCTGACTTCGCCCCAAAAGTATTCAACGCTTGGGACCATCTCCAAATGCAAAAGTATTCGATCGTTTGGAGTTTATAAAACTCGACTCGACAAATTGGAATAAGAACATAGTTATGTGAGCCAAAACATCGTAACCTACTTCCACGAAAATGGGTTATGCAAGTTGTTTCCTTGTTAATCTTGTTCAAATGTTCTGCCCATCTCACATCAACTCCCCCACCTCATACGTCCAATGCAGATCGCCTCGCATACCGGAGATATCCCGATATATACGCATGATACGAGATTCCACAGAAATTCCTCATTGGTAGCGCACAACGAGGGCTAATCCGAAACGAACTTATGCGTCTATGGTATGCATCAACAACAACAGTCCAAAATGCAGCCTCTAATCCGTGACTTAATCCAAACCTTTCCTTTCTCTTCTTCACAAGCTCCCCATAGGTTCGCCGCAAGTTCTTTATCTCTTCACTTCTACATTCTGATGTCGACTTCTCACTCCCTTCCAAGTCTCTGTCAATTTACACATTTGATTCTTCCTTTTTTTTACCGGTCGGCGAATCCTCCTTCTCCGCTTCCTCCGCCTTGTCATAGGCGAGCATCGCTCGCTTCTCTGCTAATGCATTAACGACATGCGACTTCCGGACATATGATAACATTTGCACCTTACACATCATTTGAATGATCTTGTAGTGCATTCTATCCAAATATGTCTTTCTATCCTCTACACATTGCACCCTTACTCCCAGGTTATTTCCCCCAATCGCTCTTGTAGTGGTCGGATCCGACTTCTTGCCTACCCCCCCAATCAATGTCACTTGACACATCCGATTCCTCCCTTTTCTTACTTGCAGGCAACTTCTCCTTCTCCGCTTCCTCCGCCTTGTCATAGGCGAGCATCGCCCGCTTCTCTGCTGACACATTGATGGCCTGCGACTTCTGGACAAATGGGCAACATCTCCACCTTACACATCCTCTGAATGATCTTGTAGTCCATTGCTTCCACATATTTCTTCGTATCCTCTACACACTGCGCCCTCACTCCTAGGTTGTTTTCCACAATCACTCATTTTTTGGTAGGATCCGACTTCTTGTGTGCAAATTGCAGCAACACCGGTCGAAGTCATGTCTTTATTTTCTTTGTCGAGCCCTTAGGTCTTCCCCTTTCGCGTTTTTTTGTCTTCGTCAGCAATGGCGGTGTTGACGAAAGTTCCTCCTCCCTGAACTCTTTCTTTTTTTCTCTTCTTCGTACTCAGGCACAATTCTTTCGCCTTCTCCCGGAGTCCTTTCATGTCTTCTTTGGATATTTCTCCATCAGGGATAAACAAAATCCTTCACAGACGTCATTTCCTCACGGACCTCTCGTGCTTATGAGTCCGGCGAGAACAGCCTAGTGGCGGACCCCACTGCGCTATTTACACTTGAAATATCATAGTCATTCACTGACCGTTCTCTATACTTTCCTTTTTTTCCTCTCCTCCTTCTTCTTCCTCATTTCTTCTTTCAATTTCTCCTCCTCCTCCTCCTTCTCACGTTCTTGTTGTTCCTTTCTCTTCGTTGCTTTCACTTCCTCATTTACCACCAGTGGCGCCACCAGATCCTTCACTGCGTCAATTTCTCCTCCTTGGCAAGATGTCGAGCTTGATCCTCTTTCCCAACGCCTCGGAGGTGACCTTCCACTACCCGTTCTTGATTTCTCATTTTGCAAGCCACCATACTTCGAACACTCAAACTTGTAGTGTTCCGACTTCCACCATTAATAGCACGTGGAAGATCCTCTCCTTGGAGGGTGATTCTATTGATCTTCTGCTCCACCCTGTTGTCATCAGGATACCACAACTCACAGTTCAGCCCGTACTTGAGTCATGCCTCCTCTATATGCTCTAAGCCCATTTAAAAACAGTTGGCGCACCAAATGCTTTGCGCACCAAAAAGAAACGAATCGGCGTGGGCCTCGTTTTGGTTGGCGCCGCTAACCATTTGCAGTGGTTATCTACCTCCAAAAGTTGCAACAACATGCAAGGTGTGTTAGATGGGAAACGCACAACCAGATTCATCCCTCCCAACTCACCACCTTGAGTTGTCTGAAAACAATTTTGAGAAGGATTACACTGTTTTTTTTTTCTTCTTAAGGCTGATTCTTTTAACCCCATCCAAATGAATAGCTACTTAGCAACATACAAATATATTTCTCACAAAACAGTTCATGAATTATCCATTGGCTACTTCTGCTTTTTCCTCTTCCTTCCCCCCCCCCCCCCCCTTTCATTGCTACTTCCAAAAAAGTGACTACATTTGATTCCAGGTAGGGGCATTTCCTTCCTGAATCAAAATGAAAGGGGTCCTAGCTTCTATAAATTTAATGTCTCGCTCCTGAAACTGCAAACTTTCAAGGACTTGGTAAATAATTTTTGGCAATATTGGATCACCCAACGAGGAGTGGATTGTTCAGTGGTACACTGGTTCAGCGACGACCTTGCACAATTAAAAGATCGTATAAAAAAATTATCAATTAATCACGCTAGGGAACGCAAACCCACACTAAACAGTATGCTCAGAAATTTAAAAGAATGAGACAGAAAATTACAAACAGACTCCTTAGACGAGGAGACCTACAACAAACTACAAATGACAAGGGACCGCCTTCAGTCCTACTTGGAACATCAGGTTGAGGCGTAGAGAGTGCAAACAAGAATACGGTGGCAGGACATCGAAGGAACAATGGCCAAGGTATTTTTCATAAAAGCAAGGGCGAGGGCAAGCATCACAATGACAAATTTGCTGAAACACCACTTTAATCACACCCTACCTGATGCAACCAATGCATACACCATTGTTGACTATGCCACCCAGTGCTATCAGAAACTCTACGCATCAGAATCCTCACAATGGGGGAACGAACAACTCACAAACGCTCGGAACCTCATGCTCCAACAACTTCCGGCGATGCTTTCAACTCAGCAAAGAATGCATATGGAAACCCTTCTCTCTATTGACGAACTACTAGAGCCACAACAAGGGATGAAGGACGAAAAGACTCCCGACTTGGACTCCTTTCCAAAGGATTTCTGACTCTAGTAATGGGAAGTCTTTAAGACTAGTCCGTCGGACTATGTTCAAGCTGTAAGGCAAGAAGGGACCTTTAGGGGAGTGGTTAGCTAGGGCGTCACCACCCTGTTGTACAAGAAAGGAGACAAGGCAGACGTCTAAAACTACGGACCCATTACACGTCTCCCCCTTCCCTACAAGACTGACTCTAAAGCCCTCACTAACAGATTGCACCTGTACATGAAACACCTCATCCACCTGGACCAGACATGGTTCATGCCACAAAAGAACATACAAGATAATGCCCTGCTGGTCAATGAAACCATCAAGTACGAGAGATAGTGCAAGAGAGGCTGCAATCTTGTTCATCGACTTCGAAAAAGTATATGATCACGTGGACTGAGACTTTTTGGACTGTTGTCTTCACAAAATGAATTTTGGGGAATCTTTTAGGGCGTGGGTAACCATAATGCATAGGACTGCAACAACCAACATTATGGTCAATGGTCACCTATCCCCCTCCTTTGAGCTGCAACGGTCCGTGAGATAAGGGGACCCCATTGCCACCCTCCTCTTTATACTGGTCATGGAAGCACTCGCGACTATGATCTGGGCTAACACGACAATAGAACGCATCGACATCCCGAAACTGTCGTCACACCTCGTACCTGTCGCGTCCTTATTTGTTGATGACCTCACGGTTCTCATCAAAGTCACTGCATCCTTCTTACAGGCGCTAACATAACAGACACCATACACATTTTTGCCATGACCGCTGATATGAAAGTCAACCAACAGAAAAATTCCCACGAGAAATGAAAGTTGAAAAAACATTCTATAAAAAAAAATCCTTCATATTTATAAATTTTCATTCCAATGTTCGTCCAATTCTAAAATTTCTTCGGTTACCAGTCGTCCGATGGCCGGATGTCTTGGCTGGACGTCTCCCCCAACCGTCCGGTAGGGGGGTTGTCCGGGATCCCCGACAACCATTTTTTGACATTAAAAAAAAAAAAAAAAAAAAAAAAAAATGACAGTGTTGCGCATGCCACAGAGACCCTCCATAAAAAAATTCAGAATTTTCTGAGCATTTGGTAATAGGGTGCTATTTGGGGTGGGAGGGGAGGGTACGAGGGGTTTTGGTGGGGATAAGCGGGGTATAGGTGGGGATTAGAAACTTTGAAGATTTTTATCTTTTTCTCTACTTGCTCAAATGAGCCAAAATTTTGGTGGCATACACCTTATGCAAGGTAGAAACCACACGATTGTTTTCAACAAAAAAAAAAATATTATTATTATTATTATTATTATTATTATTATTTTATTTTTATTTTTTTTTGCGCTAGGTCGGACAACCCTTGTCCGGTCCGAGACCGTCCAACGTCCGATCAAACGTCCGGTCGGACAACCCAGGGGTCCCGGACGTCCGGTAAAAGACCCAAGAAAATTTCCAATTTAATTTGACAAGTTCTCGTCTAAATATGAGTTTTCCCTTCCAACTACATCTTATTTGTTCAAGATGGAAGGGAAGTCTCGACGAGTTTATGAAATGTTTTAATTAAACGTTCATTCTACTACAACAAATATCTTCTAATTTAGATTGGATTAACCTATTTATGACTGGAAATCCTTACCTAGAATGACAGTCCAATTAAAATATTTCATGAACTCATCCAGACTTTCAATCCATCTCTAGCATGCAATTCAAATAAGAAGGGATACCCCATTCTTGGAAGAAACGTTTTCAAGTAAGACAAAAAAATTTAAAATTGGAATGACATTTTTTAAGATGGAATGAAAATTTGAAATTTAGAATGTAATTTCACTTTAGAATGATTATTTAATTCTAGGAAACTTTTCTGTTGACTAGGGAACAAAAACCGAAGGATGGTGATTGAGCCCGACCGAATCAGAGCCCCCCTAAGCACCCCTGGTTAACTGCGCCCCCGTGAGGAGGCAATCATAATTTTTGGCATCAGGCTCACAGTGCTCAGCCCTCTGGAAAGCCATGGACATGTTCTAGTTGAAATGACCCTCAAAAGACTGGCAAATTGGGACGACCTCCACACGTCACTCATAGGTCGGACACTGGCAATAAACCATGCCATCCTAGTCACAATGTAGCACAAAACGACCTTTTGAGAAATCCCAACTTGAAAAACACAGCTGGCAGCATTGCGGACGACAGTATCTGTTTTCTTATGGAAAAACGATCATGAGCAAGTGAAATGTATTAAGAGGTTGAGTTGGAAGTACATCACCCAACCCAAAAAAGTAGGTGGCCTGAGCATATTGGACCTGGGGGACGAGATCAAAGCTCTTATTTTTAAAGTGATCACCCAATTGTTGTTGGCTACACATGTTCCCTAGGTACCACTGACGCTCATTCAGCTGGCTCTTTTGGCCCTTCCGTCCCTGCCAAAAAACCTGGTCCACCCACCGCTCTCGCTAACAAACAAGGCATGGTTTATTCCAGGTCCACCAAAACACAAGCGAGATGGGACGACACGCAACGACACCAGGTGAGACCTTAAACACGACCCGCTTTGGACGAACATCACATGCTTGTGGCGAGACATGGGTCCGACAAACAAACCTCCTCCCCCCAGATGGGACGACATGGGTGAGAAATGACCTGTTTGTGGGATATTAAAAGGGGTACGTGGAAGACGGCCCAACATTGTGACCAACACTTAAACACGTACAAAATAGTCAAACCAAACTTGACCAACTCCAGGCTGCAGTACCTCTGAGTTGGGTGACAAAACTAAGAAACGACCCACAACCAAGGAAGGATGACTGGGTCTCAAAAAACGATGTCAATCTCATCCCCATGGACATATATAGAGTATCGAAAGTGGTTGCTGATACAGTACAGTTGCAGGCTTATGAACCGGACTTGCCAGGGGCGAAATGGACTCATATGAGAAAGAAGTCTGACCTTGACTGGCAACAACTCATAAATAACCTCACTAGAATTAGAGTAGTAGGGGAAGAGGACACGGGGTACTTCGCCTTTGAGGTGACCTTTCCGATTTGTGCCTCTCTTTTGACCCAGAAGAACGAGAATGGTCGGGCCACAAACCCACTCTGTTCTGGCGTTACACGGTGAAGGAAGGATACAAACAGGCACACGTCTCCACCCACCTGTTGGAAACCGGGTCCAACGTCCCATAGATACAACCATATCTTCACAAATTGGCACAAGCTGGGAACCGAGCCCAACGTCCCATAACGAGTACGTTCAGAAAACTTCATCGGAAAATTTCATGAAAAGAGACAAGGAACTACTAGAAAAATCTAATTGGCCTAAGGATGAAATTTTGGAAATTGAGATACCGGGGTCATTACTCGGCTTTGGCTCAGAGAACTTGGAGCTACTTCAGACATGTCTATGACAACTTCATGATTAAGAAAAATTCAGAAACGACATAGAAAACCCCCCATCAATCCACTTTACCTCACTCCGGCAAGACTAACTGCAGCAGAGCCACCATCTCTGCTGCTGCTTGCCATACTCCCATCCTACCAGCTAGCCCCCTCACTGGTAGGACGTGATAACCCACCATCTTCTCCGACTCACCTTATTTTCTTTTTGAGGTACCTAAGAACCCTTTCCGTCGTTCCAGAAGCATGAGAATAGGCCACGGAGGTCGTACGATTGTTCCAAAAACCTCGAGATCCCACACAAACCCTTCCAACGTTCTCCAAAACTGTCGTACTCCCTGCCGATCTCTTCTAAGTCTCACAGCCCCACTTTCTGCTGGGTTACAGGGCAACGCGACTCACCCCAGCTCCAACCAGCGTCGTCCCGACAACAACCCTTGGTTGTCCCGTGGAAAGCCCACCCCAAGACATCCCCAGATCTCTCTACCAAACCTCACGCTCCTGCATCGCAGGTTACAGGGCAACACCCCAGCACCAGTCAGCGTCGTTCTGGCATCGAACAACCGCAGATCACTTAGTATAACAACATTGAAGCCACCTAAGAGGAGTTAGTAAGGATCCCAGAGTCCTAAAAAACATTCCTAGGACCATTATGCACCCAACTCTTTTTGGGACATTTGGAAAACTTTAGAAAAATATAAGAGGAGGGGGGGCAAGACTAAATCTGTCTACTATCCTAGATTCCCCCTTCCAACAGATGGGGCGTCGGTTCAGGCTTTCAATCCTCGTACTAGAACTCACTTGATCTCATACCCCCTTCTTGTAGGGTAATAGGGCACCACAACCCTCCCCAGTACCGATGAACCTAGCTATGACAGACAGGAAGTGCCTTCCTCCCTCGACAATTCCCTTAGCGGCGAACCCCTAAGCAGGTTACAGGGTCAATACCCTGGCGCCAACTACGTCGGACGATCTGGTTATGCCTTCCACCCTCGGCATAACTTCCCAGGCCTCAAGCTTCCCCTGGGTTACAAAGCAGAGGCTCCAGCACCGGCCTGTGTCGTCCCAGCATCGTCCTTCTAACCTACTTACCCTAACAAATAACCCTTTTTGTTGAAAATCCCCTCGCTACCTTCCTTCCTTCAAATCTAGCTTCCGAACTCACCGTTGGAAGAATCGACATTAAGAGATATCCTATGGACCTCCTATGCACACATTATGCCAACCTCTCACCGGACCCTCCAGTGGCAGATCATGCATTGTTGCCTCCCAACCCCGGACTGGATAACAACACGCTCAAACCTTGAACAAAAAGGGTTGTTGTCTCTGATATGCATGCATTGTGGGCACTCAACATCACAATGTCCACGAGCAGACTTGAAACACTGCCTACTACCTACTGGCCTGCCCCACGGCTCTCCAAGTTTGGCGCTGGTGAGTTGCACTCTGGCACAAACTCTCGGATATCCCCTTCCAGAGGGATACAGGCCTAATCCTGTTGGGAGGACAAAAAGTTTACCCAGCCACATGGTCAGTATTCCAACAAAACCTTTTCAAACACACGCGGCTGGCCATACTTATGGTCATCTGGAGAATGAGATGCTCGGCCGAACGTAAAGATTTCACTTTTGGCCCTCCTGAGGCTAAAGCGGAGATTGTGGAAATGATCGAGGCGAACATAGTAAAGGCCAGCAGAAAGCCTGCTGCTGATCTAGCTACAATAGCTGACCCGAAAGAGAAGCAGCAAGCTATCTCGGAGTTCAAGGACCTCTGGCTAGACCCCCACCGGAAAATGGGTGATATGCAGGAAGATGGGAAACTGATAAGGAAGAACTGGGTAGCCCAAGAAAAGCATTGGCGCCTCAGACCGCTGGATTGCTTCCACACACCATTGCTGGGACAGAACATGGACGCACTAATAGAGGATCGAACACCCATTACCTGGGCCCATCAACCCCACCCCTTACCCCCCCCTTCT
>BFEA01000297.1:1878693-1896484 GCA_003427395.1 Chara braunii
AAAAAAAAAAAAAAAAAAAACCGCACATCCAGCGCACCTGCCCCAGCCCAACCCGCATGTGTGCGTGCAGCGCATGGGCGCATGCCTGCGCGAGCGTGCCCATGTGCGCTTCGCCCGGCACATAGCGCAGCGCACACGCGCATGCACAGCGCAGCGCGCACCGGTGCTGTGCACCGCAAGTATGGTATATCTGTATTCAGTTTCGGTGTATTTGGACGAGTTACGAAAAAGTTGGCAAAAACACTGAATTTGGGTAACGTTGAACACCCCTGCCCCCAAACAGCAATGCAAAATGTCGAAATATGCAGTCAAAAGTTTACCTGCTTCAACCCCCTCTGAGCCCTCGAACAGCCCCT
This sequence comes from Chara braunii, assembly GCA_003427395.1. Taxonomy (NCBI): domain Eukaryota; kingdom Viridiplantae; phylum Streptophyta; class Charophyceae; order Charales; family Characeae; genus Chara; species Chara braunii. Next base: position 1,879,050 of record BFEA01000297.1, read on the forward strand.
CATAACCCCCCCCACCCCCCCCACAGACTCCCATCCCCTCCAGACGCCCCCCCCGGTTTTTTGGCCCGCCCGGTCTACCCAGGCGGGCCCCCCGGGCCCAACCGGCCGGGCGGCGTCCTCACCCAGGTGATAACGCAAAATACGTGCCCCTTGTGACCCAAAAAATCGCGTATGATTTGCAATTTTGAGAAAATAGTAAAATATGTGATAGTGTGAGTATGCCCTGATCTACATCCGAAGGGTCTGCCGCAAGATCTTATTTATCTGCTCGGTTTGCCCATTCATTTCAGGATGTATCCGTACAACTTCATCAACTCTTGCCCAATGCTCTCCACTGAATCTGACATCTCGGTAGCTTACTATGGTAACTGGATGCCCATTATCCTCTACCCAAGGATTAAAGTCCTTCCTGACGACTAACACTTTCCGGTGAATCTGGCATCTCGGTCGCTAAGTACGGTAACTGGAAGCCCATTATCATCTACCCAAGGATTGAAGTTCTCCCTGATGACTACCTCTTAACTTTCCTTCTGCTGGTAATGGCGCAAAGACTGCAAATTTACTAAATCTGTCTACTGTTACCATTATCTGACTGTTCCTATTCCTACCAACTACTCCTGTATCCATGAAGTCAATGGAAACCCACTCTCCTGGACCTGATGGAATGGGTAGTGGCTTCTACAGTCCTAATGGGGCTTGGGTTTTACTTTTATTGCGCTGACGTACTTAACACTCGTGAACATACCGGATGCAGTCTGTTGTTGAACCCAGCTTAACAAATGAGCGCAGTAACTTTGCATGGGTCTTCTTCCAACCGAAATGACCCTCGACATTGTGACATTCTCCTAATATAGTACCTATCCGGAGTCTGAAACAATAGTTCGTTAGCTGTCCTATAGCAAGGCCAATCCTGTGGTATAGTCCCTATCCTCTACAATATCTCTACCTTATCATCTTTGTAGGCCTCTCTAATCGGTTGTTGCAGGTCTGCATCGGTGTCCATGTAGTGGTGATAGGCTGACAGCTCCAAAGAAGTCTGCGCTTCTCCGCAGCGCATCAGCAACAACGTCGTACTGGATTGAGCTCGAAGTCAAACTCATCTACGACTCTAGCCCACTGCTGTAACTTAGTGGACATCCAGGCCTGGGTCTTCAGCCAGCGCAGTGTCTCATGGTCCGAATATACGTTGAAATGCCTACCCAATAGGTGATGACGCCAAGTCTGCAATGCTTTGTATAGGGCATATAGTTCCCTCTGGTAAGTCGAGTCTGCTACTTTCTCACATGGCACTCTCTTTGATATGAACTCAACTGCCCGGTACCCTTCTCCATCGTCTTGTCATAGGACCGCCTTGATCATGTACTACGAGCAACAGAGACGGATCTGCTATTTTTAGCACTAGGTACTCTATCAAGCCCTGTTTCAACTTCTTGAACGCAATGGTACAATCTGAACTCCACAACCATATGGCCTCCTTCAGCAGCCGTCGTAGCAATGCAGCAATGGTATTGAAATTCCTTACCAATCTACGGTAGTGGTTAGTCAGTCCTAGGAGCGATCTCAGTTGGGTGAAGTTCGTGGGCATTGGCCGGTCTCTAATGGCTGCACCATCGACACGTCCTAGATTGAAACATTGAAAAGCGAAGGCCAATGTTGACAGTGGCAGCCTCAACAGTAGCTGTGTGGTTAACCACATAGCTTGTTGCTGTTGCATTCTAGATCCCAACCTGCAACTGAATTGAGGCAGGTTTGACTTTTCACAGACTTGAATTGCTGAAAATCAATGACACAAATCCACGGCTACGGGATTGTGTGTTGTCATGTTCGCCACACACATACACAAAACATGGATGGATGTGCCAGACTGTTTCGTCGGACTTTCACAGATGGCTAAGGCATTGTGTGTGTTGTAAATTGTCACCACAACAGCCCCTTTTCCACCCCAATGAGTAGATCAAAAATTGAAGCAGCCGTACCCCTATAGCACACAATGAAGCACCCTAAGCATGAGCAAATCCAACATTGAAACTGTTTTACCTCGTGTGTGTGTGTGTGTGTGTGTGTGTGTGTGTGTGTGTGTGTGTGTGTGTGTGTGTGTGTGTGTGTGATTTTTGTGGGGGTGTGCATGTGTCATGCTGACTCATGCATCTGTGTATGCATCCGCATGTGCCTGTGCGTACACATGCACACATGCATGAGCAAATGTGCATACACCTGTGTATGCGGGCAGGTGCATGTCCAGGTGAGTGTTTTGCTTGAATGCATGTGTGCCCTGCGGGACGCACGTGCGAAAATTGCTGCGCCACTGTCTCAAGTCATAAAATTATATAGCTGTGTGACAGGCATCGTCGTGCCCTCTTTCTGGCGAAGTATTGGGTGAATCAAGTAACAAATTTCTGGCTGTGTGGCACCTCCGGTGCTGGTAGCCACTCTTTTCATTCAGAAGGATTCAAATTTCAAACTCCTGTCCTGCTTATTATTAGTTAAACAGTTTAAACTTATCGGTAGGACCTTTCATGACACAGCAGTTTTTTTGTTTTTGTGCCAGTGGGTACTCTGCCCAGCTGTGCAAAGGGGCCAGCGGTGCTCTCTTGTGGAAGTCGGAGGTGCCTCGCAAGGGAGAGGTTCTTTTGCATAATCAGCAACGCCAAACATTGCTGCTGATCAATCACATACACAGGATCACACAGCAACCTTCAGAATCCCATCACATGATCTGCATCAGCTAGGAGCCTGAGGATAATCAAAAAAAGAAAAAAAAAAGAAAGGAAAGTGCCATGACAAATTACATACGTGTAACATGTTGGTAAAATCTAACTACACCTTCGTCATTTCAAAACATGTCTTACGTGCTCATGGCAATGTTGCAATTGGTGAGCTTCCACTTTTGTTTTGCTTTTTTCCTCTCTAGCGTGCACACTTCACTTTGATATAACCTTCTGGCAAGGACCCACTGCTTTTGTTTTGTTTTGTTTTGTTTTGTTTTGTTTCTAACATGAACACTTATCCTGACTAAAGAAGGTACTGCGCTGGAGCTCTGTCTTGGCAACTCTCTCTCTCTCTCTCTCTCTCTCTCTCTCTCTCTCTCTCTCTCTCTCTCTCTCTCTCTCTCTCTCTCTCTCTCTCTCTCTCTCTCTCNCTCTCTCTCTCTCTCTCTCTCTCTCTCTCTCTCTCTCTCTCTCTCTCTCTCTCTCTCTCTCTCTCTCTCTCTCTCTCTCTCTCTCTCCCCGGCCCTTCCTTTCCTCCAGGGACCTCCTCTCCTTGGTCCACCTCGCACTCTCCTCCAGGCACCCAGCTATGGCTGGCGCTGCCTCTCTCGAACTTTGGGCACTGCTTCTAGCTCTACTTCCCCTTCTCATGTGCACTCGAGCAGCATTGCGTCTTCTGCCCAACTGGGATGTGCAGCTGTTTTCCCGGCCCTTCTATATGTAGCCATGCCGGGTTCCTACTGGCCAAGCCCAGCCGCGTACAGTTTTGGTATCTCAACTGGTCCAGTAGTGATCCCGGGAACTTCCTCCCATCCACGGGCTGGTCAATTTGGCCTGATTCCAACCCCAGGGGGTCACATCCGCCTCACGGCCTACTGACCCGCACTACTGAGAGCCCCTTGGACCTCGCATCATCACTTGCCCCTATTGTCAGTGGGAAAGAATTGTGGACTGATGCTTGCCAGATATGGTACGGTTTCTTTTTTACTTTTTTGAAGTTTTTTCCTGTTTGTGATGTCTTGACACAACTTCAAACTAGCTTGAAGCTTCACACGTTTTTCGTGCTTTATACCCTTTCCTGTGTGTGACACTGTGTTCTCTTCTCTGTTGGTCATTCGCCCTTCCAGACGACGCGGCTGGCGACGAATGTGCCCTTTCTTTTAATTCTTGCGTGGTTTATTTTATTTTAATTTATTCCCTTGTGCCCACTGTTGAGCCTCAACCTGTCCCAGGGCAGCATGCGTAGCCACGAGGAACAGACAGAAGTTTTCTTGGCATAGCTGCAACACTCGCTCTCGTCCAGTGGTGCCCATCAACCTGTCACAATCGAGCCAGATTATCTGAATCAAAATGAGCCTCCGGCGGATGGTTACACCAATCGAGCCACACGGTAGTGGCAATGGCATGACGACCGATCCACCAGCTGATCCACCACAAGCTGACACAGAGTCTCCTTTTGCAGCGCGCTTATATCCTTTTGAAACACACAGTCTCCTCCAGCTGTGTTGTCACAACTAAAATGGAATATTCACTATTGCTATTTAATGCTTTGAAAATTAAGAGTAAGGAACTTTTTCTTTTACAATGCAGTTTGTCACGTGAGCACGTGCACACACATCGAAAAAGCGCCTCGATGGTGGACGCAATCACTGGGGCACTGAGGTAGGCCCTAGCAACAATGCCCTTATGCCAGTGCTCCATGGATGTGGTTCAACTCCCCTGTATTCTTCATTTTCAATTGTCGGTTGCCGAAGAGTGGAACCTCGTGTGTGAGTATTGATGTGAGGGATGCTGACCCCGATTTCCGGCAGCTTGGGAAGGGTAGGGAAGGTGGCCTATCCTGTCAGCACAACCACGGCTGCCGCTGCCAGCGATCACTGCGGGTCTAGTCCTTGGCCTCTACAACACCCCGGGTCTTCCGGGGGGGAACCGGCCCGGTCGACCAGCCGGTAGGACCGGTCCGGTTCTGGTAGGGGGAGGGCCCCCCGGTCCTAGTGGGTTTGCAGCGTTGTTTAAATTTCATTTTCATTCTGTTTTTCCCCCCTTTTTCTCCGGGTTTTCAGGATTTTATGTTCCAGTGTGTGGAAAAAAAAAAAGAAAAAAGATTCAATGTTTCTACATCAGGGGCACCGCTTTGAAATGGCAGGTGTGTCCTTCGTTAAAATAGGAATGATACAGAGAAGAGAAGATTAGCATGGCCCTTGCGCAAGGATGACACGCATAAATCGAGAAATGGTCCAAAACTTCTTTTTCTTTTGAAGAAAAACAATAAAATTGGCAGGTGCAGCAGCACTGGTTGGAAAAGCGGTCATATACATCCAGGGTAGTCCCAGTGGGAGTATGCCCTCAATTGGTGCACCCGTGAACCCGTGAACTGTTGATGATCCTCAGGACCTCGGTCGTCTACTCACCACATGCACAAAAGACAAAAAATATGGCGGTGTCTCTTCCCATGTTGGTGTGGAAGATTCATTCTAATTTTGCTTATTTGGTGAGTAATGGAGTGAGGCCAACAGACTCTCTCCCCCAGAACACTGAGTCATGTTAACGGCTCATCCCTAGATTGAACAATTCTAGGAAGAAAACAAAAGCGAAAGAAACGGAAAAAACAAAAAAAAACAAGAGAGAGGCTCAAATGAATTTTCTGCCACATCTTGGAAAGATACACCTCCGTATTTTCAAACTTCTGTAGTGTGCTCCCCGCTTCTCACGGCATGGGCAGGGCCTGAGGAGCGCAATGTGGGATCTTGCTGCCCGCTACCATCTTCACCCGAATAGAACGCCCGGTCATTATAGCTGTATTTAGGGCAACTTCAAGTCTAGATACAGCTATAATGACCGTACGTTGTGCTCGGGGGAAGAAGGCAGTTGGTTAGTTTTCTTCTTCTTTTTTTTTTTACGGATTTGTACTCTGCCAGCGAGGCAGGGCGCATTGAAGTGCTGCACCAGTACGTAGAACAGATTCGAGAGCTCAAGTTTTTTTTTTCCTTTTTTGACTGTCGGCTTTCCCAACGCATTGCTGCTTTTTCATGACATCTTGGGCGGGCAGCGCGTTTTCACATGCGGTGCCACCCATTACCTGATCCCGGTAGCTGCACACAGCATTCTTCAGGAATCAGGACCCATAGGCCCCTTCTGACCGAGCCTCCCCAAGCCTGTTCATTGTAGACTTCGCCACAGTGCTTGTCGTAAAAAAAAACCTACAGTACAGGGGTAGTTGGACTGGTGGTTTAAACGAAGAATTGGAGAGAGAAAAGGAGCATTATAGAATAAAAAGAATGGAAGACGAAGAAGAAGAAGACGAATTACACAAGTTGAAACCAATGCCTTTCCCCTCACTTCTTCTCCCTTCGTCCTCCTCTTCCAAATAATAATGAGTTACGTACAACGACAAATGAATGAACGAACAGGAATCATGTGCGAGTATTCCCCTTTGCTGCCAGCACTCAAAGAGCCCTCCTATCCGCCATAACTTCACTCTTCTCTCGGTTGCACCTACTGCTATGGAGGATCATCCATGGTCATCACAGATGTTCCAGGGACAATGCAAACACTACTATGCCTCTCCCATCTCATCCTGCCATATCCACCCTCTCGGAAGAAGCCCAAGGCCAGCCCATACCCTCAGAGGGGCCTTCTGGATACAGCACCAACCAAGGATGTGAAGACGAAAGTCGACCATAGCCAAAGGTGAGTCTCGCATGTCAGTTCCTCTCTCTCTCCCCTTCTCACCCTCTACACCCTTCTCTCACCCTTCTCCATAGCCTGGCATGAGGAGCTTCAACCTCTACCTTCATAGCCTAGGCCTAGTCCCATCTCCTACTACTACTCCATTGCCATGGAGGTCTTCTTCCTCCCCCTCCAGCTCCACCGCTCAGCAGGAGCTCTGCCTACCTTCATCCTCTGGGCACAGCAGCAGCACGACTGCCGGGTAAGATACCGATTCACTCAACGTACCTGAACAATATAATCTCGGCACTCGCCTCCGACCTCGCTTTGGCAACGGTACTCCTGCCTCTCTGGGTCGTGCTATGCCTACCGGAGGCTCCTCCCTTTTGGTTGGAAGATCATTGCAGCCTGCAATTCCACTTCAGGGCCTGTATCTAACCTACCAGCTTACCTAGGTACAGGCCCCAACTACTCGTGACCTTTAGGGAAACTACCGGGTCCTTCGAAATTCAAAGACTACCAGACCTCCACACACCCTACCTGAGTTCCAGGAAAATCCCTCTCGGGTACTAGCCAAATTCTACTGATGTCCCTGTTCGTCCTCGGCCATTCTAGAAGTCCGTCCAGCATGCAATTCCGCTCCTGTCCCTGCGATTTCCCTACGTCTGAACTAACCCTTCCCGGGACAGTGAAAACGCAGGGCAAGCACACAGTAAGTACTCCCCATAGCAATCATCACTTAGGGGCACATGCAAGCAAACAGCAGTTTCACACAAAACAAGGAAATCTCAGCAAATCAAGCCATCCAGCAGCAATACTCAGAAAAGAGCATAAATCTGAGAGTGATTCTGTGCGGGTCATTGCAATACGATCACCTAAGCTGGGACTGGATTTTCTCAAACAACGCATGGAAAAAACGCGGGTGGGGCCGAACTTAAAACAGTCCTCTATGACCATGCACGCGGGGATGCATTGGTCAATCGTCACATCTCAACCTTCTATCGTGCGATCAGGTAGGTAAGACAAGGTGACCCATTACCAGTTCCCATTTCCGTTTTGATAATGGAGGCATTCGGATCCCAGTTCCCATTTCCGTTTTGATAATGGAGGCATTCGGATCCCTCCTGAGAACAGACCCTTTAATTCAGGAGGACCAGGGGCCGTTCCATTCCTCCCTATGACAATCCTCTTCTTAGACGAACTGAGGGTGCCAATTAGGGCATCAAACTCGTTTGAAGCATAAACAAAGTCATGGAAGCGTCTGAAATTAAAATTAACTGCGAAAAGACGGAAGTGTGGGACCTAGTAGCAGACAATACAATTCAGAAAATGACTTCTGTGACGTTCTGTCCCAGTAGTGATAAATCCTTCCTCTTACAAGGGACCAATCAATGTTGCTGTACCCGGTTTCCAGCATACATAATAAAGCTTCACTTTTTTTTCCCCGAAAAAACAACAACAAAGGAACGTTATGGACAGATGCCAAAAAAACCCTATGATACATGCGGCACACTTCTTGCGCGAGCATGCCACTCATGCGGCGTATGGCGCACCCCCGAACATAGGGTGTCGTGAAAAAAAATTGGGGACGGGCATCGAAAAGTATCGCAGGACAAAGAAAGAAAACTTAGAAAAGCATTCGGGGCAGCACTCGTCCAGGAACAGATGTGTGTGTGTTCGTGCGTGTGTGTGACTGTTTTATGTCCTGTGTGTTTTGGATTTCACCACAACAACCCAGATGAGTAGATACAAAATTGAAGCAGCTTTAGTCCTATTGCAGACAACGAAAACACTCGAGTTCAGACAGTCCAACAATGAAACAGTTTTACCTCTATAGCAACCAATACGGAGCACAATAGATCCATTGAAGTCCCTTTCTTAGCTGCGTTTACTACGCCTTTCATTTATTCTTGCAGCTCCCCTTTTACTATGCCTCCACCTCTCACGTACAAGGCTGGCCACGTTGATTGTGGTTGAGCGTCAGCTGCCCACATCCCTGGGTGCCTTAACGACACACTTGCACGTTATGAAAGGAGACAGAGTAAAGGGGGAGGTATGCTCCTGTTCATTTTACTACAGATCTTCAGCTTATATTTCGTCTGTTCTCCTAATGATCCTCATTTGTATGCACTTACTGTATGCTCCTGTAGGGAGTGAGGGGCAGGGGAGGGGAAAAGGGTAAGGGAGGAAAAAAGGTAGGGTGAGGAAGTGGAGTGCCGAAGGACAGGACAAAGATATGACGAACTTGACAGGGTTCTAAATACTCACCGTGCAAGCAGACTACTTTAGAATGTCCTCTGTGTGTGTATGGCATCCAGGTCCATACAGTCATAATGAGGGTGCGTCATGCATGCTCTCTCCAACGGCTCTTTTGTTCTCTATCTAGAAACACAAATGTCAGAACTGGCAGCCAGTTTCCCGTTGATGTTTTCTCTAATAAGAAAAAAGGAACAGAATTTTTGAGGGAATATGGGCCTCACTCCACTACTCTCGAAATGTGCAAAACGAGAGTGAATCTTCCACTAGAATATGGAAAGATACACCGGCATGATTTTTGTCTTTTGTGCGTGTCGACAGTAGTGCAGCGAGGCCCTATATCTCACTCGAGAATGTGGAATGATAAACCCGCCATATTTTTGTCTTTTCAAAGCAGATACAGTTGTGTCCGATACCGTCATGACTACGGTACACTGTGGGGAGTCCGCCAGATAAGCAGGCACTCGCTCCACTACTCACCAAATGTGCAAAATGAGAATGAATGTTCAGCCTAGAACATGGAAAGATACACCGCCATAATTGTTTTGTCTCTTGTGGATGTGGTGAGTGGTGCAGCGACGACCAAGGGTGTCGAATCCGTCAGACTCATCATGGGGCTATTCAACAACGGGCCTAGCCCAGTTGGTACACCCCTGAACTGTTGGAATACAGCCCGAAGTTTGAATCCAGTATTAATCACATGAAAAAGAAGGGCAGAAAAGACAAACAGGCCAACGGATTTGTCCAGTTGAAACGTTTAAATTTTAAAATGTACCAACCGCAGTTGGAATGACAATGGGTTTGTCTGTTCTAAGCTATAAAATAATAAAAAACACGACGGGGCTATTTGTCCATTGATTAGGGCGTTTTGTCCTCTGTCAGATGCTTTCAGCAGAAGGGCAATGTCGTGACACAACACGAGAAGAAATGAAAACTAGTGCATCCTCTCCCACAAAACGGCAAGATACACCCGCTGCCTAGAAAGGAGCACAGTGTACCTCATGTTCTTTTGTGGGAACACAAAGTTGTTTTGACTTTTCATTTTTGTTATGTGTGGCGGGGAATTTTTGGCACAACTCACACACACACACACACACACACACACACACACACACACACACACACANNNAAAAAAAAAAAAAAAAAACCCGGCACACTTTACCTGTGTGTGGGGATGGGGGTTAGTGGCCCATACTCCAGCGCACTGCCCATGTGCACGTGGTGTGCACGCATTAATCATGTGCGCACAGTGCACGGCACCGCGCATCTCATGTGCATGCCGCAAGTATGCCCCCTACGCTTCCAAGGTCTACAGGTCACACAACAAGGTGGAGATAGCTCAATGGCAACTAGCCTCCAAGGGTCCACGCATCCCTACATGGCACGACACTAACTCATATGCTGGGCAGTAGACCTGGGGAAAACTGAGTGGGACAAAAAAGAGGCAAGCATCCTAAAAGAAAAGAGTTCAAAAAACTGACTTCAGGACAGGACTGCGCTTGGGCCTGAGCAGTCAGAATCCGGCCTTACCTTCCAATTTGGTGATGGGTCACCCATGGGGGTTTCGGGGGGAACAAACAGTGACTATAAGGGTTCAAACTTCAAAGGGTATATCTTAACTCAAGTTTTCTCTTTCATTTTTGACTAAGGAATTTCAAGGGGACCTCAGCCCAAAGTTAACTGTATTGCAATTATTACCCCGTATTTTTTTTTTTGTTTGTTTTTTTAGTTACGTGCTGGGACTGCCCGGGACCCTGCCTGGGTGGGTATACGGGTGACCTTTCCCCAGCCGGGACGCCCGGTGACCAGGACTGACTAAATCTAAATTCATTAGCATTCTGCATGATGTGGTACGGGGCAGCATTTTGGATCCCGGAGGAAGACGTGCAAAGAACCATCCAACGAGAAACAGAGCCGAGAGCACACCAGATTAAGCCATCAGTACCTTTCCACGCTTGAAAAACAAATACGCGGTGGCATGTGGCCGCATCTTTCGGGGGTACTGGACTGAAATGGCTGGCGGCGCCAGCCAAAATGAGGCCTGTGCCAGTTTGTTTTTCTTTGGCTCGCAGGGGGGTTTTAGGGTCGGCATCGATACCTGGGAAAGGTACTGGCGGTTTGAGAACACACTGAACACTGAAGTCTTTTGACAATGAAAGGTCTGTTTGTGACTCCAAGAATCAAGTACCCCTACCTTGATGTGTCCGCCTCAACTACCATCCTAATGTACCTACATAGACCAGTCTACTCGCCTATCACTCTCTCAAACTCCACAAGCCTCTCGACAGAAATTGCTGAAGAGTCTCCTCACTTGAGTGCTCCTCGGCCAACAGCAAGTACCGCCAGTACCTACTCCTGTCCTCCTCTTCACTGATTACCTCAGCACTACGCCACACTGCTTCCTGCTCAGTGCTTCCCAGTTATGGGAGCCACTAGCATAACCGCTACCGTGGCAGCTTCCTTCTGCCCGGGTGCTATCTGGCCGCAATGTGCTGCTCCTGTGCTGCCACACTGTGGCCAATGCCCAAATGTCCATTTCGCCATGGCCGCCTCTCTTTTGTCCCATCTGGAGGCCCGGGTCTGGGCCCCAGTAGGCAGTCCCTACTGCCTACCGGTCTGCAGCCATCTGGGTCCAAGGTTTCAAAGCCATGTGACCGACTGCGACACAGGATAGTTACCTGGGATGGGTTCCAATCTCAGGCCCAGTGCAGCCAGGCACAGCCCTGAGCCTTCTCTTAGGACCGCCCTACATTCTTCAGGCGCACCCTTCACTTAGGGCCGGCCTGTCTTCTCCACAGGTGGCCTTACTGTGGCGAGCCGAGGCCTGGAGCCTCACATTGCCACCCCCTTGGGTTTGAACCCTTTACACTTGCCGGTGCTTCCATTTCACAGCCCTTTCATGCCGTGGAACCACTTGGTGCACAGACTTCGGCAGTTCTTCTCTTGCAAACCACCGATCTTCACTTGGATCCAGATGGCCTGAATGCCACGTGGTACTCCATTTGAGGTTTAGGTGGTCTCCCAATGCCTGCACAGGAAGGGCCTCGTGACACTACTCCCGACTTGGCCATTTTTGGGAATGCAGAGTTGCCACACCAGCTCCCGAGTTCAACGAGAGAGAGAGAGAGAGAGAGCGAGAGAGAGAGAGAGAGAGAGAGAGAGAGAGAGAGAGAGAGAGAGAGAGAGAGAGAGAGAGAGAGAGAGAGNGAGAGAGAGAGAGAGAGAGAGAGAGAGAGAGAGAGAGAGAAAAATCGCTGCTTATCTTCTTCTTCGTCTTCTTCGTCTTCTTCTTCTTCTTCTTCTTCTTCTTCTTCTTCTTCTTCTATCTTCTTCTTCTTCTTATACTCTAATGTACTATATCTTCTCTGTCTGTTGATTGCAATGCCAGTGCGACGGTGCATGCCAATGTCCATGTTTGGTCATGTTTGCTGCTGGTGAGGTGAGGTATGGTGTTCTCCATGTTGCTTGATGCTACAGGTATGCTGTTGTCCACGTTTGCTGATGGCCAGGTTTGCTGTTATCTCTGTCTGCTGATGCCCATGCTTGCGGTAACACCGCCACTATGAACCCCACCCCCACCATAACCCCCCCTCCCCCCCCCCCCCCCCCCCCCCCCCCCCCCCCCCCCCAAACATAAAAAGAAATAAAAAACATTGGACCAGTTTTGCGCCCAATCGGAATTTCGGTTGGAGGACCTGGGTAGATCCGGCCCGGTTGCATCCACCGGTGAGTTCAAACTAAGGTCTGTATTTCAACAGTTCAGTGGTGTACAAACTGAGCTTAGGTCAGTCGGAATTTGTTATATTTTCTTTTTCCAGATTTCCTTTGAAATGGCATCGTCACTGAATCTCATTCCCTGGATTTGCAGCTGCAAACAATTTCTTTTGCAGGCTTCGGTGGGCATGCGCTTTTGGGTTGCGTGGCCATAGCTTGGAGCAGAGATGATACATAACGGGCACCTGAAAGAAGCTGAGACATGGATGCAGTATGGTGGATGGGTGGAAAGTTGGAAACAGTAAGTAGGAAAACAGAATTCCTATTTAAAAAAAAAAAAAAAAAAAAAAAAAAAAAAAAAAAAAAAAACTCACCTTTCCAAGAGGCTCCTGGATCAGCCCCTGTGGCTTTGCAGGCACTCCCTGAACCAAAGCCCAATAGCAGCGCTGAAGAGCAGACGGACTCCATGAACGATCCTAGAACAGATCATAAGAGTGCACATGCACCAACAGACAGAGTAGAAATTAAGATTTTTTCACGTGAAACACTGGCTCTGATATAGCAAGTCCTGCTGGAGGGAAGGAGAATCAGGTTTGCTTTGGCCCTTTTGTTAAAAATACTCTTCTACACTTTCCTAACATGGGAATAAAAAAAAGACCTGAAAGAAAGTTTACGAAAGCCAAAATACAAACTTTCAAGAGAAATCACATCTCAATCCCTTGCTGCTAGCTGAACTCAACAAAATAATGTGTACTGCACATCTATTGATCATCACTGTCTTCCAGAACTAAGGTAGAGGTGTAATCCATCTTTTGAATTTTTTTATTTTTTTTTTCCTTTTTCCTTTTTCCTTTTAACAGGGTTGTAACCACCAGTTTCACAAAGATTAATTCAGAAATTAATAAATTATCCATTGAACGTCGGCATGTTGACATCCTTTCTTTTGAATTGTGAGACTTGAAACCTCACATTAATCTCGGTGCCAGTTGGTGGTATGATCAGCAGCACATCAGAGCCTCCTGATCGACTGACTATAATACTGACAAATGCCACCCGCACTACAGTCTTCTACGACCATTCTTGTCTTGTGGGACTTGAACTCTCACAATGCTGGTATAGTCAGCAGCACACAGGATAGCCTGTTGAAAGACCGAGTGAGGCCTATACTACCAACGTAACAGGCCACTACCATCTTCTCCCAAACATAGGGTATGGTCAAAACTTGCCCTGAATACAGCTATAATAAAGTTATGGGATGACAGTTGGAGAACGTACGACCTTCTCTGGTAAAGGAGTAACTAACTACGTTTTAGAACAGATGCTAAGCAGAGTTCTGGCAAGATTACAATAGGTCCTGACTTTTTTTTCTTTTTCTTTTTTTTTTAAGATGCTCCATTGATCCGGTCTATTCGTGGGGAGGGGAACTGGGCCCAGCATCCCTTATGTGAGTACCGGGGCCTTTACTCAGCTTCGGCTATGAACTACTGTGTTCAATCAACTAGGGCATTTACCAAAGCATAGGTCCTGGCTTATGTAATGGACACTCGATTCTCTCATGTGTGTCTGGTGGCTGAATGCAACACATATGTAACTGTTAATGAGCAGGTTAACAGTTCAAGTCTTGTTTGGAACACAGGATACGTGTTGCATACCGTAACGGTACAGACCAGAACAAGAACCGACCTCTCTCACATAGTTCAGGATAGCGCAGCGGAAGGCTAAAATACCAATGACCAGACCAATCAATGTCGCAATGCAGACCAAACATACATCATCATCATCGCAAGGTGTGAAGGGGCCTGGCGCTACACATAGGAGGAATACGCCAGGCCCAGATCATACATAGATGAAGAGGAGGGGGATCAGACGAAGAGGAAGGGAGGGATGAGGATGTCGTCAACACCAAGTCTTCGATATAGATCCCAAATAATCCCCATCCAATGTCGCTGTCCCAAAGTCGAGTCTGTATCCAAATGTCGTCAACATCCCAAAGTCACAAATCTCTCTCTCTCTCTCTCTATCTCTTGTAGTCTGTCGATACTGAGAAGTCCGGTAGCTGGAGGGGGAGGGAGAGATGGTGGACTGGAGGAAGAAGAAGAAGAACTCTTTCTCTCTCTCTTTCTCCTGGTGCCCGGTACTAACCTGTGAAAAGTGGCGCCTTGCTGCACGTACCTCGAAGATGAAGCTGGAGCGATGGCGTCACAGGTAAGCTCCCTGGCCTCCGCCACTCTCCTCCCTCTCTAATGCTACTCTCTAAGCGCCCAGCGCTGAAGACTACTCCTATCTACTACTACTGCAGCGCTCCGCAGAGTGCTGCTGTCGAATCCTGAAGACTACCTCCTGAACTGCCTGTGCCCTCCCGGGCGGACCAGAGCACTATATAGCGCTGGTCCGGCTGGGAGGCTGCTTTTGCCAATGCCGAATTGTGCCAGACCCTGGCGCCCAAGTTCAAAAAAAGGTTGTCTTGAAACGGGCCTAAAAATGGCCTGCGCTTATCCCTGGTCTGGCGCCTAAGTTTCAGGAAAGGTCGACTTTAAGAGGGCCTAAAATTGGCCCTCCTTTTTAGGCTGAAACGACACAGGGCCTGGAGGGCCCTTATTCCGCCTGGTCAGGCCCTGCAGGCCCGTGTGGTGCGCAGTATGCCACAATACGATACTGTAATGGGCAAAAGCAAAAGCCCCGCCTACCGTCTTCCCCCTATCATAACACACCCTCATAACGAACGTATACAAGCTAATTTTCCAGTCCGATTCAGTCAAAACGAGGGTGCGTTGCGTTCGGGGGAAGACGGCTTGCACCCACAATGTCTTCTGCAAAGGGACATTGGCAAGGGTGAAGCGGCTTGTGACGTTCATCTGGTAGCAGAGGGAGCTGAAAGGATCGATTTTATCCGATTAACTTTTTGGCAGGCGCGGAGCCGTCCATCTAAGGAGTAATACATGCCCATCTCAGGGTCCTTCAACTATAATGGAAGGAAGCGTTGTGTGAGTCAACCATGCAAGGGAGGTTGGACCCCCAGCTCTCAATATCTTTTTATTTTTATTTTTTTGGTTAAGAATCATGGCGGAGTTCAAGTGTTTTCAACTTTTCAGTGTTTTCACACATGCTCATTTCTGAGGATAATTCAATAGCGGGGGTATTAATGGCATAATTTTCAAGCAGTTCAAGCAGGTTTTCACATTTGGACATTATGTGCCTTCCAGCGTTTTGAGTGTTCACTGAGCTCCTAGAGAATCCTTGGTCACCCTGGCCAATGCCTACCATGACATCATTGTGGCAATTTCACATCAATACAGAGCACACTTTTTGAGATTGCCTACGTGTGTAACCCCACACATACACAAATACATACATAGTACATACATACATGCATACATACATGCATACATACATACATACACACATACATACATACATACATACATGCATACATACATACATACATACATACATACATGAATACATACATGCATGCATACATACATGCATACATGTATCATGCATGCATAAATACATCCATTACATTACAGACCGACAGTGCAGACAGATGAAAGACGGACAGATGGGCCTACGGACGGACAGACGTACATAGGGACAGACGGGCGGATGGACATAGTCTGGATCCGCACAGACAGAGACCGACAGACATTAGTGGTAATTTAGTACACATCATAACATATGTACGTACTTGCCTACGTAGACAAGTGGCAACGTGGGTGCAAACCGCGGCATATATTAACCGAAAAGGGAAAGAGATAACAGTTGCTCCAACGCTAAAAGGAGACCATGAAAAAGAAAACTCACCTTCACTGGGAAGATGTCCTTGAGACCGCTGATGGCAGACCTGCTGGTGGTTCGTGCTTGGAGAGAAGCTGTCTTGTCGCGAAAAATGTTACCAAGCATATTGGCGCTCGCTTGAGTGCGGGCAAGGACTAGAGTACCACTGGTGGCTGCATCAAGCCTATGTACCTGTGAACAGAAAATTGAATATGTCGCATAAGAGAAGCTCTGTTCGTTAGAGCAGAACACAAGGCCAAGTTCCAAAGGACAAATTTGAATTTTTTTGTTGTTCAATTTTTTCAATTTTTGAACTTTGACTCAAAGATTAAGATGTGAATTACACAGCACAGGAGATGAAAAGGACACAGCAGAAGAGAGCAAAATCAAAGAGAAGAAAACAACACAAGGAACAACGAAGAAAATGCGAGAAGGGAAATTGAAGATGAAACCAAGCAAAGAGGAAAAAAAGGGAAAAGACAGAGAGAAAACAAAGGAGTCTGGTGCTGGGACGTTTGCTGCTCCTCAACTGCTGGCAAGTCATTTCTGAGCATGGTTCCTTCTAGGAGAAAAACGAACAGGAAGAGGAGCACGTGGAGGAGGAGGAGGAGGTGGAGGTGGAGACAAACAGGAAGAGGAGAAGCAGGAGGAGGAGCAGGAGGAGGAGGAGGAGGAGGAGGAGGTGGAGAGGGAGAAGGAGAAGAGAAAGGTCAGTACTACCTATTATATCCTAGGTAGAGGGCAGTGCAGATGCAGGGTACCTGGAGAGTGGCAGAGTACCAAATATGCAGCAAAAGCAGAAGCAGGTTGTGACAAATAAGGATCTCAATTTGAGCTCCCATGTGGGAGCGGCATCATTACTAGTATTGTATAGCAACAAGCAAAACCATGGTTGACATTGGAACCAGAGGTTACTGAGTCCTCTCCCCCTCCTCCACAGATCCTGCGACCTCGTGGTACTGTCATGTGGAAGGGCATAAAACAGGACTTTTGTACAGAATTCGACAAAGCTTGCCCTGCTCTTATCCTTCCGCCAGTGTCGGAATTATCATAAACCTGCGACTAAATACTCACCCTTGGGGCGTGACTTGGGTACCGCTCCCCGCACAGAGCAGAGTTCGGTAGGAACAGACCCATAACCTTAGGATAACTTGGGCATATTTGGTAGATTTAAGGCTGGCTACTGAACTGAGAAACTGCGTCCTCCAGAATATGAGGTAACCCATTAGGTAGGTAGGAAGCGTGAGGTAGATACAGGATTGAGAGACGAAACTACCGTAGGTAGCCAAAAAAAAAAAAAAAAAAAAAAAA
>BFEA01000298.1:26749-41749 GCA_003427395.1 Chara braunii
TCTCCCTCTCTGCCTACGGTTTACCGGGCAGTTCTATTTGACGATATATAGCCTTCTGATGAGTCGGTGAAACTCCGACGAAACAGTTTGTCACAGCCCCTCGTTTGTTGTCCTCTTCTCCTTCTCTGCCTACGGTTTACCGGGCAGTTCTATTTGACAATATATGTATATATATATTATTTGTGACAATATATATTTGTGACGATATATATATATATATATATATATATATATTTTTTTTTTTCCTTCAGTGCATGTCGTGAGTAGTGGAGCGAGACTCTCCTACTGCTAAATCATAGAATCCCTGACGAAATCTGCGCTTGAAGGTTGTAGATGGATGGATCCTAATCTTCCATGGCGAATGAAGGCGAGTGGAGGCCTCCACCATCACCACACCTTCATCTGTACCATTCCATCTCTTCCATCTCTTCCATCTCTTCCCCATCTCTTGCTCTACGTCTATTCATCTCTCCATGCCTCCATCTCTCTCTTCATCTCTCCATGCCTCCATCTCTTCCTCTGGCAATGAATGAAGGTCAGCAGCCTCCATCCGCAATCCCCTCTGCACCTCCATCTGTATCATTCGATATGTACCCTTCCCTTYCATCTCTAGCTCTGCGTTTTCTATTCTTTTCTCYAGATGTACCTCCTCTTTTTGTTTGTACARGTCTMAAAAATATACCAATAAATTCAATAATTAAATTCTCTGTTAATTGGTGGAACACTTTACTCGCATCATCCTTCATCTCTACGTCTACGTCTCCCCATCTCTCCATCTCTACGCCATGGGTTAATGAAGGGAATTACTTGGCCTCCATCTTCACGTCAATTTCTACCATTCCATCTTTACAAACTCCTTCCATTCCTCACCCACCATCGCTTCGTCGCTTCATTTCTCTCTCTCTGGCGTTCAATGAAGGTGAGAGTGGCCTCCATATCCACTCACTTCATCTCTACCATTCCATCTGGGGGTAGTTATGAAAAGAGATCACTGCGACAAGTGTTTCCAAAAMATTGTACATGCTACGTCCTCAGACTGGGGGTGTGGTTTGACCAAAAAATGTTTTTGCATTCTATGCTTCGCGCCTCTGAAATCTCTATGCCTGTCTGGCTGGGTGGGTGGGTGTGTGTTTTTTAGATAGTTTTTTTTTTCACCACAGAGTGTATTTTTTTTTTCCACAGAATGTATTTTTTTCTTACCACAGAGTGTATTTTTTTTACCACAGTGTTTTTTTTTATTACCAGAGAGTGTATTTTTTTCTTCCCACCGTGTTTTTTCTTTTTTTACCACAGAGTGTAATCATTCCATCTCTTCCTCAGACTCTATTTCTGTCCATCTAGTTTTTTTCGCACACAGTGTGGAACCATTCCATCTCTTCCTCAGACTCTACTTCTGTCCATATAGTTTTTGGCCATAGAGTGAAGCATCCCCCTTCTCTTCCTTAGACTCTACTTCTGTCCATCTCTGCCACCTTTGGTTCCTTCTGTACAAGATCGGGATCTCGTTCGAGACGCGATTCCATCTTGTATCTTCAGACATTTCGAGATCTCCGTCTCGAACGGGATTGCGATCACCATCTCTCACTCTACGTCCATCTCTACCTCCATCATTGCCTCTTGCTTCACCATGATCTCCATCTCGACGTCTCTACCTACGTCTCTATCTCCGTCTCTACCTACGTCTCTATCTTCGTCTCTACCTCCATCATTTCTTCTTCTCCATGGCTATCCCCATCCTTAGCAGCAGCAGCTTCAACCCGGCGGCAGTAGATGTGGTCAGCGTCGGATGGGATGGGGCCTTGTTTGACAGTGATTTCAACCAGCAATTGGGGTTGGGAGTGGGAGGGCAATCCGTGCCATCGGCCGTGTTTGATCTGGAGTCGTTCGATCAGCTGATCGGCCGACCAATTGCCGTAGACGATCACTGTTATGGCTGCACGGCGGGCCATGGGTCGAGTTGCACTGGAGCTTTGACCACATGATTAAAGTAGTACTGCGCACTGGTAGAAAAAAAAAATTGTTATTCCTAAGTCATGCTCCCGCAAACCATTCATTCATTAAATAAAAGTCTATTAAACACACGACGACATGGGACGTGTTAAAAGTCAGCTGTTGCATTGATCAGCTAGTTGCAGCCAAACCGCCAGGGGGGATGCGTTGCTATGGCCGCACGGCAGGCCTTCATGGCTCACTCAAGCTGCTCTGGAGGTCTGGGCACGTGATTGACGCTTACAACTTTGCACACAAGTCGGATGAGCCAGAACGTGCCGTCGTAATGACCATCAGCCAGCCAGTTGGCACAACAGCTGGCGATGCCTCAAAGCTGCACTGGTGGACCGTGGGCAATGCTGTGCTTTCACCTGCTGCAAGTGAATTCCAACATCTTCTGAAGGTGACTTTCTCTGGACAAGATGTCTCAAGCTGCAGGTGCATTTTTACCGAGATAACTCAAGTTGCAACTGCAGGTGCATTTTTACCGAGATAACTCAAGCTGCAGCTGCAGGTGCATTTTTACCGAGATAACACTATCTGCAGCTGCAGGTGCATTTTTACCCAGATAACTCAAGCTGCAGCTGCATTTTTTACCTCGCTAACTCAAGCTGCAGGTGAATCTTTATGGGGGTTTCTCAAGCTGCAGGTGAATTTTTACCGAGATAACTCAAGCTGCAGGTGAATCTTTATGGGGGTGTCTCAAGCTGCAGGTGGATTTCATCGAGATAAGATGTCTCAATATGCACGAGATGTCTCAAGCCGCAGGGGAATTTGTCGAGGGGAGATGTCTCGTGCTGCACGTGAATTTTATCGAGGTGTCTTAAGCTGCCAGCGAACCAGCAAGTGAATCATCAGTCACCCTGCAGGTGAATTTACCTTAGGTGAATCATCGGTCACCTGGCAGGTGAGTTAACCAGAAGTGAATCATCAGTTACCTGCAGGTGAATTCACCGGAGGTGAATCATCAGTCACCTGCAAACGAATTGAGCCAATCAGTCCCCTGCAGGTGAATTAAACAGAGGTGAATTATTGTAAGTGGTAAAATGTTGTGGCTGCACAGCAAGCGATGTGTCAAGCTGCGCTGGAGCCCTGGGCACCTATTGACATATGCATGGGCTATATGCCTGTGTGCTTTTCTGCATGCCTGCCTTTCTGCCTGTAGGCCCGTATGTATGCATGTATTTATGTATGTATGTATGTATGTATGTATGTATGTAATATGTATGTATGTATGCATGTATGTCTGTATGTATGTATGTATGTATGTATGTATGTATGTATCTGGTTTTTGAAGGACGCTGGCCCCACACATTATTGTTATATTAAGTTATTAACGTATATACTATATATCCATTATGATTTGAACTCATGATCTGTTCATCAACAGTTGCATGTAGTGTAGGTGCTCAGCCACATACAGCGTCTGACTGACAGTGAATGTTCTTCTGCGCTATTTTGTCCGTAAATCCCTGTAGGCCAATGGGCATTGTCCCCGAGTGATCGAGCAACAGATGCAATGCAATGTGCCCAACTACGTCCACATATGCACAGCTTGATAGGCAGTGAGGTCCCTGAACTACTTCAGCCCTAGTGACTGAGCAGATCCAAAACCCTGTAGACCCCCTTTAAACCCCCCTTTAAACCCCATTGACATCCGCTGTAGATCTGGCCGTAAAGCACTTATTAGGGTATGGATGCCAACTTATCATCAGGTTTTGCTTGCTCATGACTCGGGAATTTGATGTAATATAAAGGTCTTCTCTGTCGATTTGTATTTTCTGCTTTATATTTTTACAAGCACATATGCACAACTGGATAGATAGCAAGGTCTCTCAGCTACTTTGGCCCTGGTGAGTAAGCAGATGTGGCCATGAAGAACTTGTTAGGAGTCAGGACGGGTCCCAACACCTTGTCAGTTTTTTCCCCCCCTCATGATTTTACATGCGTAGTTTGGGTAGGTGGCGAGGTCTGGCCCTTCAGCGATGCTGATGTTAGGGATAGTCTGCGGGTAAGTTATTGATTGCTAGTTGGACATGATTGCCGCCAGTTGTTGGATCTTCCCCNCATGCGTAGTTTGGGTAGGTGGCGAGGTCTGGCCCTTCAGCGATGCTGATGTTAGGGATAGTCTGCGGGTAAGTTATTGATTGCTAGTTGGACATGATTGACGCCAGTTGTTGGATCTTCCCCTCCCCCCCACACCACCCCCCCTCCCAAAAAAGGGAGAAAAAAAAAAAAAAAAAAAAAGTTGTTGGATCTTGCTTGCTTGGATCAACTTGGATGTCGGCAACCACTTCCCATTTCGCCGTCGTGCTGCGGAAATGTTGGTCTGCAACAACTGGGGACGCTGGAATACAGAAAATCCTGCAGAATGTTGGTGGTGTTCTTGGTGGTTTACTTGGGTGAGCCATAATTTCCGTACATAGAAAAGGGTAATTTTTAGCGTCCTCTTTTATTTTTTTCCTTTGTTTTTCGTAACTGTTCAATTGCAAGTGGAGCCATTGATTGGATAGTGAATTGGGAGAAATCAAGAATAGTGCAGGTGTTCAGCAAGGCTCCCATGAAGCAGCACAGAGAATGGCAGATGAGAGCGAAAGATCTTTTTCTCTCTCTCTCTTTCTCCCTCTCTCTCTCTCTCTCTCTCTCTCTCTGACGCACAAACACACGCACACACACACACACACACACATACACACACAACCAGCACCGCCCCCACCACCATCACCACCACCACCCCCGTCGACATCTACTACTACGTCATCCGCTCAGTCATTTGCCGCCTCTTCTTCATTTTCCTCTTCTTCTTCCGCCGCCTCGTCATCCCCCACCTGGCATGCCTCCCCTTCTTCATCGACCTAGTCATCAGCACATTCATGGTCAGATCAGCCATCACAAAGGCCCCGWTGGCAGGTACATCCAGAGGGTCGGATYGATTGCTACAGATGCCTCTTCGGCGGAGACGTTCCCCGTCTTCGCCGCCGCCTCGTCGAAGACAACGGCCTCATCTGTCCTGGAACAGCATGAACAAAACACACCCCCTGAAGGGGYTTAGAGATCTGCTCCGACGACATGCTCGCAACCGTACAGAGCGACATCGCCGTTCTCGATATACACTGCGCGTTTGTGAACGGCGAGCCAGTGGCCTGAGAGCGTCAAGCCTGCCTTACAATTCTACAAGTGTACTCTACACTCGAGTGCTAAACGATTCTAACTTTCTGAGCATAACCCCTTTGCCTATCAGATAAACATTTCACACAAATACCTCTTCTTTCTTTACCTGGATGCGTCAGCAAAACACACATTGCAGTTCCACAGAAAAAAGCAACCATTTCGTCAAAATGGCGATTTTTATATTCTGTGTGTGAGTGAACGAAATTACTTGGCCCTCTAAAAGTTTCACCGCGTTCTCCCCCCGAGGCCCTTGGATTTAACTAAGTAACTTCACGAGATGATATAAATGCGGTGAAAGTTCCGTGAAACAAGGAGGAGATTACCCTTCAATAGTAAATTCTGGAGTACATCTTTTGTATGGCCCTGCTTGTGTCTATATCCCTGATCCATTTTGCTCTCAATCCTCTTCCACGTTTTTGCATCACAGAGTTTATGGGAGTATTAACGTGGGGATGGGTAGGGGTCTACATGCAACCACAGGACTATCCTGTCAGGACAACCATGGGCTGCTGCTACCAGCAATCACCGCGGGTTGTGGTCCTCCACGTCTACAACACCCTGGGCTTAAAAAAAAAGGTTCATGTGCACTCTGTCCTGCAAATAGTAGGCTGCTAATTCCTGCCCTGGATGTCCACTGGTGCAGGCAGAGCAAGAGAGAGGTTCGACGACAAGCTTATCTGAGTTATGGCATTGGCTTGCCCTTCCTCGACTCCGCAGGCCGCTCCACGATTGCCCCCTCCCTCTTCACTTCTCCGTTGCTCTGTCTCTCACATCTCTCCCATGTAGGGCTGTGAACCAACAGGATCTGTCTTCACCCGAATAGAACACCACCCGGTCATTATAGCCATATTTTGTGCAACTTTCAGTCTACATACAGTGATAAACGACCAGGCCTTCTATTCAGGGGAAGACGGTAGCATCGTATCCGCTGCTGCTGCTCCCTGGGCTTGCCCTTCGGCCTAGGACTGGGCCTGCCATTCTTTCTCTCTGATGATGTCCACTTCTTCCCCTTCTCTGCCACTTCTCATTGGCTGGTGGTGACAGCGAAGACTACCGCTAACCTGCCCAATAATCAGGAGAAGCAACGTGGAACCCCTAACAGGGCGGAAGAAAGGTGGGCCCATAGTAAGCCATCGTAGTGCGATCGATATATATCTCATCGATACGATATATGTGGGACAAAATGATATGTGGGACGAAATGCATTTGATCCATATATTAAGACCATATAATCGCTACAGATGATAAAGGTATGCATTCCATTCTCCATTCGGCGGACGTGCTTTATTTATGCATCTTTCTATGCTTACCCGACAGGGCGGAAGAAAGGTGGGGCCACCAACATGGGGGGAAGAAAGGTGGGGTCATCCTGTTATTGGAAACGATATCCTGGCTGAGCTGCCTGAGTGTACCAGAATCCTTGGGAAGGTGAAAGAGCTTCTCGTGGAGCTTTTGCCGGGAGGAGACGAGGGTTGTCCGCCTGGCGAACAGCTGTCACCTGCTCTGGATGGAGTCAATAAATCCCGCGGACAGGAAAGGTAGAGTGTACAGAGTGAGCATGAGGTGGTGGAGAGTGAGGACAAGGAGGTGCACCATAACCTAGGTACTGATGACAAATGCAGTATCTGGATGCGCAGCTACAACTACAATTCCAACACCAGAGCCTTACATATAACCCCCTAGTGGTGATGGGTACTGGAGCTCCTATGATGAGTGATGAGGGGGTAATCGATGATGCGGCATGGCGTGTGGAGGCTCACGTGCGATTGCAGCAATATCCATCATTTGAGGACGATCAGCTGCACTTGAAAACTCAACTACAACTAGGGCAACAAACGGTTCCTTGCGGTCTCTTCTCCCTGGCAACAACGGAGCCTGAGGTGAGGGAGTGGACTGAACAGGGTATACGAGATCTTCGGGTGCCTGATCTGGAGCTGCTGAAGATAAGACTGGGGAAACGGAGAACGGCTTGATCAGGCAAACGATGTGCCACACGGGGATGCTCAACCTCAGCTGCGGCAAGAAAAATGAGTTACAACAGTTTGCCCCTGTGCACTGCTAGCGAGGGACATCAGGGCGGGCAGTGAGCGCAGCAGCGGTGCAAGGCGCCATCGACGTCAGATGGGTTGGCAGATCTGTCGACTAGGCGTGTTGGCTGGATTGGAGGGTTGACTCCTCACTCAGGGCTCGTTCAGGGTGGGTGGTGCATGAGAACGAGGGGAGGGGTGCGCAGGGATTCCATTGGGCGTAGGTGAAGGGGAGCCCTATGTTGGGTCCCGGATGGGAAGACGGGTATGGAAGATCCCGTGGGGGAATGATGGGGGAGTGAACGACCAGGGCAGACAGAAGGGAGGCGGCTACGGGAGTAATTTCAGATCGTTGCCACGTCAGCTTTGACGAAACCTTGGCATCTACCTGCTGCCTCTGGATAATAATCAGACAAATAATGAAAACCATGTATAAGCCACATGGCCCTTTTTGCTAGTGCTCAAGTAATGATAGGCATACACCACAAGGCACGTCCCCCACAACATGCTGTGCCCGCCCATATTTTAGGAAATTTCTGGTCATCATTAGAGACGGGCGGGCATGGGTTACAAAATCAGATACAGTAACTGAGACCTGATGCCTGCATTTTTGAAATGTAACTGAGACCTTTTTTTTTTTTTCTTTTTTTTTTTTTAACTGAGCCCTGATGCCTGCATTTTTGGAATTTTCTGTTCATCGTTTGAGAAGGGTGGGTATGATTTTGAAAATCAGATACAGTAATTGCGGCCTGCTGAGTGGATGAGATAGGAGGGTGTGTAGCGTGTTTCTCTGGATTGGAGGGGTCTGGGGATTCTCCTTCATTAGGGTTTGGTAGGTAGCTGGGCGCATGATTGATCAAGCTGTTGCCAGGGAAAAAAAAAAAAAAAAAAAAAAGGTCCACCATCTAGGTCTGATGGGCAGTCAATCCCGTCGGTCTGAGGGCAATCAATGCTGTCCGTCGTCTACAGATTACAACTTGCTCCGTCTTTGTAATTGGAACGCTGGACCCGATTTCCAGCTGGTGCAGCTCCCCACCAATAAGATTGGAGCCATCTATAACAGGGAGCCTATTATTGGAGGATGCTCTTATCACCCCCAATAATAGGCAGCCCGTGGATGTTTTTGTCAAAAAAAAAAGCAAAAAAACACACGAAAGGACCAGATGCATTGAACCATGCCAGTGAGCAATGCCATTCGCCTAGAACCAGGAGGGTAGGCCATTAAAGGTTCTTAACCCCAAACCAGAAAGAAAAGGGAGCTGCTAAAGCCTAAAGGTTATTGAAGGGTGAGTGTTGACTTTGCAGGTGGAGAAATTAGGAGAACCACTTGCGCGCGTAATGTGTTAAATAAACAACCAGTACCTTGCCCAGGTAAGCTTTTATAGGCGAAAATGCAACAATACGGGTCTTTTGGGGGTTCGGGCAAGCTCGGGCTGGACGACGTCTTTGGCTGGCAGCACTAGCCATAACGAAAGCAAAAGCGTGGAGTCATGGACTACGGCGGTTTGTTTCATTTTTGGAGTTCACTGCGCAGTATAAATCCGCCTCGGTGAAAAGAGGCGTGGAGGTACTGGTGGTTTGAAGCACCAGTACGCCACACATCGGCCCGCGGGTGTCAGCACAAAACCCGCAGTGCCGCACCACTTTGGAGGCCGCTGTTTTTTTTTCCCCAACGGCTCCCCATGTCGCGCGGCCCCTCCGAGTTTTGCTTGTGGCGACAAAAAAACTTTTCTGCGAGGTTGGGGCCGTGTACTTGAGTTTATTATTATTTTTTTATTTTTTTTTGGGGGGGGGGAATTTGAGTTTAAATATGCTGCACCTGGGTGTCAGATTAGCAATAATACGTTACTCGCAAGAACACCTACAGGCTACAGTCTTCCCCCGAATACAACGCACGGTCATTATATAGCTGTATTTGAGGCATCTTTCAGTCTAGATACAGCTATAATGACCGTACGTTGTATTCGGGGGAAGACGGTCGTAGGTTGACGAAGGCTCATACGCCATGTTAAGTACGGGAGGTAAATATAGTCAAGAAGGGATATGAGCCTGTCACAGTGAATTCCTGGCTAGCACAAAGGCAGATGAAGGAGAGAAGAGGTTAACAGAGCCCTAAATTATCAGGAGGTTTTTTTTTCAGGGTCATTATAACAAATGCCCCACACCTTTTAAGCTAGACTTGTGACCAGTCCATAGACTAGAGTGGACCCCAAATAAGTTGAAATAACCACCACTTGTGATGAAGGATGAAAGAAGGATATGCACCTGGGTCTCAGATTAGCAATAGCGCATTATTCGCAAGAACACTTGGGATGATGAAGGCTCACACGCCATCAGAGTCTGAAAAAGACAAGGGGGAAAATAGTTGCAGGGCTCCTTCTCGGTATGGGAGAGGTTTTCACTGAAAAAGGGAAACACAGACCTCATTGATATCCAGGGGCCAGGGCAATTCAAAAAAGGTTATAGCGCTTCAGTTTCATAAGCATATCCGGCAGCACTCAGCTGCGAGGAGCAAAACGACTCTAAGGCTCTATGGAGTCAGAACCGTCGTCTTCACCCGAAAAGAACGCCCGGTCATTATAGCTGTATTTGGTGCAACTTGCAGTCTAGATACAGTCATAATGACTGGCCGTTCTATTCGGGTGAGGACCGTAGTTTCAGGAGTAGATGTGTACGGATAGGAGACAGAGAGAAATGATGTTAGGATTAGCAATATGTTAACTTAGGCAGGGGCGAGGGGAGGTATATCCTTCCAGTCGGGAAGTAATCAACGCCGCCCACTCGGGTCTCCCAGCCGTAATGGGGAGTAGCATTTTGAGTGCGTTGTAATCTTTATTCTTCTAGACTTGCCGGCGGAAATAGAAACCGGACTGATGCTCCTTAAACCACCAGTACTTGGCCCATACATCGGCCACAGGGCGCGTTGGCGTTAACGCCCCGCAACTTCCGGAGGCTCGGGGTACCTGCCCTCAAAGGCTGGCGCCACCAGCCAAAACAAATTTTTCTTGTTGCGCTGGGGGGTCGGCACGAAACGGCGCGCATCCCATTGTCAGGGCTCAGCATCGATAGCTGGGCCATGTACTGGTGGTTTAAGGATGGACAAGGAGCCAGATACATAATGCTCTGTTGTATCAAAAGAAGAAGAAGAAGAAGAAGCAGGGATGTGAGCCTCAGGTATGGGCAAAGCATCAAAGTTATGGTCAGTCCTTCCACGTCACGGTCTAAAGGACAGATGATGATGGACTCGTGTTGCAGTATCTGCTGGGAGTCAAATTGGGGTCCGACTCGGAGGCTGTTTGAGTTGTGTTAGTGTGTTTGGGTTTGGGAGCTATTATCCAGCACAGGCCTTTTTTTTTTTTTTAATCCAGCACAGGCTAACAGCCATTCTGCTCCACATCCAGGAACTAAACCGCTTGTCGGAAGTCTTTTTTTTTTTTTTTTTTTTTTTTTTTTTTTTTGAAGAGACAGATCCCTCCAGTGCTAGCGATGCTGATGAGAGCAGACACCGCTAGCACCTGGGGATAGGCTCCATCTATTGGTGGGGAGCATCACCTGCTGGAAAACGGGTCCAGCGTCCCTTATGAGTATTGTACAATTGGAATACATCAGAACACATCAGAAGAAAACGTAGGAAGAACCTGCCGGCATTGATTGCCCTGGAGACCAGGGGATTGACTGAGCAGGGGGGGGGAACCTCTTCACCCTGCTGCATACTGGCGTCCTGCTTGTCGGCAGTCTTACCTGCTCATGAAGCGATGAAAGTCATGAGACACAACAGAGACAGGGGAGAAAGCAGGCACCGCGTATACATAAATCAGGTCCCGCTTCACTGTGAGGTAGTTCCTCAGGAAAGTATTACATAAATCCTAAGTCTCCAATTAAGTGGGGCTTATTAGAGAATCCTGTTCCTATCCAACGTACGTATAGCTTGGCTAGCCTGCCTCTTTCTCTGGTGTAGATCGAGGCATGTTATTTCCCAGTTTCGAGATCGGATTTTATGTTATGAAAGCTTTAGACGCAAGATATACTCCGTGAGGTGGTTATATGGACGTAGAGGATACATTCAGGACCGCTCTCTCTCCATGACCCTTGGGACGGATGCTTCGATGACTAACGGAATTTGAAATTTGACTGGCGGTAACGCACACACACACACAAAAAAAAACGCACACAACACAGACAACACAATCTTCTCTTTTTTTTTTTTTTTTTTTTTTTGGATGTGTGTCATCCTTGCGCAGGGGCCAGGCTTAGCATGCTAATCTTCTCTGTAGTGTACTATTGATCCAACAGCTGCGTGCACAGCTCAGAAGGCGTACTATTCTTTCACTTTTTCCAAAGTTTTTCCCTTTTCTTTTCCTTTTTTTCCCTTCACCTTTGTCTTTTTCCCTCTCTTTTCTGCATTTTGTTCTGTTCTTTTCACTGTTCTTTGTTCACTTTTTTCTATTTGCAGGATTCTACTATTGGATAGGCAAAATCTCTGGACTCCATGGCCGCCTGTAGCACTCTTGGTGCCAACCAACTGAGATAGTGAGCTGGATCCTCCCAGTCGGTATCAGTAAAGGTCTTCAGCCAACACAGGTGTGAGTGCGTGTGTGAGTGGGTTGAGTGTGGTGTGGTGTGCGAGTGTTGGCTTTAGACACTACTGTTACTCGATGGGGGTGGGGGTGGGGGAAGATGAAAAGGGGGAGGCACAGTTACTGGCAAATGCTCGGTTCTTGTGTTAGCCGGGCCCCGACCGGCGGCCCCAACCCTGCACCCTAAAACGCTAGGGCAAAGGGGCAAACATGCCGTTCCCTCTCGCTCCACCGAGAGAGGTAACCTCCCTTCACGGAAGAGAGGTAGAAAGCTATGCTTGCAGGGGTCCCCTGTATAGCCTTAGGAGTAGTGTTAGGTCGTGAAAGGAAAAAGATATGTTCCATGCATGACATGGCAGAACGCCAGTTAAAATATGTGAGGTGAGAGAAAAAATATATAGCTGTCCCCCGATGAGGAGAAGACATTAAAAAAAAAAAAAAAATCCAGAAACCTTAGGTCAAGTTCCTATTTGGATTACTTTCTTTGGTGTGAATTTGACCTTTCTTTCCTATGCATTTCTTAGGTCTTCCGGGCACGCCTCGTTCCGGATTATCCAGACGCTTTTTTTTTTTTTGAACTTTTCTCCCTTTCTGAGCCGTCCTTTTTCCCAGGCATGACTTGTCACTGATTCTATCCCTCCGTCTTTGCGTAGGCCAGGCTTCCGACGAGTTTTGCTGGAAGGCCTTACGGGCAAACGGCAGTTGTCATAATTACCAGAAGGGTGGCTCATGTTGTCGTCGACTGGTTTAGAGGCCGAGTCTTCTGGGAGGTTTGTCGAAAGGGGCGTCGGCATTCCGTAAATAAAAAGACGAAAGGGGCGTCGAGTCAACGGCCAGGTAGACGGTGGAACTCACGAGTACCGTCAGGGGCCAGATGCGCCCCCGCGTTCAATGACCAGCTCTATCGCAACATAATCCAGAGAGGCAAGGGTGACAGTACGGGCACCTGAACTGCATGGAGGGCCAAGTTCATTCAATATGAATCGTCAAGTGTTTTCTGCGGGTAGCATAAGAGGCCAGGGTTCTGAGTCAACGGAGGCCCGTAATTCCTAGTCGACAATGCTGACAGGTACACATCCCTGCTGACTCGGAGTAGACGGTCAGTAGGAACCGGCTCTGCGCAGCCAGGCCCTGTCAGCACCACGGAGAACTTCCGCGTGTACAGTGTATTCATTGCAGGTTGACAACCTGATGATCCTGAAAAAAAAAAAAAAAAAAAAAAAAAGTTTGCGCCCTGTGAGCTGTGCTGCGCTAAGGTGTTCCACTTGGCTGCATGGAGCTCGGCATTTTCAAGCAACACGCAGCGTTATGGGGGACATTAAACTTCTGTTTGGCATGGAGGACTTGCCAAAGCCAGATGTGGATGTGGTATTGTCTGCCTCTCCCTGTCTTCCCTGTGCCTTTGGCTTTGTTCGACTTCATTTGTTGTTTGTGCAGGCCCCTCTGATAATCTGCCCATGTGGCGCGGCAGTGAAAAGTTCTTAAACCGCAAGTACTCAGCCCCAGCCTTGCAGAAAGTTTTTGTCACCACGAGCAAAACTCGCAGGCGCCGCGCGGCCAGGCCCGCCGTTGAAAAAAACAAATCGGCGGCCTCCGAAGTGGTGCGGGTTTCATCCAGTCACCCGCGGGCCGCGGGCAGATATGTGGTGTACTGGTGCTTTAAACCACCAGTAGAGTCCGAATGAGCCTCTCTGAAAAGTTAGGGAACTCGAGACAGTGCCCACCTGGGGGGGAGCGATTTTTTTTGTTTCTTTTCAAT
Source organism: Chara braunii (assembly GCA_003427395.1). NCBI lineage: Eukaryota > Viridiplantae > Streptophyta > Charophyceae > Charales > Characeae > Chara > Chara braunii. Next base: position 40,273 of record BFEA01000298.1, read on the forward strand.
CCAGGGCTGGGCGGCCTGCGCCTAGTGCCAGCCCACAGCACGGGATATTTTCTTTTTCTACTGGGCCTTCGGACACCCTGTCCCACGAGCCTCCAGAATTTTAGGAGAGGCACAATTGGATTCTTCAGTTGGCTGGGGCCATGTACTGGTGGTTTAGGGGATTCCCAACCTCGCCACCACCTCGCCACCTCCTCACATGATGCCATATCCCTGGATGCACGAGAGTGGCAAGCATCGCACAGACTCTGGGTCCCTTCTGAGCGAGAGTTCGTTTTGGTGTCAACTTTGCCAGCATCTTGCACTGCCCAGTTCTCTATAGTCTCTTCAGTTTTTTCCTCATCAGTCCCTCCTTCTGGTGTATCTGTACGAGCTGGTCGTCCTACTGTGTAGCAAAGGACTGGGAGATTGTCGTCTTGGCTGAGGCTCGATTATCGCAATGAAAAATTGCATACCGTCCTTGGGGGACATCTGTTAAAATTGGAACGATACAGAGAAGGAAGCAAGATTAGCATGGCACCTGCGCAAGGATGACAAGCATTTTTTTTTTTTTTTTTTTAAGGGTGACGGCCTGGAGATATCGTCATTGAGCTGATCGGGCCCAGGCAATTCAGAAATACTTGGTTGTACTCACCCAGGACCATCATCTGGATTTGAACTCTGCTCTGTATTTCAACAGTTCATGGGTGTGGTCCCCACTGAGCTAGGCTCTAGCATAAATCGAGAGATGGTCCAAAATTTAAAAAATTGAAAGAAAGAGAAAAAATTTTAAAAATTTAAAAAAGCATAAGAGAACTCTTGGGTCATACGATGACAGGAAAAAAAATAAATAAAAAATAAAATAAATGACAGGGTTACAGACGAGTTTGCGCCATCTATTGACGACGTCCCGATCGGTGATTTCTAGAGGGTTCTGCTTGGGTTTGTACTTGCACACGGCCTTCTTGGCTACTATCGGGTGCAATATTATATAATACGCAGCTTCTTGGTGCAATATATATACAATATGCAGCCTCATGGTGCAATATATGTAATACGCAGCTTCTTCTTTTTTCAGAGGGCGATTGCTTCTCTCGACTTGCGATTTTGGCATGAGTTTTATAAGAAGCTGATGAACGATTCCTCGCACTCTTTCGTACCATATTTGCCATTTCCAATCTTCTTTCTGTGCTGTTTGCCGGTTGTGCAAACTCTCCTTTGATGTTTGTTTCCACGTTCGATATTGTCGGACTTTATCGATGTTGAAAACCGTTCTCCATACTCTAGAACTGTCGGAAAGGGCCGGAAGTGAGTTTTCATTGCTTGAATTGGTCGCGAAGAAATTGGATGTATCATTGTGTACGTCCGAATTCGTCTTCCAGGATTGACTTGGTTATTTTGGTACATATATTTTACTATTCTATATTTATTGTCTATTCTATATAAAATAAATGGGGCCAATGGGATGTGGTGAACATTATTAGATGGATAGCGGATCAGG
>BFEA01000298.1:44249-52160 GCA_003427395.1 Chara braunii
CTCTCCTCTCCCCCCTCCCCCCACACACACACCTCTGGTCAGTTTGAAAACCTCTGGATTGCGCATATGTTGCCCATGCACACATGTTCCCAAGCTTTTTTATTGCTATTCACTACAATTCTCTACTTTCATAAAGTGCCATCATCCCCTGCCCACTGTTGTACCGCACCAGGATCCTTTTTTTTTTTTTTTTTTTTTTTTTTTTTTTTTTTCCACAGTATCTTTACCAGCGTTCCTCCCCACAGCCATCCCCACAAACTCGTTTTACTTCACCCCAGTTGCAAACATTCCATACTGTAGTATGAAAGAAAAAAAAAGTGCACAACTCTGGCTGAAGCCGCTGAACATGAGAGCAATTATTTTCATGAATTTGGCGACCGTCAAGGTTGTAGCATGACCAAACAACAGGCGGAAAAAAAAAAAGAACGACGCACCTTTTTATTCTTCTGACATATCAGTTCAATCGACTCCTAATTGGAAGTTTGGAACAGTACAGTCGTACGGCGTGGGTAGTAGTTAGTTATCCGACGGGCACCCGCCCCGGCCCCCCCACATCGCGCCTCAGACAGTTTACACGATCTGACGATATCACAAGCAGACAAAGTTCTGGTTAAGAAAACAAACTTGGAAAAAAAGTCGGAAGTCGTGACTGGAGATCGATGGGATACGAGAACTGGGCGATTCTACACCGAATCTGTAGTGCTCAATATACCCAAATGCTTGTGAAAGAGTCCAATGTGTGTGGTCTTTTTTGGGCTTTCATTGAACCAAGTGGATACGAGTTGCGTACCTGCTGCGATGTGTGTCTTGAGGACATCAAAATCAAATCCTCCTCAATTGAAATTTGAAACCAACGACCGACAAGGAATGTCACTTCTCAAACTGGAGAGAAAAAGAAAAAGAAAAAAAGACATTGTGATTTTATTGCATGCGCTCTTCTCTTCTGAAGTTTTTCCCTTTTCCTGCTCGCCTATGTTCAAACCTAAAAAAAAAAAAAAAAAAAAAAAAAAAAAAGGTTCAAACCTAAGGTGCCAGCCAGGCACAGTCCATTTCCATTCCTGGCATCTGCTTTTGGAACAGAAGTGGATCGTCCCAGGAACAAATGTAGACCAACCCGATGAGGGTCTATCCATCCAATACCTGCAAAAATAGGGCGAGCCATCAATAGACCCCATGCCGACCTTCACCCAACACCAGCCCGTCGATCATTCTCGTCTTGAGATACACCCATCATTATCCTTCACCCTTTTTTGTTTGTTTGTTTGAAAAAGGGCGACGACCCTTGAGATATCATCATTGAACTGACCAGCCCCAGGTAATTCAGAATGATTTCATTCCGGTCATCTGATTGTATCTGGATTCGAACTTGGGTCTGATTCATATTTCAATTCGTGGGTGTGCCAACTGAGCTAGGTCCGTTGGTATCCTGATCCTTTTCCCCCTACCAAAACCCCATTCACCGAAACTCCATTCGACACTTGGCAACCAACACAGAGCTTATTTTATGACAGAGGAGCAGAGAGACATTCCAGGATCAAATCTCGACCAACCAGAAGAAAGAGAGTCCATCCCATCAGTAGACCTGAACCCATCAGTAGACCCCATGCTGTCCTTCACCCAACACCAGCTTGTTGCAGTCCTTCACCCAACACCAGCCTGTCGATCATTCTCGTCTTGAGATAGATACACCCATCCCGATCCTTCACGCTACCAAACCACACAGCTTTTATTTCATGTCAGAGAAGCCGAGAGACAACCAAGGAGAATAAAGAAACCGAAGAGATCGGCAAAGAACCGTAAAACAATTGAGAGGCTTCTGTGGACACGGCAACAACAGAACAGATCAACCTGTTGATTAGCTGCTGTTGCCCCGCATGTCAGACGCAGCAAGTCTCGCCCTATCGCAGCCAAGCACACTTGCGGAATTCACAGTCCGGAAAAAAAAAGTCATCTACTGTCAACTCACTTAACCTGCTGAGTAAACTGCCACTCACTCTCCCGCAGAGGACTCCCAGCCTGCCGATCGACTGCTGCCTGACATGATCTGCAGCTGATGCTGCTTCTCTACGACGATTCTTCCACTGCTGACCCACCTGGAAAAGGAGAGCATCACTCAGCGACGCGAGTTCCGTTCCCAGCACGCACCATTCTCGCCTTCCTCTAATGACAAAGAGACCCCTCCTCCGCTGCGCTCTCGGAAAAAAGACTACGAGTATATCGTAACGACGTCTCTCTGGTAGCCGCGAACCATCAGCAGGCGAGGAATGTCATGCACTAACAAATCGATGTACTCCATGTAGCAGTACGCTGGATGGTTGGCAGGAGGGGGGGGCAAGCTTATCATAACCAGGGCGGCCACCTTCGAGTACCGAAGCATGATCTGGTTCAGCTTGAGAGTAGTGTAGAGGAATTTCTTCACGCTTTCTTCATCGACATTGAATTCTGGCAGGCCGCCCGTCCCATCCTCCCACTCGTCTGACGACGATCGGGCAATGATACGTGCCCTTGCCTTGTCAAATGCCTCCAAGGCGTCTTCTTTCCGGAAAGAGGCGTCCTTGTTATCGTCCCAAGACTTGGTCGTCACGACGATCACATCCGCTTGCATGCGAAGATCGTACAGAAACTTCTTGGCATCCGCCTTCAGTTCCTCAGCTTCAGAGTCTTCCTCAGCAATGCAGAACACCTGCAGTTTGCAGTTCTCGAAGATCGCCTTCGCTCGGAGCAGCTGCGACAGCAACAGGATAAGACCGCCATCTCTCACAATCCAGTATAAATCTACAGTCCCGTACTGTTTCTCGTACTCCGCTGGCCAGTTGTCGAGACCCTTGACGATAACGCACGCCTTGTTGGCAGTATTACAGTCCTTGATGATGCTAACAAAGGTGTCCGGTACCTCGTCGAGGTGTGGCTCTCGCCACACTTCCGGATAACGCATGCACACAATGTTCGGCTTCAAATTGCCCAGACCCATAACCTGAACAATCGCCCGGAAGCCATCCTTTACCTTTGGTGCAGTTACAACCTCCGCAACACCCTCACATTTCTTGTACTCTATAAACGTGTTCAGTCGCTGCTGAGCCTGCCTTGCTTCCTCCGCCTTCATTTCAAAATCTCCCTCCATCACAGTCACGAATATAGACATTCCTCGACCTTTCTTCTTCATGCAAATCGCAAAGTCCGCGAGCTTTGGATGGCAGGGGACATCGTTGGGGAGGATGTTCCATGGCTTGCAGAATATGACAGGGATTGGGTACCAATTCTTCGGGTGAACTTGTTTAGCTGCAAATAGACAAAAAGTTGAAAACACCGAGCACGTGACGAACAGTCAATGGATCACGAGATTCACCACACCGAATGCCGTATGCTGGGTAGTAGTTACTTCCTCCATACGCTCAGCGCCGAAAGACGTGCAACAAGACTGCTGCCCCCAGGAATAGGACCTTGGTTTGTTAAAACACACACACACACACACACACAAAGCAACCACTTCGTGTATGGGGGTGAGAGAGAGAGAGAGGAGGGAGGGGGGGAGCTGGGGGAGGAGAAACAATCGCATTCCCACTCATCGAGACAAGGCGCCGTAACGAGCTCATGGGAGCACACTTGAAAGTCGGTAGGGAGATCCACCGCCTCCTACGGTTGGCAAGTCAGCACTCAATTGTCTGAACAGGAATTGAGAGAATCTGAGACACACGATGCACTAATACCGTATCTGTTTTTCCTTTTTTTTTTCAAAAGAAAAGAAAAGAAAAAGAAAAAAAACATACGTTTCGTACATGATTGAAAGCTGCATTTGACTGGGTTAAGGGGTTTTAAACTACAGGTAGGGCACACAAACTCAATAATAACAAGTCAGACTCAGAAACCACTTGTCCAGAAAAAACAAGTGGTGGCTGTGTTGCTATACAACTACTACAAGGCCAATTTGAATCTAATGCGCAACTCCTCAGACTGGTAGGTAATATTTCACCGGTCGAGTCTCGTTCCGGACGTGTGCTTTAAACAATCGCCGCAGGAACCCCTCCGTTACGTATCGGGGGGGCGAGAACGAGAGAGGGAAGAGAATCAATCACCACAGCAACCACTCCATGTACGGGGGTGAGAGAGAGAGAAGGTGAGGGGGGAAGAAACAATCACATTCCCACTCGTCGAGACGAGGTCATCGGTGCACACTTGGAAGGGAGATCCAGTGCCTACTAATGTCAGCACTCTGCACTCAATGGTTTGAACTGGAATTGAGAGAATTTGAGACACACAATGCACCAGTAGTCTAATACCTTCTGTTTTTTTTCCCTTTCTTTTCAAAAAGAAAAAAGAAAAAAAATGTTTTGCACATGACAAAAAACTGGGTACAAAAACTGGGTTAAAAAACTGAGTTAAATTAACAGGTACGGTACACAATCTCGATACTCGCCTGCCAGAGCTGAGCCTGCTGACCTGGTAATTTGATACGGGTGGGGAGGGATTCGGGGAGGTTGCAAATTTGTGCACAATGAGTGCCACGCCACAGGATGAGAGTGTGCAACAAAATGCCACTTTAAAGTCTTTAAACCACTAGTACCTTTGGCGTCCGGTTTCGACAAGTCTTGGCCAGTACCCGAACTTTCAGGAGGCCGAGCCCGACGTTGATCAATCTGATCGGCGGCCGTCGTTTCATTTCGGCCTCCTGAAAAAGGTCGGAGGCCGAGTATTTTCGAACCGACAAAAGTACTGGTGGTTTAATTAACTTTAATGTAAATTGTTTGTTCCTTGGCCAATACAAACCCAGAAGCAATATATCATCCGTTACAACGGGAAATAAAAAAGGTTAACAAACCCAGAAAAATGGATAGCCTGAGATACTCGTAAGAATGAACAGAACAGCTGTATTTCAGAAACCCAGGAGCAGCATAGCGCTCCGCATATATTTCTGAACAGCACCCAGATGAGGTGCCCCCTGGACATTGGACACTGAGCCAGCCGCGGGGCAGGCCGCTAAAAATCTGCGATACCTAGAGACGCCATATCGCACGTGGCAGTGGTGGAGGCACACATATTCTATCAGGGAACAATTTTTTATTTTATTTTTTTATTTTTTTTTAACAAAAACACACCCCCTGCAGGGATAGTGGTGCTGGTAAGAGCAGACACCACTAGCCCCCAGGGAGAGGCTCCATCTATTGGTGGGGAGCAAATTTAGTATTTACTATTTAGTATTTACTATTTAGTATTTACTATTTAGTATTTACTATTTACTGGTCATTGTCAACATCCAAATTGATCCAATCCAATTTTGCCCGATAAGCAGTTGTGACGCTTGTGAGGCAGGAACGACCCAAAAAAAAAAAAAAAAAAAAAAGTTAACAGGCAGGACGGTGATCGTGGGAAAGCATGGTGGAGTAAAATCTCCAAACACGTGGTGACCACCTCAGGGGCGACTTTTTTACAGCTGAGAAGAAGTGACAACAATGTTCACAAAAAAAACACAAGTGTGTACGGTGCAATAAACTACAATAGCAAGGAGCGTGTGGAACAGGAATAAGAGGGTACAAGATGATGATCAGAGGCCAACATACCTCCAAGTGAACGCAAACTCCGCAGTGCCAACTGGAAATACGCACTCTTGAACCCATCACCCCAATCTCCTGCCTTCCCTTTGAGGCTGACATAATAGTAAATGAGGCTGGCTAGGATTAACGCAATGATCGTGACAACCCAAGAGATCAAGAACATGATGACTGAAGGTGCCAAACAAGGATGCAAAGCACAGGACATATCAACAAAAAGAGGAAACAAGGCAAGTGAGCAAAATATATATATTTGACGATATATATATTATATATTATATATCCGTTAGGCCACTGTGCAAGAATGACACATATGAATCAGGAAATGGTTGCTCAGCATTCCAGTGCACGACAGCATCTGTCAAAGCATTTGTTATCAGACATACAGATGCCGTCCTCCACTGGAATGGTGACCATTTCTCGAAAAGGGCGGAAACTGGGATGGTCCCGAGTTGTTCCACAGCCCTCCCTTGGGACACTGAAATCACACAAGGACACTGCAAAAGTGGGACCATCCCAGTTCAGACAAAAAAGGAAAAAAAAAAAAAAAAAAAGGGCGAAGGCTCTGGATTGAACATAGTAACATACTGATACGTCTTGATCCAAGTAGGCATTGGCCTGTCAAGGGCCCACGGAAAAGGGGTGAGGCCGGGTGTTGTGAGGAGAGCCGGGGCTGGGTGGGCCGAGGCGGGGCGGGCGTGGTGCGGAAGGAGCGGGGAGAGGATTGGGGGGAGGGAAGGAGCACGGTGGAAGATTGAAAAACGGTGCAGTATTACACTTTGTAACATCCACTGGTGTCTTCGCTGTTGTTCTCGGTCATTTTTACCTGCCCTTCTTCATCATTCGAGCTCCCTCGATTTAAACCACCAATAACTTATCGCCGCCATTTTTCTCCAACCCAGCCATGTTTACTAGCCGCGACTTTCAGGGCACGACCTACCACAGCTGAATGGGTGGTGATGCCACCCAAAAAGGGAAACACGCTGGTTTGTTGTTTTTCCGTTCGCAGGGTGTTTCTAGGCTCCGCACAAGGGTCATAAGTACGAGTGGGTTTCACGCATGCAAGGCACAAGGGCCGTAAGCACTGGTGGGTTTTAGCGCAGGGCGTTTGAGGAGTGAGCACCAACGGGCCTAGCTCAGTTGGTGCACACCTAAACTGTTGAAATACAGACCCGAGTTCGAATCCAGATGCCCTCAGATGAAAAGAATAAAATCATTATGGATTGCCTGGGGACGGGCAGTTCAATGATGATATCTATACACCATCGCCCCTTCATAAAAAAAAAGACTTTGGGCTCATCTCAATGGCGGGACGGAAAGTGTACTCACATATGCACATAAGTGCACCGAGCAAAGAAATCATCCAATGATGGATCTTCCAGCGAGGACGCCAGCTTGGTGCATCCAACAGATCAAGAAGGAAGCACGATAGGTTCACGCCACAGTAGCAAAGCAGGAAGAACATGGTGATGATTGGTGTGATCAAGTCCAGGTTTCCGATGCAGACACAGCCGATGCAGATGAAGAGTGTGCACACCGTAGCCCAGTGAGGCTCACTACCATCGGGAGCCTTGAAAAAATTCAAGACCGGCAATATATCATCATTTGCAATCGCCGAAAGCAATCTCGGTGCCCCAGAAAGACTCTGAAGAGCGGCTCCAAGAGTGGAAAGAATGATACCAAGGGAAACAACTCCAGGAACTGGCCATGCCACCGTTGCCGTGAAAAGTCTACAGATTCAAGAGAGACACACACACACAAACACACACACACACACACACACACACACACACACACACACACACAGACACACACACACACACACACAAACACACACACACACAACGAACATCACCACCACCAATTAGTTAGATTTACAGAGTTCAGCCTCCTGATGAGTCGGTGAAACTCCAACGGAACAGTTTGTCGCAGCCCCTTGTTTGTTGCCCTCTTCTTCCTCTCTGCCTACGGTTTACCAGGCAGCTCTGTTTGACGATATATACACAGAGTCACCGGCCGTACGTACGGGAGGACCTGGGGCCAGCCCCGTACGTGCGGGCGTTCGGGGGCCGAACGACCTCAGGTTCGGACCCCGCCAAACCCCGGAAGGTGACACAGACGTGGAGTTCTTCTTTTTTTTTTTTTTTGTGGGTGGCGCGGGTTCCGAAAAAGCCCCCTGAAGTTTTCTTTTTCCAAAACTAAAAAGCAAAAAAAAAAAAAAAATGCAAGAGCCAATCAGCGCACGCCACATGGCGTATGGGCCGAACGACGTCACATTCGGCCGAACGCCGAACCGGCCGCCGGGACCGGTTAAATTCGGCCGAACGCAAAAAAAAAAAAAAAAAAAAAAAAAAAAAAAAAAAAA
>BFEA01000298.1:54453-65038 GCA_003427395.1 Chara braunii
CCCCCCCTTTCTCTCTCTCTCCACCTTTTGCAGTCATTTTTTGTCGTTTTTTTTTCCCCTTGAAATGTCGAAATCAATCAATCAATCAATCAATCAATCAATTGATTAACTAATCAATCAATCAATCAATCAATCAATCAATCCATCAATCAATCAATCAACCACTCAAACGATTGACTAATCAACCAATCAATCACTCACTCACTCACTCACTCACTCACTCAATCAATCCATCAATCAACCATCCAATCAATCATTCGAAACAATCAATCAATCAATCGATCAACCAATCAGTCAACCAAGTCCAATGATCGACCATCGAACGGACGAATGATGGATCGATACACAAACTCATTGATCTGTTGATTGGTTGATTGATTGTGCAGGTCTGTTCTCGCATTTCTTCAGCATCGGTTCAGTCACGATCGAGGGGAGCATACGTCGTTGTCCATTGCCGTGTTTCTTCAATCGCATGCGCCAGGTCGCAGGCTTGTAGGGCCAGGTGGTTAGAGGCGGGAGGGCAGGGAGGGAGCACCGACATGGAGCACAGGCCGGAGTTCGTGCCTAATGAAGACTTCGAGAACGACCCTCGGCCGAAGCACGTCATCTGGAAATACGTGCAGAAGGGCCAGTTGTGGACCAGCCTTTCGGGAGCGGACACGAAGGGCAATCACGGGCTACGTTGCAGATTGTGTGGTCACCGGTTGGTCGGCAACCAGCCCAAGGCCACCCAGCACTTCAACACCGCACGCGAGCATGATAGGTGCCGCACTGGTGCGTGTACATTCGTAGGGAGTTGCAAAGGGCAGGCATAGCCTTGAAGGGTTCCCTCCCTGTCTATGTGCGGGAGGCTGACAGGGAGGGTGAGCTCGATTTCGACAATCCCCTCAACTGGAGATTGCCTGGCGGTGTAGCACGACAGCCCCCAAGGGCAGCGGAGCGAGAAGGTTCGGCACCGGTGGTACAGCAGGATGGAGCGCGCCCCTTCGGAGGAGTAGGTGCCTCTGGAGCAGTGGGCCCATCTAGTGGTGGGGGAGAGGGAGCAGGAGAGGGCCCGTCAGGGGTAGAGGGAGCAGGAGAAGGCTCGTGTGGGGGAGGGGACGAGAGGGACGAGACAGAGCATGTAGAGCACGCAAGGGCGAGAAGGTTTGATCCGGTGGGAAGAGGCCGCATTGTGCTTCGCATTCGCAGCCAGGGAGGAGACGGTGTGTGCCTGAGGGGGCTGCTCGCGCTCCGCAGAACGAGCAGTACTGGTGGAGGGCGACGGTGCTCCAGCGAGCGAGAGATGAGGGCATACCTGTCCCTGCCAACCTCGAGGAAGGGCTGGCGGCAGAACCTGCAGAGCGGAGAGTGACCCAGACTCGTCTCGATGGTTGGGTTGAGCACCCCATCCAGTACGACCTCCACATGGCGTACATCAGATTTTTCGTGGGCTGTGGTATCCCGTTCAACGTCGCTAGGTCAGACTGGTATTTGGCTTTACATGATGTCTACCTCAGTCGGTTTAGGGGTCCGTACCGACCTCACCAGCCGGGGTCTGAGTTACTGCGCACGACTTTGTTGTCCCTGTTGTACGCGGAGCTCGATGAGCGCTTGCGGTATCACCGCGAGTCGTGGTCTGAGGGGGTCACTTTCATGACGGACGGCTGGTCGGCTCAGGCCAACCGCCTTTTCTGCAACTACTTGGTTGCAGGGAGGTTGGGTGCATCCCTGTACCATGTCGAGGATATGTTTGGTAGGGAGCGGACCGGAGCAGGTCTGTACCTCAAATGGAGGGAGCTCATTCTGGAGATCGGCGCTCAGCATGTAGTAGCAATATGTACGGACAATGCGTTGGCCAACAAGGAGGTTTACCGTTTGCTCAGTAATGACCAGGATCTTTCATTGCGAAAGATTGCTTGGATCCCTTGCGCAGCCCACTGCTGCAATTTGATGCTCACGCACATCGCCCGATAGCCGTGGGTAGTGCAGGTCATCACAGAGGGGCGAGATATTACTTTGTTTTTTCGGCGGCACTCACGGGCAGCGTACCTCCTGAGTCGGCAGTCTCAACCTGTGTCCTTGATCCGCCCAGGGGAGACGCGGTACGGAACCAACTCGATCATGTTGAGGCACATGTTGGAGTTGCGTGCATTTTTGGATGGTTGTGTTAGCACCCGTGCCTGGGCGACGGCCACGTGGCTCCCCGCATTGAGGGATGGCGCACGTAGGTGCTTTGACCTTCTCCGCGATCCGCAGTGGTGGAAGCAGGCGGAGCTCGTTGCCACCATTATGGGGCCCATTTACGAGCTCCTTCAGCAGGTTGATTCTGACCGGAGCAGGGTCGACGATGTGTGGGGTCTGCTGGAGAGGCTGCAGATTACGGTCGATCGACTCTCTCTTGATGATGCTTGTCACAAGCCCATCAAGAAGTCAGTCAAGGAGAGGTCAGATATGCTCCTCACCCCCATTCATTGCCCTGCATACCTGTTGCACCCCAAGTACCGCAGCATCCATACCTTGATGCAAGGGACAGTACAGGAGCGCATTCTCATGGAGAATGCGCTCGATTAGATCACGAGCCAGATCGAGGGAGGCCGAGAGGGCGACGAGATGACTGCCGTATGGAGTCCTTTGCAGGACTTCCACGGCAAGTATTCCACACCTGGTCATTGGGGGGAACCCGTCGAAGATGCAGAGATCGAGCAGCCTGACTTTGATCCCGTGAAGTGGGGGAGATTTCAGGGGGTTGAGCATCGGATACTACGAGATGTCGCCATGCTCTGCTTGGGTGCGTGGACCACTGCCTCTCCCTGTGAGAGGAATTGGTCCACACATGACTTCATGCACACAAAGAGGCTTCTCCAGAGAAGTCACGAGCGCGGCGGGTTCATAGGAGCAGGCCTCCCAGGGGTCGGATTGACCGATGTGGAGAGGAGGTCTGAGGACTACTCCCGTTTTGAGCCAGACGTGATGGCCCCAGGGACATACGACCCGACGGAGATCGAGCTGGAGGCCAATCGCCTCAGGAGGCAGTCGAGGGGCAGACGCTTGGCATGGGCTGCAGTAGTGTTGGCCCATAAGATTCGCCAGCAGGGCGATGACACGACCCACGGGGAGGATGTGATTGATGACGATGTGTCGTGGTTGTCGGGGCCTTATCGAGAGGATGGGTTTTCGGATGCTGAGGCCCCTGCGACTGTGAGCCCTGCAGGTTGGATGCTCCCGCCACACGCCCCGATTGACAATGGAGCCCCCCTTGCTGGCACACCGAGGCAGACTCACACCGCATTCGTGGAGATGAGTTTCCTGCCATGTCGGGCGGCGCCAGAGCAGATGATGGCATCGGGGGGAATGGTATGGGGGGGCAGGTTGATGCAGCGACTGCCGCAACCCAGGAGTCCCATCAGCCGAGGGAGCCCGCTACTCGATCTCCCGCTCTGGCGGCCCTTGAGGGCACGCTTCAGCCGTCTTTCATGGCAGGTACTGTCGAGGGCATGTCGTCAGCGTGCCCCTCCGCGGCTGCTGCCACCTTTTCAAGCCCCCACCGTGCAGTAGAGTACGACTCCGAGGGGAGGCTCAGACGACGAGTGAGTTTCACAGGCCCGCTAGACTTGTGGACAGCATCGGCTGTCTGCCACGACGCCGAGAAGGATTTGGCAACGTACTTGCCGAGACCGTTGTCGGATTTGCCGCGAGTTGACCCTGATGCGGAGACTGCCGGCGTGGACTGTGGAGAGCCCATTGGTGGGGATGCTGCTGTTGGGGAGGCTGCTGCTAGAGAGGGAGGTGCAGAAAGAAAGGGTATCATGCACGATCTAGCGGCCGCCGGTTACTCAGCAGAGGAGATCGAGCAGGCATTGGCAGGATACCCCGGGAGACAGAGACAAGGCACGCCTCAGCAGGGGATGCGCACACGCCACGGGGCGGATGGTGGCACCGCACTCGTTTCTCCCTCACTCCCGTTGCCACGTCCAGATCTTTCTTTGGCACTGGGCATCGTAGGCCTCGAAATGTAGCCACCTCCCATGACGGATACGCAGGGTGCCGGTGGACAGAGCAGCGACACAGGGGAGCACAACTCCCCGGGCATTGGTCTTCGTCATGCAGTTCCCCCCGCGGATTTCGGCGCATGGGCGACGATGCCATTGCCGCCCAGAGACCCCTCAGTCATCATCCAGCCGATTCGACCATTCGTTGGTCGCAAGCGGAAGCCAGAGAGTGTCGCGGGACAAGAGCCCAGGTAAGCTGCAGGTTGTGGCAGAGGCCAAGGCCGACCATCGGGAGAGGGGAGGGGCGCGGGCGAGAGGGATATGTCAGGACAGGTACGCGAGAGTGGGGCGCAGGAGAGGAGAGGGACGTCCCAAAGGCCGACCACCCGGATTGGGGAGAGGAGTGGGACGTGCCATGACACGAGGGGGCGGTGCACCACAGAGGAGAGCCCCTGCAGATGGAAGTCTTAGAGGCGTTCATGCGGACGCAGCACCGGTCACATCATCAAGCACCGAGGACAAGGAGAGCATAGCGCTGCGCATCACCAGGAGGCACAGGGGAGAGGCGACGACGAGGGCAGCACGAGCATCCGCAGCCTCATCAGGCTCGAGCACGTCAGCATCATCGAGGGACCCTGATTTCGAGGGGGGTGTCGAGGAGGACAAGGAGGAGGCAGAGGTCGATGCAGACATTGCGGCGGGAGAGGGTGATATGTCAGGATAGTTTTGTACATAGATCGTTCTGTGTGCGGGTGTGTGCAGTGTGTGCAGTGTGCGTGTGTGTGTTTGTGTTTGTGTTTGTGTGTGCTTCTGAGAGAGAGAGACGGACGCTGCATGCAAGGCAGCCATAGCCGAGCCGCACATTCTCATTGCCAGCGGAGATGGTGGTGGTCCTTGGGCAATGGTGAAGAGCCTGTGGAGGAACAGTCGGGGGATGAGAGAGAGAAAGAGAAGGGACGTACCTGGTGTGCTGTGGAGTTCTGCATTGGCAGCGTCTTTATGTGCATCGATCTGCGGCTGAAGTGCTGCTGGTTGCATCCCGTAGTGTAGGCTAGTATAGGGGTCGTGGGACTGTAGCGGGACGCCAGGCCCCAGACAGAAGAGCGACATTGCTTGGATTGACAAACACACCTAAATTGTTCTAGATCATACATGACGTGCTCAAACATCATCTCATGAAACGGTTTCACCCAGTTGACCCGACATTTGCAGACACAGAGATTCGATCCCTAGACCTGTACCCTGTACCCTGACCCTGTGTGCTGAGTGTGATTTGATCCCTCGACCTACCCTGTACCCTGTACATTGACCCTGTGTGTTGAGGAGGATATCAATCTGTGTATGCATGTTGCAAGCAAGTCTGAAGTCAAGTCTGATTGCATTTCACTACGGATATGGTGGTTTACCCAGACAACATCCCTGTGTTCAGAAGAAACCATGAAGAGCACTTGGAGCATTGAAGCAGGTGTTTCAAAACATGTGAAAACCACGATAGCCACCCACATCGGAAAAGACACAAATGATGGACGTCCCCCGTGCCCACCGGCCTGCACTACATCATCTGTCGGGCTCGGGGGTGGTGGGGGGAGGGGGGGTGATTTGGATTTATTTTTTTCCATTTTAAAGCTGCGCAGGCGTGGGGGGCGACCTCCGCAAGCAATCCGCTATTTAAAAAAAATAAATAAAAATCATCTGTTCGGGCGCAGCGTTCGGCCGAACGTTGTGTTCGGCCCGAACGCCGGGTCGACGGCTCCCGTACGTGCGGGCGTTCGGGTCTGGGCGTTCGGCCCGTCCCGAACGCGCTGGTGACTCTCTCTCTCTCTCTATATATATATCGTCAAATAGAACTGCCCGGTAAACCGTAGGCAGAGAGGGAGAAGAGGACAACAAATGAGGGGCTGTGACAAACTGTTTCGTCGGAGTTTCACCGACTCATCAGGAGGCTATATATATATACATATCGTCAAATAGAACTGCCCGGTAAACCGTAGGCAGAGAGGGAGAAGAGGACAACAAACGAGGGGCTGTGACAAACTGCTTCGTCGGAGTTTCACCGACTCATCAGGAGGCTATCGTCACAAACAGAACTGCCCGGTAAACCGTAGGCAGAGAGAGAGAAGAGGACAACAAACAAGGGGCTGTGGCAAACTGTTTCGTCGGAGTTTCACCGACTATATATATATAGTTGAGTTGTAGTCCTAGAATAATTTAATGAATAAACATAGGGATTGATATAAAATTGGAAACGAGGAAATTAACGCACAAAATTCAACAACTGAAAAGCAATGACAGACTTTGCTGAGCAGAGACACTCGTTGCAGTTCAAGGTGACAACAGAAGCTTTTAGTTGATTCCGCTGAAAAATATTGCAAAGCTTCAGTTGCGTCCGCTGACAAATACTCCAAAAGGCAAAGTCGACATTCCAAAATTGAAACCAAACCAATTATCTTCTGCACGATATCCATCGTGCCATGACTACCGTCTTCACCCGCACATAACACCCCCCCACCCCATTCTGACTGTGTATCGGACCGGAAAGCTTAGCTACGAATACGTTCATAATGGGGGTGCGTTGTGTTCAGGGGAAGACGGTAGCCTTACCGGTCTGTCAGAAGCCGATGACGAGTCGCCACGGCACCAAACATGAATGTCGCGAAGAAGTACATAAAAGTAGTTGATGTGATGGCACCCAGTGTGCCAACAGGGATCGATCTCTGGGTATCTTTCAGAGATGCTGATCGGTTCGAGCCGGCCATGATACCTGTGACTGCGGGGAAAAACAGCCCAACCAAATCCCTGCACTCGATCAAAATGACAACGCACATCAAAACAGCGGAGTTGAGAAGGAAGTGCAAGTCAGGTTGGTATTCAGTTTTGTTGGACATCACTGAGGCAATAAAGGTTACGTGACAAACAACAGAGTTAAGAAGGAAAAACATTGAGAGAGGAGAATAATAGAATATACAGTGAAAATGCAGCTGTCCCCCACATGAGGAGAAGGCAGCATACATAAATTTCTTTGGAAAAAGAAAGAAAGAAAGAAAGAAAGAAAGAAAGAAAGAAAGAAAGAAAGAAAGAATGAATGACATCTGATTCATTCAGGACTCTCGCCTCTCCAATCGACAACACCACTGACAGAAGTGCCACATCGCCCAGCAAGCTCCCTAAAAGCTTTCTCAGGGAGCCCGGCATTGTGCCGGGATGGGGCAATGTTTGAAGACACAAGCAGTGTGCTAAGCCGGAAGCCTGGAGGGGAGAGACTGGGAGACCAGGTTGTGCCCCATTAGGGAAGAGGCAAAGTCGAAGCTGGGTAAGGGCCCCAATATTGTTCGTGTACTTGGGACGCTGGTGCAGCTCCCCACCAATAGAATGGAGCAACGATTTCCACGTCTGCTCAGGGGGGGGGCTGCTCATATCACCCTCCCTAGCAGCAAGGTACCAGTTTTCTTCACAAAAAAAAATAGAAAGGAAAGTGCCAAATCGAGCAAAGATACAGTAAAACAACACAGCCAAGTGCCCTACATGTTCGACTTTTTTTACAACCGCACTGGCATGAGCTTTGAAATTCAAACCAACGGTACATCCAACCGTCCTTTTTCTGAGGCGGATTCGGCCTGTGAGGCAAGCTTTGGCGAAACGCCAGTGCGGCCAGCCATTTTGCTCAGAGCCTCCTAACTTTTCTGAATGAGCCGATTTCGATCCGCAAAGTTTGCCTGGGCCATCTACCGGTAGGTTTTCTTTTTTTCCCCCGCTAGTTTACAACACAACATGAGGCCAATTTATTTACGTGTGAGTTTCGGTTTTGAACACTACAGCCCCTGTTCCACCCAGATGCGCAGATCCGAAATCAAATCAGCTTTACCTGCACTGCAGACAATGTGTGTGTTTTCAGGTTCTCTATACACAACTCCACAGAAAAATGCACGACCATTGACCGTGCCAGACTGTTTCGATCACTGTCTCATCAAGAGGTCCCATAATTCCACAACATGGAGTAAGAAAACAACTATGAGATTCGGTCCTTTCAAAAAAACAGCAACATTATAAAGCGAAATTCCATACTTTAAAAAGCGTAGACCGGAAGATACGTAGTACATATATAGCCCTATTTAAATTTTAACAAGAGAAACACAATCCAGTCTGGATGGCAGGCAAAAACTCCTCCGTAGAAATGAAGCACAAGGCTGCAAACAACACCACAAATTCTTTTTTTTTTTTTAATCAAACCTTTTTACTATTAATTCAGTATTAAATAGTATTAATAGAAAAAGAATTGGAGATCGGGTCATTCCTGCAGATTCTAACCCGACTGAAAATTACAAAAATATATACGACACAAATGTAGACTCCTTAAGACTCATGCAAACCCCCTTCACGACTTCAGATTCCCCTTTCCGAGCCAGCATACATCTTGCAACCAAGCTCGGACTATACTCCGCTTGACATGGGTAACATAAACAGACTACCAAACAGCCTCGCTCAGTTGGCACACCGCTAAAGGCCTAAGGTTCCTCAACTGTTAAAATACAGACCTGAGTTCGAACTCCACTGGAAGCAGACGAGTAAAAAATACTGCAATTCTAAATTGCCTAGGGGCGGTCAGTTCAAATGATGACATCACTGGGCCGCCGCCCTTTCAAAAAGAAAAGAAAAAAAAAAGCAGAGATGAAATCACAAGGCCGTCTACCCTGGGCGGATAAAGAGGTGTCCCTTCAACTCTTCTGACTTCTCCTGCTTTTTCCACACGAAATGCCGAGTCCAGCCGACCAAATTCAGCCGCACAACCTGGGCTAGGACAGTCCAGCTAGAAACCTAAGCAGAAAAGTGAGCCTGGAGAGGAACTTTGCTTATGAAAAGAACTGAATGCAGACAAGATGCAGCATAAGACCAAGGGGAAATAGTAAAATACTACCCATGAACTGTTGAAATACAGACCCGAGTTCACATCCAGATGATGATTCTTGATGAGTAAACCCAAATATTTCTGAATTGCCTGGGAATGGTCAGCTCAATGATGAGATCTCAAGGCCGTCGCCCTTTGAAAAAAAAAAAAAAAAAAAAAAAAAGGGAGACCATTGACCAAGGGAAAATGATCAATTACCCACCGGAAGGCCCAGTTCATGATGCCATCCCGTGCAGGGATACCGTTACTGTTGGTCCTCTGATAAGCAGGGTCCCAATTTTCCACAAAGGTGCTCCATCTGATACCAGTCACATCATCTGCAAGTTAACCGCCAAATCAGTGCAAAGAACACAACAATGACAACACAAAGCGAGATAAAAGAAGACGAAGACGAAGACGAAGAGAAACAAAGCAACTGTTTTCTTACCAACCTCTCACCAAAATGCTACGCATACAATCACATCGTACCTACAAGAGCTCGACACCTCTTTCCCTCTCCTTCCCCCTCCCCCTCTCCCTCCCCCTCGCCCTCACCCTCCTTCCTCCCTCCTCCCGCTTCTCTCTTCACAGTGTGCAGGTGTGTTGTCAATTGCTTCACCGACATCCCATACTGTCACTACTCAACAACCAAACCGACAAAACACAAAGAAAAGACCCATATTTAAAACCGACACAACACAATCCATGGTCCATCGGACTACCAGTCACAACACAAAGATAAGACCCATATTTAAAACCAACACAGCACAGTCCATGGGGCGGTGCAACTACATAACGACCAAACCAACACAACACAAATCAGTGCAAAGTATAGCATCTGTTGAATCATTCTGTTCTGATCAGTTTAATATCTGATCCATGGTCCATTGGACTATTAAAAAAAAAAAGAAAAAAGATAAGACCCATATTAAGCCGCCACTCTACCCAACGTTGGAAAGGTGGGGGACCGGTAGCGCCGGCTCATGACGGCTACCAGTAGCATAATGTGGAGAACAGGCACAGCGGAAATGGAAAATGCAACGACTTGCCGCCACGACCTATTTTGTGGCTGAAACGATTTATTATTTAAAAATATATATTTTTCCTGGAAAGATCACGACCAAATCTACGCATCCTCCAATATTCAGATTTTTCTACATATTCTTCTGAGCGTGAAAAATTGTTGAAATTGGGTTACTTTTCCCGTTGGCCCACAAGTTGTAGAGTGGCCAAAATGGAAAATGTGACGAATTGGCGCGGCACATGGTCTAAAAGTTTTTTTTTTTTTTTCTGATATTTTTCCCGGAAAGATCACGACCCAATCTACAGGATCTCAAAACTTCAGATTCCTTCTTAATTTTTCTGAGCATGAAAAATCGCCGAAGTTGGCACATAACAATTGCGGGACTGGACCCGCCTGCGCCAACAGCAAAGGAAACACTCAGGACTGGTCAATACTAGGTAGTGTAAGGCTAAGCAAACGGGTCTATATGACTCTATAACATCTGCAATGAGCCCAATTTCAGAAGCTCATGATCGAACCTCGCCTGAACTCACAAGGCTCAACTCAATGATAACAAGAACTTCAGACAGAAAGAATGACAAGACAGAGTGGAGAGGAAGGAGCAGGAGCATCAGAATATCTCAAAAATATATCGTCACACCGGCCGGTCGAACCCGGCACATAACACTTTTTTTTTTTTTTTTTTTTTTTTGGGGGGGGGGGGGGGGG
>BFEA01000298.1:120214-132919 GCA_003427395.1 Chara braunii
CGGGTAGACTGTGAGGACCCCGGCCTCAATCTTCTTATTGGTAATATCAGCCTTGGGCACTGGGCCCGGTTAAAAAAAAAAAAAAAAAAAAAAAAACTTTCCCTGGAAAAGTCTACTTCCCAAAGTCAGCCCTTGAAATCCAAATAGTACGCACGTTGAAATAGCATGCATGCATGTTCTATTCGAGTAGTGCGCATGTATGTTGTACTATGTTCTATTTGAAAAAAAACGAGTGTTCTTCAAATAGAACATGTGGGTGTTCAATACCTTTCTCGACCTTTTGGCTAAGATCAAGTGTAGTATCTGTTCTGATCAAACTAAAAAAAAAAAAAAAAAAAAAAGAACATGCGGGTGTTCTATTGAATTACTGTGGGCAGGTGTTTCGCTCAGGCACGAGTGCACTACATCACACAGTCCGAATTCCACATACAGCCGATATAGGGGCTACACAGTTCGAATGCGACGTACAGCCGCTGTCAGAGCCGACTGTTCAAATACTGGGCCTGGTGGCAAAGAGGCCACAGTGTTCGAACAGTGGCCCCATTTCTCCTCAGGCCGCTGTTTTTTTTTTCTTTATACATTTGGGCCATTTCTCGATTTATGTGTGTCATCCTTGCGCAGGGGCCATGCTAACCTTCTCTGTATCGTTCCAATTTTAACAGATTTCCCGAAGGACAAGCCCTTGTGTTTCCGTAGCATAACGCACGTACGGATACAGGGTAATAATTGTTTTGGGGGCCCCATTTTCGAAAGTTGGTACCCTGTATCCGTAGCATACCACATGTGCGTTATATACGATGCAACGCACCCCGTGCGTTCTATACGTAATTAACGAACATATGTTTTGTTCGGGGGAAGACTGTAGGAGGTGAGCATATAGCACTGTCATATAGGTGGCAGCCTGAGGCCTTGCTCCACCACTCGCCAAATGTGTACAAGTATTAAACCACCACTCCCCTCGACAACAAAAAAATGGCATTCTGGGACCACAGGGCCGAAAACGACAGGGGTCCTCCGACAGGTTGCCCTCGAATGCCCAGGCTCTCATAGAGTGTAGCGGTACCAAGGGCAATGGCCTGAATGTGGAAACGATGGGTTCAGCGGCCTGGGTGGACCACCCACGCGGTTCAAACAATGGCAGGCGACGCGGATCCATTGGGACAGGCCACAAAATTCAGGACGAAAACGAACACAAAACAAAACAAAATATTTTTTGCTTAGTCCGAAAAAAAAATATTGTCTCTCTTTTTCTTCCTGGAAAATAAAAATCACTAAATATTGGTCTATTTTTCGTGAGGCAGACTGGCGTTGGTAGAGGAATCCATGGTGTGGCCGTTCCGTCCTCGGTGGCCTGCAACGGACCCGGCGGCGCCTGGTCCCTCTCTGTCTCTCTGTCGATCTTGTTCACTCTCTCTCTCTCTCTCAGTCGAGCGGGTGATAAGAGCACAAGGTTGAGCTTCGATGCATGTTGCCCCCCAACCTAATTGGCAGCTGGCAGGGGGTAGGGTGGGGCCTCTGGTGGGGGGGGAGGCCACCGCAAAGGCCGAACATTTTTTTCCCTTTTTTACCGTTTTTTTTAACTATGCTATATTCTTCTCTCAATTTCACCTTTCACTTGCAGGGGTCCCCTGTAAAGGCTTAGGAGTAGTGGAAGGCCGAGCATTTTGCCACAACAGAGTTCTTTTTTGGGGGGAATTGAAAAGCCCCTTAAAGTTGGGCTATATGGTCATATACCCCTAAAACAAGGGGTATGGCGAATTGCCCCAAACGTCTGCATATGCCCCTGTCCGGTCTACGGGCACCTTGGCGATATGCCCTTGGCAGTGGACTGCAGAGACCAAGGCACTTCTTTTGTGATCTGCCTCTCTACCGGGCAGGTATCTTCTCTGCCTGTCCCATATGGAGCTTGGTGCCCATCCAACTCAAATTTTGAACATGCTTTCTTGACGTTGCTGTTTTCTGCTGGAGTGCTGCCCTCCACACTTTGCCTGTTTGTGTTGCCCTCGCTACCAGTTCTGCTCGCAGTGTGTTGCCATAGCCACCCAAGTAAGATGCTTCCACGCAGCACAACTTTCCTCCTCCACTTGCTCGTCTTCCTCTTCCTCGTCCCCCTCCCACCTTCCCTACTCCTCCTCTACTCCCACCTTCCCACCTCCATCTCTGCACCATGCTCGTCAGTTTCTGTCTCCGCCATCTCCATCACCTTCCTCTGTTCAACAATCTGCTGGATTGGCAGAAACACTCCCGGTAGGTCTTTGAATGCCTACAGGCAGCCTTTTTTTTTTTTTTTTTTTTTTTCTTTTGAGAAAACTCGTCGCCTCAGGTGATCGTGGTGCTGGTAAGAGCAGGCACCACTACCACCTGGGGGGAGGCCCCATCTATTGGTGTGGAGCAGCACCTGCTGGAAAACGGGTCCAGCGTCCCTTATACAGACTGCAATCCGAATAACATCAGAACACCATGGAGAGGGTTCCCGCCAGCATTGATACCCTGGGTTCCAGGGGATTGACTGAGCAGGGTGTCGTCATCAAACCTGCTATCCGTAATCTACCCTGCGGGGGGCGCTCATCCTTCTGGTAGGGACATTCAAAATTTCCCTCCAAGGGTCCAATGGCCAGAAATACTGGGGCATATCGACAAGGTGCACAGTGGCCCGTAGGGGTATATGCACAAGATGGCGGGTTCAATTGGCCAGTGGGTATTTCACTAAGTTTCAGAACTGGCATAGGGGCATTTTGCCATACCCCTGTCTTTTAGGGGTGTCTGACTAAATACCCCATCTTTCAGGGACACTTGAACACTGGCATTTTATTTCCACACTCAAAGTGCGGAGGCCAGGAACTCCTCAACAAACAACCCCGAAACAATGTACTGGGACCATTACACTGGGACCATTACCCACCTTAGGTGCAGGTGTTTGGAAAAGAGTCCAGAGGCCCACCGAAGTTCGAATGGACCCCCTTTTTCTTGTCTCTTGTCAAAAGAAACAAATGGGCTAACGTAATCACGGACCTAACTGGGCGCAGGGAGGCTGAACCAACGGGCCCAGCTGAGTTGGCAGTTGGTACGCTCATGAATTGTCGGAATACGGACTTGAGTTCCAATTCATAGGCTACAGAGCCAAGTACTTCTGAATCGCCTTAGGCCGGGAAGTTCGATGATGAGGCCGGCGCACCTTGCTTGCTTGCTTGTGGTGTCAGCACAGAGTATCGGCAAACATCGAGTCCAAACGGAACGGCAACCGGACCTTCGTGGCACTCCAAAAGTGGAGCCCCCTTCCGTTAGAGCACGATGGCATTGACGAATGAGGGACCACCACTAACGGACGGCCAGGATCGGACTAAGGCTTTCTGGAGGAAGATGGGACTAGACCCCGAGGAGCTGCTGCATGGTGTGGATCACCTTGTGAGTTTTCCGGTAGCAATCGCTCTATATATCCCATGGTTTCCTCAGCCTTCCCCTTTCTCCTCTTCCCTTCCCCCCCTCCCCACCCCCCCCCCCCCCCCTCCCCCCCCCCCCCCCCCTCACGAAGCTTGCTTCGTCATTGCTTTCTTGAAGAGCAAGCATTGTATAGATTTTGCGATCTTGATCGGACGATCGCGATTGTACACGATCTTGTGGCCATCGATTGCGATCGCGCTTGCGATCGTGGACAACCTTGTGACCAACCTTGTGACCATCGATCCCTGGCGATGGCGCTCGTAATCTTGAGGCGCTGATTTTGGCGATCTTCGAGTTGCTATCTGAACATATGCGGGATGCGGCCATCGGGCCATCGGGCCATCGGGCTCGCGATCGCGAGCACGATCGTCGACGATCGTGTGACCGTCGGTACCTGACGATCGCGCTGGCAATCTTGTAGCGTTGATTCGGCGATCTTGGGGTTGCTGTCCGATCGTATTCGGGAGTATTGATCCTGTGATTTCAAAAAGATCTGGTTGGACGTCATGCATCTATCTCCACCTTACTCTGGCTGTGCAGCTTTCTGCTGGCGTTTTCTACCTATGTTTTTGGCCATATATCGATTTATGGGTATCTCTCTCCCTTTTTTCCCCCATTAGTGAAAAGAGAAGTATGAAAAGGAGTAGCAACGGCATCTGTGTATGCATGTATGCATGTATGTATGTATGTATGTATGTATCTAACCTAATCTATCTATCTATCTATCTATCTATCTATCTATATCTGTCTTTCTGTCTTTCTGTCTGTCTGTCTCAGGGGCCTTCTCCCAAGATCCGCCTTGCGGCTCCAGAAGTGCCAGGTGCGCTTTCTGGCCGAAACGCGTCGTGCGCGTTTTTTGCTGAGTGCAGTACGTGCGAAGTTATCATGACGATCTTTGAAGCGTGTACGAGAAGCTGTTGTTGGCCGCTGTTTATCACTCTACTTCCTCTTCCTCCTCCTCCTCCTCCTCTTCTTCTTCTTCTTCTTCTTCTACTACTACTGCTACTACTACTACTACTACTCAGGTATGCGTGCCGATAGCATTAGCTACAAAACATGTAATGTCGTTAATCTTGAACGAACCAAACTTCTCCTCGTCCTACTACTCTTCCTCTTCCTCTTCCTCTGCATGCACAGTTCTCGGTAGTAACGCGCAAATTCCCCGAGGCATTTCGGACTGGTTGCGCTCCGGGCACTCCTCAGGGGGCTTCTCCCAAGATCGCCTTACGCCACCACCAAACATCCGAACCATCTGAGAATGGAGCGCCATTGGCCTTGCCCTCTGCCTTATCCTCGTCGCCAATGATCTACCGGCTAAGTCCCACGCTCACTGTCCTAGTCTGTCGCGTCGTTCAGTTACGTGTCGGCAGCACTTCGGGAATTTGAATTATGGGAATTGAATTATGATTTACCGGCTAAGTCCCACGCTCACTGTCCTAGTCTGTCGCGTCGTTCAGTTACGTGTCGGCAGCACTTGGGGAATTTGAATTATGATTTACCGGCTAAGTCCCACGCTCACTGTCCTACCGTAGTCTGTCGCGTCGTTCAGTTACGTGCCGGCAGCAGTTCGGAAATTTGAATTTCAATGACACTGAAAAAACCGCTCCAATTGATCCCGCCGAAACAAGCATGAGTAGCATGAGTAGAATAAATTTGAAGAAGAAGAAGAAGAAAAAGAAGAAGAAGAATTGAATTGAATTGAAATAGTGAATTGAATTGAAATAGCGAGGCCAATCGCTATGCGTCCATGTCACAAGGATATGCAAGATGGCACATTCACGGACTTATGAGCTCAACGCGCACATTCCCCGACGCGTTTCGTCTGGCTGCGCACCAGGACTTATCAAGGGGCTTCCCACACTCCCGCATCCACCGTATCTTACCGTCCAGAGCAAAGAGGGCCTTTCTGGCCTTGCCCTCAGTACAAATACCTGACACAGCAAGAAGAAGCAGTTTGAAGAAGAAGAAGAAGGAGATGATGCTTTGTGAGTTGTACAGAAAGAAGATGATGATTTTTTGGCGGGAAGAGTGAGCGAGGGGTATGAAGCACAAGGATGTTTGAAAAAGGGGAAAAATGAAGGCAGGCATAAATGATAAAAGTAGAGGATGAAAAAAAAAGAAAAAGAAAAAAAAAGTAGAGGATGACAATGTCGAGAAAAATCGCTCGCTAGCAGCGCTCAATTTCGAGATCGCTGGCGGATTTATCTCATGCCGATTTCTTTGGTATGCCTAAAGGCAATTAGTTGGATGGGAATTGGGTTTGCAATCGATGGATCGCTGAGTAGAATGGCAAGTAAACGGCGGGAACATTTTGCGTGAAAATGGCGGGAAGATTGTGGGGAAATTGGCGGGAAGAGTGCGGGGAAAATTGGCGGGAGGATTGCGGGAAAATGGTGGGATCTATCGATCGACTGATCAATCTGGGGGTGGCAACGGGCCATGGGGGAAAGATGGCGGGAAGGTTGCGGGAAAAATAGAAAGGGGAAGATTGCGGAAGATGGCGGGAAGATTGCCGCAAACTGACGGGCAAAATGGTGGGAAGATTGCGGAAGATGGCGGGAGGATTGCGGGAAAATGGCGGGAAGATGCGATGGCCTGAGGGGCTTTTGACCGAGGATGATAGATGGCAGAGAGCCTATGTAAGACTGAAGCAGAATTTGTATGTGCATCGATTTCCTTGTCGCTCTCGAACAATAGCCACCCAACCGAAAGGAAATCCCATCGGAGAGCGACAAGTCAGCCAGCGACTATGGCAGAGACTAAGTAAGACTGAAGCAGATTTGCTTTCGGTTGGGTGGCTTTTGTCCGAGAGCGACAAGTCAGCCAGCGATAGTGGGTCTTCCCTCTCCGGTCTATGCCGAAACAGGAAATCCTGCTGCTGCACAATACAACTTCTGCCTCATTCTAGTTTAGGGTGCTGAAACAGGAAATCCTTGCGGCCGACAGCCTCCGGTGTATGCTGGAACAGGGTGACGTTTGTCCAAATCAGAGATAGATAGGGTGATGCCCTACTATACTATATATGTCTGCTGTAGGCTTGAAGCTCAGACTTTTTTTTTTGGGKKGGGGGGGGGGGGGGGGGGGGGGGGGGGCTTGGAAACTAAGACCCGGCTGAAGTCTCTCATGCGTTTTCACATCTGGGTCTACTGGTCGTGTTCCCCTGCAGTTCGTTTTCACACCTGTTCACATACGTCGTTTCACGTATGCTGTATGTCAACGAGGGGGTCCCTTATAGGCCTCGTCTTGCCCTCCTCCTCTCTTTCCTCTACCTTCTTCCCCCCTTCCTGCCCCCGAACCTTTTGCCTCTCCTCCCCTCTCCACCCAAGGAAGTAAGAGTTAGTGAGTCCTGCAATGGGCCCAACTATTTCGCACACTCGGAGAGCATTTCAGAGTCTCTGCAAATCAGATTGGAGTTTTGACCCCTATCCCTTTTGGCGATTGACGCCAGAAGTCCCCCTCAACCCCCAACCCTAACCCCTTTTTCATTCCACACGCCTTTTTCGCTCTCTGACCCAAGGGTACCCGGCCGTGCATTATAACGAGCCAGCCAAATGTCTGCAGGAGGGGAGGAAAAGGAGGAGGAAGAGGAGGAGGAGTAATAGGAAGAGGAGGAGGAGGGGGAGGAAGCGAAAGGAGCAGCAGCAGGTGGGAATGCACGAGTGTGTTTGTTCCCAATGTGATTTGTACATGTGGCACGCTTCAGGTGAAGGATGATTCCTTCTTCTCGTTTTTCTTTGTTGTTCTCGAAAAGGAGTATGAAAAGGAGGAGAACGATGAGAAAGGAGGAGAAGGAAGACGAGCAGGAGGAGGAGGAGAGAGTTGATTGCACGAGGTGCTATCTGTTCATTTTCCATCGGAATTGTGAATGTACCATACTTCTTTTGTCTTGTTTCGAGTAAGGGACTCATAGCGATTTCAAAATTTCTGGAATACCTTTATGGATTCCACATTTTCTGAAATACCTTTGCAGATTCCAAATTTTCTACAGGTTCCATTTTTTTTTCTTTTTAAAGGGTGACGGCCTTGAGATACCATCATTGAACCGACCGGCCCTAGGGGGTTCAGACTTGTGTGGTGTTTTGCTCATCTGCTTCCAGTGGAATTTGAACCCAGCACGTGGTCTGTATTTCAACAACCGTTCAGGGGGGGTGTACCAAGTGAGCTAGCCCAGTTGGTTTTCGACAGGTTCCAAATTTTCTGAAATATCTCTAGAGATTCCAAATTTTGTGAAAAAACTTTGTACAGGTTCCAAAATTTCTGAAATACCTCTACAGATTCCCTATTTTGTGAAGAACTTTTTAAAAGATTCCAAAATTTCTGAAATACCTTAACAGATTCCAAACTGTGAGTGACAAATCCTGAACCAGCCAGAAAAACCTAAGGGCCTAAACCCTGAGCGAGACAAGCATTGTCATTTGGGTGATAATCGTGAACCAGAAAACCCCAAACCCTGAACCAGAAAAAACATTACCAACTGTGTGGCAAACCCTGTGACAAATGCTGAACCAGAAAACCCTAAAACCTGAACCATCAAATACAGAGAAGATTATCATGGCCCCTGCCCAAGGATGACACTCATAAAAAGAAAAGGTCTCCCCCCCCATTGTCATTGGGTGACAAATCCTGAAGCAGAAAACCCTAAACCCTGAACCAGAAAGCAATCCTGGAACAGAAAACTCTAAACCCTGAACCAGAAAAGCAATTCTGGACCAGAAACCCTAAACCCTGAACTAGAAAAGCACAGGCCCAGAGTCCTGAACCCTCAGTCCTAAGCCTTTAAGTGATTGAGTCTGGGAGAAACTTCTCGAGGACAGCACTACCATCTTCCCCCGAATAGAAGGTAGCACATTAGAAGACTGGTTAAGTACAAAACACCGGCCAATATGACAGGGCTGTTTTGGGTGATGAGCAAAGGATGGGCAAGGAAAGGTAGGAGCGAAGGCGGACAGACACCTGGGGCAACTGACAAGAGCGATGGCTCTTATTGGGCACAACTCCTCAAGCTTTGGGGGGACATTTTCCCAGCAAGAGTAAGAGAACCTAGGAACAGAGAGGAGGTTCTCCGTCAACCACTTTTTTGCAATCCGTGGATCAAGGATCACCAAGGGAAGCCGCATACCCTGACAGCAAGAGATTCTAAATTGGGAACATGGGTGGAACATGGAGTCTGGCAGGTTAAACATTTATGGTCAGAAGACAAACAGCGATGGAAGACGGCAAGTGATCTTCGGAAGCAGATGAAGGGTACCCACAAATTGCTAGAGAATCTGAATGATGTTCGTATCTCCATACCACCAGCATGGGTAAACCTGCTAGAGAAGGGGTTGAATTGGGAAAAGGGTGATTGGGCCACGTGGTTGCACGAGGATAAACCGGAAGTTGCTTTTAGAATAAGGGGTAAGATGGGCCCGGGGGACGCATGGTTGTTGGCTGATATGTTATCAATAGAAGAAGTAGGGACCACCACCAGTCAATTAGATAAGACATCTTACTCTCCGATTACAATCTTAAAAAAGCAGTACGTAAGGTCAGAGTAGTGGAGACAGACAACTATATGATTTATGCTCCAACTACGCCTCTAGAAGATTTAGAAGTTGAAAGGGAGGTTTTCTGAGGGTTGCCAGAAGAGTAAACATACTTCAATATACAACCAAATTGGGGTACAGGTTCAGGAGGAGGTCTCACCCACTGGCAGAATCACTGGCTATTCGATGGGAACGGAGGTTGGAGGTACCCAAGGTGCAAGTCTCTAGTCTTCCGTGGTCAGCATTGAGTAGTATAAGGTTAGGCAGGGTCAAAAGTCTACAATGGCTGATTTTCCACGTGGCGCTCCCTGTCAACGTTTGGCTGTATGAGCGCCGAGGCCACAATCGGAGGGATCAGATCAACCAGAAGTGCAATCTGTGTGCTGATGAAGAGACGGAAACCCTGCTTTACTGCCTGCTGCAATGCCCAGAGGCAGCCTATGTGTGGGAAGTAGCCAGTAGCCAGGGAACTGTGGCGAAAGAGATTTCAGATGAGGCCTTTCCGGAAGACAGGAGGATCCTCCTCACTGGTATGGAGCTTCCAAAGAAATGGCAACTGGGACAAAAGGGAGGATTTCAACTTTTGAGACAATATACATTATGGACCATATGGAAAAGAAGATGTCAGATGACAATAGGAAGGGGGCAAATGCACAGACTGGAGGCCAAGAAAGTTCTACACAATCTGCTGGAGACGGATATCACGGCACAAGGGCAAAGAGCAAGAAGGCAAGCTCAACAAAACCCGGAGAAAGCCCGGGAGTCGTTCAAAATGTTTCAACGGGTTACGTTGGTTAAGGGTAAGGTAGCAGCAATCGAAGGATTCAGAGTAGTCTTTCACTGGTTTGACAATATGGAGCAACGTGAGCAAGAATAGTGCGTCAGATTCTCTGAGGTAGTACATCAAAATCATGTCAGCATTACAGCTGAGGGTTTAGGGTTCAGGGTTTAAGGTTTAGGTAGGAGCAATGCAAACAGGGCTTGAGGAGTCACAGATTTCGGGAGGGGTCCTGGGCGACTCTAGTTAGAACACAATCAACTGACAGTTACAATACTGAGAGGAGTCCAACTGGGATCACAGGGATGATGGAAGGAATAAAAACTCAGGCGTACTTAAGCAGGGGTGAGGGATGGTACATCCTTCCTTATGGAGGTAATCAATGCCGTCCACTTGGGCCTCCCAGCCATAATGGGGAGGAGCGTGCGTTAGTTTCTTGTGTATCTATTATTGACTTGCCGGGGGTAAGGAACCGGACTGTCGCTCCCCAGAATGGTAGGAGCCAGAGCCAAAAGGTTCTGTTTTTTTTTTTTATAAAAAAAGAGAGAAACCAAGCATCATCATACACATGTAACCAGATAGTCGTGACCTCGAACCAAAAGCAGAATCGCAACACGAGTTCCACCAAATAAGAGCACAGCAAAAGCTCACAAGTGACAATGTTGGAATAGTCTCATCATCATCAACAATCAACCAATGTTGACATCCTATCTGGCGCTCAGTGCCCAGACTACAAATGGCAGATCCTATCTAGCCTATCTACAATGCCGCTGGTGACGTCAACAGCTCCCCGAAGAACGAGCAGATCTCGGCCAATGCCGTTCACCTCAAGCGACAGGTATGTCTGTCCTATCACTCACAACCTCGATCCCCCACTCACAGATGCCACATGCACCCAAGGACCACCATGCGCCCCATCCAGCATAGTGCAGCGCAGCTCGGCTATGGCTGTCTGCTCATCCAGCTCGCCCGTGAGCGCGTGGGCTCTGGCCAGCGTTTAGCGCAGCATGCAGCCAGTGCCCCAATGCTGAATCTGGAGGCAGTCCCTTTCCTAAATGGAAGTGGCCTGCCTGCTGCGTGCCGCAAGGCTGCACTGGGCCCCGACCGAAAAGCTTCCGGTAGGGCCCGAGAGGCTAAGCCTCAGTCCAGACGAATCAGGCCCAGGGCCTGTGGTGGTTACCCGTGCCCAACTGCCCGCAGCCTGTGTTCGGTCTATGTTGTGTATCTGGCCCAGGGCCTGCCTCAGTTACATACGATAAATGCAGCCTGGGCCTGGGCACTTTCAACCAACTGGCGCTGCGCAACTGCCTGAATTTTCCCCAGTTGCATGGTAGTCCAAAGTAGGCCTAGGTCGGGCCTGCCTTCACTTAGGGCGGCCGGCCTTGCTGATAACAGGGCCCAGTAGGGCTTACCGAGGCCTTGTGCCTCACACTTTGTTTGTGCCGGCCTTATGTCCTTGCTGCAGCTGCCAAACAAATTTGGATCTTTCCAAACCAGTATCTATGTGCTTGTTGGACACAGTCTCCTCGCGATGCAGCTGAAGTTTTCACGGACTTTCCTGGGACTGAGCTGCATGTCGGGCCTGACAAACTGACTGCTACAGACAAGGAATGACGTCAGTCTACTGGGCTCTAGGACCATCCGTCTGACTTGATGAATCTATAGGGTCTACCACATCCTTTCTACCTGTGGAGACCTATGTTAGATGGGCTCTCGGACAAGAAACTTTGGGCCGGGACTGGGAGGTGCGTGAAATCCTTTCAGTACTCCCTTCTGAAAAGAGAAAAAGTTGAGAAAAAAAGAAGGAAAACAAAGAAGGGAAAACAAAGAAGGAAAAAAAGAAGGAAAAAAAAGAAGGAAAACAAAAAGGAAAAAAAAGAAGGAAAAAAAAGAAGGAAAAAAAAGGAGGAAAAAAAAGAAGGAAAAAAAAGAAGGAAAAAAGAAGGGAAAAAAAGAAGAAAAAAGAAGAAAAAAGAAGAAAAAAGAAGAAGCAGAAATCAAAGGCGAGAACGAAGTCAAGAATCAGCAAGACACATAGGCAGGAGGGCAGAGGGCAGCGTCTGGCAAACAACAGGGGAAGCAATGACGCAACATGACAAGCAGCAGCAAGGCTGACAAGCAGAAAGGAGAGCCCTAAGGGAAGCAACAAGGCACGTAAGTGAGCAGTAACGAGGGAGACCTGTGGAAGGGCACAGAGCAAACAGCAAGACAACACGGCAAGCAGCTGCAAGGCATGCAAATGAGAGGGTATGGATGTGGGCGAGCAGGTAAACGGTAAGGCAAGCAGCAAAGCGACACCTCAAGCTGTAGCAAAGCAGATGGGAGGAAAGGGTAGGTGGCACAGCAAGCATGAAGAGAACAAGGCCGGGAGCAGCACATGCCAAAAGGCACAGGGGGGAGCGAGCAGGCGATGGTAAGACAGCAAAGCACAACAGCAAGCAGCAGGAAGGCCCACAGGCAGAGGGGGCGGGGTTGGGTGGGAGGGTACGTGGGTAAACGACATGGAAGCAGGCACACAGAAGGCCAGGAGAGCGGACAGCACAACAAGTGCCAAAGCAACAAAGCAGGCAGTAGTGCTGGCAACAAGACAGCACGGCAGCATCAACATACCAACCCACACACATGCAGCAAGAGATCAGAGTGGACTATGACCTACTCACACCATGTGGAATACTCTGCAGACTGCCGGTTCACGCCACTCTCAAGAACCAGCGAACCGCAAGACAAATAGCTGCCAGCACCAGGAAACAGAGACATATGAGCTCATCAACTCCTAATTGTACAAAAGGCACTTCTTCCAGCAGCTGGCTTTTAAGCACATCTCGACGGAGGTCGTTGCATGCAGAAGACAGAAACAGAACAAAGAGAATGTTGCAAGGACACACACAAGACACGGAAACAACAATTATTATGCGCGTGTGTGTGTGTGTGTGTGTGTGTGTGTGTGTGTGTGTGTGTGTG
>BFEA01000298.1:150230-168430 GCA_003427395.1 Chara braunii
GAAGGAGGGAGGGGGAGGACAATGACGGGGGAGTAGGAAAACGATGACAAGGGAGGGTTGAGGAGGAGGAGAACGATGGGGAGGGTAATTGAACTAGAATAAAAAAAAGAACTGTGGGGAGAGAGAGAGAGAGAGAGAGAGAGAGAGAGAGAGAGAGAGAGAGAGAGAGAGAGAGAGAGAGAGAGAGAGAGAGAGACCGTGAGAGGGGCTGGTGTTAACCCAGCTGTTGTAGATGCGGCTTCACTCCTCCCGCTGCGCTGGCAATGGCCACACGACGACGACGAGGCTGCTTCCTGATGCACGGATGAGGCGACGAAGGCCAACACACGACGGCCCGGAACCAGCTGCTAAGGTCGACCACCGGCGTTTCTGCAGCCAGCGTGGTGGGTCTGAGTAGTTCAAAATCGAGCTACGCAGATCTCCCTCGTTTTGTTTTTTGGTGCCCGTGTGCAGCCTACAAAAAAAAATTCCCCGCTTTGGTACTGGTTGGCACGAGACTTCTTTTTTTTTTTGCTGACCCCTGATTTTCGAGGTGCTCTGCATGCCGTGCGCGCGCATCGTGCACCATGCGCGGTGCAGCGCACCTCGATGCGCTGCATGTATGATATATATGTATCGATATATTGACTATATATAGTTCTGTTTGTGACGATATATATATTATCTTCTCCCTCTCTGCCTACGGTTTACCGGGCAGTTCTATTTGACGATATATATATATATATATATATATATATATATATATATATATATATATATATATTTTGCAGGGTGCCGACTGACCCCCGACAAGTAGGTGCCGACCAGTCCGACGCTCGGCTGGTCGGCTCCCGACCAATACAGGGGTGCCGACCGTCGGCATGACTACTCTGCCAACATGGTGTTTCACTATGGCATGTGGTTTGCACTGCTTTTGTGTCTTTATTTTCCTTCAACCCCTTCTTTTTTTTCGGCCTTCTTGTTTTTATTATAGAAAAACAATGCAGGCTTGTCTTCTCCTCATATGGGGGACAGCTGCATTCTCTTACTATGCTATTATCTCCTCGCACTACCTACCCTGGGCAAGCAAGGGACCATCCACCCCCCAGACAAGCCCGGAACTTAATTTACCCTAAGACAGGCTACCACCCGGAACCCGATACCAACTAGAAGGTCCGGGAGAGGGCCAGGAGAACAGAGGGAACAAGGTCCTTAAATCTACTCGGTATGACTATACTATCCTAAGGTTATGGGATATCCTACCTCTGCTCTGTGTGGGGGAGCAGCACCCATGCTTCTTACACCTGGTGCGGGCTGCAGCGCGCAGCAGGAGGCCGTGGGGACTCGAAAGGACGGCATGGGGAATCGAACCCACGACCGCCTGAATGCAGCTTTCGTGCTCTACCGACTGAGCTAGGCCACCGGCCCTTTTTTTTGGCCTTCTATTTTGCAAAAAAAAAGAATTCCTGGATTGCTCAGATTGGTATCTTGGATGTTTGTCTGGAGCTGCATTAATGTCTTCCAGAATGATGGAAACTCACTTGTCGAGGTCGCAACTCCAGTTGAGTTCCTCCAAAGAAAGCAACTTATAGCTGAAATTCAGATGTCTAGTCGACAACTTTGCACATACACAGATTTACACACAGATAGAAAGAGCTTCGCACATACACAGATTTACACACCGACAGAAAGAGCTTCGCACATACACAGATTTGCACACAGACAGAAAGAGCTTCGCACATACAAACACAGCTTTACACACAGAAAGCGCTTCACACAGACACACACAGCTTTATACAGACACACACATATGCCTGGCAGAGTGTGTGTGACGAGTGGGCTTTGTGGCTGTGAGATACGAGTTTCGCAGAGTTACTGCCGTTCTTGGCAGGGTTTAGACTGACAGTCTGATAGGATTGCACGGTTGGTGGGAGCGAAGTCAACCACTTTTCTTACGGTATTGCTAACTCTTGGTTACATGGTGAATTGTTGTTCATTAGTCAAATGCATTATGGGCAGACTGTTGGGGTTGTGGTCGTGACACCTTGGGCATATACCTGGTGCAACCGTATTCGGATCGCCATCCTTGCCAGATAAGAAAAGGACGCAGCAGCCAGATAGAGTCTCACATGTTTAGCTGTGCTGAAAGGTTATGACCCCACCAGGGTGAGCTGTTGTATATCATATCTTGCAACCGCTTAACACCACTACTTTGGATCAGGCCCCGTCATCTCCTGCCCATAGAGAGGGAATATTGGCTGTGGAAATTAGAGAAACCTGGTCAACGCCGCACTATGATGACCCACCTGAGATTCAGCTAGCATGTGATTGGCATCCTTTGTGTTGCGAGGATTATGAAGGTATAGCCCAAGCAAGTCTTTTGTTTTCGTACGTATGGTGACAGTCAACATTGTACTCGTGTGCGACACCCTGACATGGTTTGTCCTATTTGTAGGCATGGGCTGGAGCCGTGATGTCTATACAATTGCAGTTGGCGTGCCTCTGTGTTCCTAGCATGTAGAAGCCACATAGCCAGTGACATCTGCCTGCGCCGTTCCATTTGATGCAGCAACTGCAACTGCAAAAATTGGATGTGCGCCCCCCTTGAACC
This sequence comes from Chara braunii, assembly GCA_003427395.1. Taxonomy (NCBI): domain Eukaryota; kingdom Viridiplantae; phylum Streptophyta; class Charophyceae; order Charales; family Characeae; genus Chara; species Chara braunii. Next base: position 152,821 of record BFEA01000298.1, read on the forward strand.
CATCCTGCCCGGTCTGTAGAGGTGGCCACTTACCATAGGCAATGCCTGCTCCTCGACTGAAGTTTCCCTGCAACCCAAACACTAACTAGACCTTCTTCCCCCCAATACAACGTACGGTCATTATAGCTGTGAATTTTGCGTAACTTTCAGTCTAAATACAGCTATAATGACCATACGTTGTATTCGGGGGAAGAAGGTAGTGCCATTCTATAACAGTGTGCTCCTGCGGTGAGTACTAAGAACCCTATGAAGTTTGTCTTTCATCTGTTCTGAACCCCTACCCTTCGTAATTGTTTCCTCCGTCCCCTTGTTTACTCCTATTAAATGCACACGATTGAGCGTCATTAGGAGAGCATACAAAATATTTTAACTGAAGATCTGCTGAAAAATGAACAGTAGTATACCTTTCCCTTTACTCTGGATCCTTTTAGCATGCAAGTGGGCCGTTATGGCACACATGGATGTGGGCAGCTTGCGCTCAACCACAATCAACATGGCAATGCACAGTAAAAGGGGAGCTGCAAGAACAAATACCCCAAATAAAGCCGAAGTAAAGATAGCAAAGAAAGGACTGCACAAGGGCAAGGCAATAAAACGGTTTTATTGTGCTTCATGTTGTTTGCTATAGAGGTAAATATGTTTGAAGTATGAGTTGGCCCTTCTTAGTGTGCTTTGTTGTTTGCTATAGAGGTAAAGCTCTTTCAATTGTGGATCTGCTCATCTGGGTGGAAAAGGGGTTGTTGTGGTGACAGTGTACAACACCCCACGCCTGCGCCCCCCCCACTCACACCCACACACATACACAATACTACACATTGATGAAGTGATGTTTGTGGGTGGCCACAAGCTTTTTTGGGGGTGGGTGTTTGGGGTTTTGTCCATAATACCTCTACGAGGAGGCTCAGAGAGTGTTTGCTGTGGGTGTCATTCCCACGGGCTGCTTTTTCAGAGCACATGGAAGAGTGGGGCTGCTTCTAGGGTGTTTTAAGCAGTAGCGCTCCTGGTGTCGCGCGTAGATCTTGTGGAGTTTGGCATGTTAGTAATGGAGTGATAGAGATGGCGGTGGTGAGAGTGTAGAGTGTCAGTGCTGCTTTGTGTGTGGGCTGACTCGGAGGGCTCCCTGAGTTTTTTCGGATTATGTGGGCTCTGGTCGGTGCTTTCTTGCTGGTGAAGCCTTCTGGGTTAGGTATGTTGTCTTTTGCCTTTATCTTTATTGTGTGGGCCGAGGTCGAGGGCTCTCCAGGTTTTTCGGATCTTTGGAGGATGGGGTCGGAGCTTTCTTGCTGGTGAAGTCCTTGGTTTTAGGTAAGTTGCTTCCTGCCCTCCACCCTTTTATGGACTAAATAAAGATATGTGCATTGAACCTCACTGTTCGTGACCTTGAGCACACACACACACACACACTTTGAGAGATCACACTAAGTCCACACTGGAGTCCAGAGATGCAAAGTCCAGGACAGCGCAGCTCAGAAAATCCAACGAATTATCATATTAAGCAGTTTCAGAGTTCCGGTCACCAATCGCTTAACAGTGCAGAGCTCAGTCCTCTCACCCCCTCTCTCTGTCTCCCTCTCTCTCTCATGCATGCTCTCTCTCTCTCTCTCTCTCTCTCTCTCTCTCTCTCTCTCTCTCTCTCTCTCTCTCTCTCTCTCTCTCTCTCTCTNCTCTCTCTCTCTCTCTCTCTCTCTCTCTCTCTCTGTGTGCGTGTTCCCTCTGTCTCTCTCTACTTGAGGGTCTTGACTCTGAATACATCCGCCGCTACTCCGCTCTACTCCCTACTACAGGCTCCGCGGCTATGGCCACCTTCCTTCCCCAACCAGCGCTACCCAGCCAGGGCTCCAGTGCATGCTTCTCGCAGATAGCGCACAAGCACTCCAGCAGCACTTCCACACTTCTTACGAATGAGCAATCTCCGAAATGTGTCTGGCACAGTCCTTATGTTGACTTGGACTGGGCCTTGACTCGTCCCAGCCTTTGCTTCCTTTGGCTTGACTTGGACCCGGTACCTCATTCCTGCGGCCTGTTTGCTTCAGAATGTGAGGCCCGGTACCTTCGGGTGTTTGGGGTGGAAAAGGTGATTGTTCTGGTGAGAGTGTAAAACCGGCACACACACACACACACACACACACACACACACACACACAGGCAGGGTTTGAGAGAGAGAATTCGTTTTTTTTTTTTTTTTTTTTGAACACACTTTCCGGTCTTGCTAGCTCTCTGTCCTGGCAGATTTGAGCGGTTACGATCGGGCTCGTACTAGCGAGCTTCTCTTTCTCTGTGGATGGATGTGTTTTGCTGGTTTGGTTTTTTATATATGGCCTGATTCTTTACCCTGTTTTGCGGGCTGCTCTGTCAGAGCGCATGGAAGAATGGGGTAGCTTCTAGGACGTTTTAAGCAGTAGCGCTCCTGGTGTCGCGTGGAGATCTTTTGGAATTTGGCATAGTACTAGCAGTGGCCTCGCCGTAGCACTAGGATATCATCTGATTCTGCAGGTTGTGTGGCAGGGGGAGGTTCATGGCACCCTTGGTGTTGCCTATAGGCCCTGCGGTGTATTTTTGATTTGTGGTGGCGTTGTAGGCCGTCGCAGAGGGGTCTAATTTTTTTTCAGACCATCGGCATGTGTGGTCGATGCTTTTCTGTTAGTGAAGCCTTTTGTGTTATGCTGTTGGGTTTGTTTAATTAAGTTTGTGGTTTTGTGGGCCACGCGAAGGGTTCTCCAAGTTTTTTCGGACCTATGGCGGATGGGGTCGGTGCTTTCTTGCTGGCGGAGTCCTCCGTCTTAGATAAGTTGCCTTTTGCCCTCTACCCTTTTATGGATTATGAAATAAATGTACATGTATATATCGTCAAAGAGAATGTATACATGTACATGTGCAAGTGTGCCGCTTCGGTGGCAGACGGGTGTGTGGGCACTTGGCGCTGAACCACACTAACTTGGCCAACCTTGCATTTTCTATTATATTGTCTATCTATACAGTTTTCGTTATGGATGGTTTGTTATGATTTGTGGAGGGAATGAGAGAGAGAATTTGGGTGTTTTATTTAAACACACACAGAGGCAGGCTCACAGACACGCATGCATGCATGCGGTACTAAGTCTGGTTTTGAAAATGGAGATTGATGAGATGTTTGTTGCACGGCACTGATGAGCACCCTCCCGGGTTTTGGCTGGTGTTTATTAACTTCTATCTTTTGAGTTGAGTTTTTTCGTTCTAGAGGAAGAGAGGGCTCTGTTGTGTGAGCTGGAAGATGCTTGACCAAAATGTGCATAAAAAAAATAATTAAATGAAATTCAATGGATGTTTCCAAAGAGTCTGAAGAAGCTCCGTCCCTCAAGACATTCATTAACATTGGAAAGATACAGGAAATGCTTACTGAGCATGGCCCCTGCATCAAGAAACGTGCTCCCCACCAATAGATGGAGCCTTCAACGTCGGGACCCACCTAACGGGGCTGCTCTTATCACCTCGTTAAGTGGGATTCCCCACGTATGAAGTTTTCTCAAAAAAAAAAGAAAAAAAAAAGGAGAAAAAAAGGAAGAGACGTGCATAAATCGACAAATGGTCCAAGTTCGGAGGAGCAGAGGAAGGTATTGTTTTTCCTTTATTTATTTTAATATTTTGTGTTAGCTTTTCTTTTTTTGCTGTTTCCCTTTCTTCTTCTTTTTTATTCTGTCTTGTGCGACTGTTTTTGTTTCTTTGATGTTTGGCCCCTGTATCTGCAGGCTGCCGGGTTGATAAGGTTTGCAATCTTGCCTTTGAAGGACCACCACCCTTAAAAGAAAAAAATGGAAAAAAGGTCTCGACGCTGTTGGTTCCATAACGTTCGGAATCTTGCCTTCAAAGGACCACCACTGAAAATAACTGAATATTTGGCCTTCGTGTTAACATCTTGTTTGCACCCCCTTGTGCCCCCTACTACCCCTCGCATCCGCTTTGGGTCCCCCCGACCATCGTCCCCCTCAGCCCTCACCCCTCCCCGCACCCCTCACTGCCCACCCTTCCCCCACCCACTTCTAGCACTGATGTCCATCCAGTTCACGCCTTTAAAGTTTAAACCACCAGTTCTTGGCCCGTACATCGGCCGTGGGAAAAAATAGAGTCGAAGCGTTTCTAGTCTGATGGATTTGGGCGCTCCCCAAGTGGCCCGTTCGTTCATCATTGTCATGGCTTGTTAACCGCCGTGACTTTAGGAAGTACTGGTGGTTTTAAGTGCACGAAGGGCATCTCATGGCACGGTGTATTTACTTGGTATGCTTCCAGTGGTCGTTCTCGAGCTGTATGGAATATAAAGAAGCTCTGGAGCAGACACACAGGAGCTCGCTGGACTAAACAAAATTCAAAATGGATTTGAAGCTGGTATTGGGCCCAATGCACTCCTTGGAGTAGTCCAAATGAGCCGGGTGCAAAATGCAGTCCAGATACATATAGATGTTGTCTGGTGGAGTGAGGGCCATAAAAACTCGTGGTCACGTCACGTCACGTTGTTTTTTGTTGGAAATGAATCAGGAAAAGGTTGTGCCAAGCTGATGTCATCACTCCTATCTGTTGTTGCAGCTGTTTTTGTTAATAAAAGAAAAGAAAAAAAAAGCTGATGTGGAGCTAATTCCACCAATGATGTATATCGTTTTCACTATGTTGCCTTGGCATCCTTCCGTCTTCACCCGAAGAAAGTTATGCGAAGCTGATGTTGTACTAACACCGCTCATGATGCGTATTGTTTTCTCTATGTCGCTTTGACATCCTACCGCCTTCCGACGAATAGCACATACAGTCATTATCTCTGTATATAGACTGAAAGTTGCCTCAAGTACCTCTATAATGTCTGTACTTTCTAGTGGGGGGAAACCGGTAGCCCTTTCTGCAAGTGATTGGGAACCTCTACGTTGATTGCAATTGGCCTATACATGTCTGATGGTGATGCAGCGGATTGATCAATTTGTTTGTTTATTTGTTTTTTTTTTCCAAAGAGGGGGAGTGTATTGAACTTTCGGTCACTCTCTTCTCCTCGAGGAATCCAATGTTGAAGGGGTCCCATTTTTACCCATGTTGCCAAGTATTGGATCCTTCGGGGTGGGTCCTCTTGATGGAGTCCTTTGAGAGGGTTCCCCTTTTTTTCTGTGTTGCTATGGATCCCTTGGGGTGGGGTCCTTTGAGAGGGGTCACCTTTTTGTCCAAGGAGTCCACTTTTAGAGTTCCACGCACTATGACCCCATTTTCCCACTGAAGTAATCATCAGTCAGGTATTCAAGCATAGGTTCAAACACAGATAAGCAGTATGCAGAGCAAACCACTCAAGACAAGACGAAGAAGAACCAAGCGCAGGTATTTCGAAAGATAACAACAGTAAGCACAGCGATGTCAGGCGATTAGACCCAACACCGTGTTTCTGCCGGTCGCCTGTCCGGCGTCATCAGGGGTCATGCTACCGCTACCTCGTGCAGGATGAGACAACTAACAACAACTATACTACATATAGGAGTCTAAGACGCATCATGCCTCGAAGACCCTAGAAACCGGGCCCAGCAGTATCGCGGGTGACTACCGAAGTCAAATATCCCAAGTACTACAAACTAGTCTAGATACATTCCCAGTGCTACAATAGTTCAGGTATCAACAAAAATCCTTAGGACAGGTAACCAGCTCGATTCCGAAACCCTGCAAAAGCAAATGCAAATATCGGTCCGAGTCCAGAACTACACTAATCCACAAATCTACGCCATCCCCGAGAAAACAGGTAACCGGCTCGAATTCAGGAACAGGGACTACTAAGACAAATACAGGTCCTCAGCCAATGGTCACCGGTACAGACTGTCAGCCAGGTCTACAAGTTCCAAAGCGTCGAACCCAAGTAGCCGCACCCAAGAGAAATCATCACAGTGCCCATCAGACAAGGCCAGAGGCAACTATCTTCTACCCAAGTGGCCGCACCCAAGAGAGATCATCAAAGTGCCCATCAGACAAGGCCAGAGGCAACTATCTTCTACTTCAAGAGGGTACTACTTCCAGCCCGTGAAGCAAGAAACCCAATTCTCCCAGCAGTTATTCATACGAGTTGAAAAATTCCGCAGACATTGATCAAAGTAGATGTCAGGAAAACCTCTAATTTGCAGCTCCATTTTCAATGTTAGCAGGAAGCAGGCCTCTGCCCCAGGCATCGTAGTAAGTGCTTTTGCCCTGTGCAAACATGCTGTAATGACCGACATCTTCTGCTGCTTGTCCGAATATGATGAGAAATCCTGTAGATTCTGAAAGACGATGCCATGGTGAATAATAGAGCGCTCATTCTTATGAGTTGCAGCACATAGCACTTTGCAAGGATCTGAGAAAACTTTGATAACACAGCCGAGAAAGTCCCACGCATCACATTCACTGGTAAGCTCAAGGGTCAAGTTCTTATCATAGCAGTTCCTAAACTTGTCTAGCCGTCTAACCGCCATCATCCTAGCATATTTAGAGCCTCTCTGATATTTCGAAAAAACCGACACATCATCGACTAGTCTCATTCCAAACAAAAGTTTACGTTCCCGACCCAGGTGAGCCATAAACTCATGCTCATCGAACGCACACAAAAGGCAGGCTAGGCCAGGACTAGACGGTTTACCCATAGGTATTCCTACGGTCTGCTGTAAGAGTGCCTCCATAGCCATAATATAAGTGTTCTCGAGGTCAAAGGTTACCATACTCAAAAGCACAGAAAACTTGACACGCCGAAACCCAGCTGGAGCCTCCTTCCTTCGTCCTATCAGAGAACCTTTACCCCTCTTTTTTACAAAAACATCAGAAAAGCCTTTTTCCTCGAAGACACTGACTAGCCATTCCGTAGCTTTGATAATAGAGGCATGTGGCAACGCAGTAAACATCTCCTTAATATCAAAACTCGACGATATCACCTGTTCATCATGGCAGATCGACCGATTAAAGCTATCAAGCCTACCAATCATGTCGATAGGACACCTCAGATTAAAGTGCAAATCCTCAGGTAAATTCCATAGCAGCTGGTTAACGCAGGGCGAAACTGCGGGGCATCGGCGAAACCCATCGGGTCTCTTGAACTTGGCTCGCTGGGGAAGGCGAGGGGGGAGGCTGGCCATAGCCAGGCTGCATCGCCGACCAGGGAGACTGGGAGAGGGGGTCTCAAGCAAGCAGGCTCCCTACCCAAAGGGGGACCGGGGCTCCAGACATAGCGGATCGCATAGGCGCAGGCTCGAGAGAAGCAACGACAGCGCGCGCAGGAGAAAGCGATCCGAGCATGGACTTTGAGCGCGAAGAGCTAAAGACGCAGGAAAAACGATGATAGAGCAACAGCAAGAAGGCATCGTAGGAGGACAACGGCAGCGAGAAAGACGAGAGAAGTGACGACAAGACGACTGATCACGAGCCGACATCTAAAAAGGTACGCCCCGAAGAAAAGAAATGCCCAAGGGCTTATTGGGGTAAACAAGGGTAGGGAAGCAACGGACGTCAGGAGTAGGGGGCGGAACTGGGGAGGTACTAGGAGCGTGAAAAAGATACGGGCATGGCGCGTGTGTGTGGGTGCGAGTGCGTGTGTGTATGGAGGTGAATGCGCGGGTAAGTGTGTGGGTGGCTGCGCACCGGACACAACGATCACGAGGTGTGTATGTCCCGCTGCCCGCAATTGATTAGGAGAAGGAAAACGGAGATATGTCCCAGAGAAGGGTGAGGAATACGGGGCGTGGAACCTGGGCGTTTCAGGTGCGTGAGAAGGACATGGGCATGATGGACCAGAGACGTCCAAAAAACACGTCCGGGTGAAGAGGGAGGAACAGGGGGTAAGGAAGGCAGATGTGGCGAAGAAAGTGAAATCCCAAGATACGACTTCGGTAAAGAAAGGGACGAAAACACTTTACGGAGGGAGGCGGGGGGGACAGAGTAGCGGGCAGCAGAGGCGAGGGAGAACAAAGATAGAGCCGACGGACCCCCAAGATACGATTTCGGTAACGAAAGAGTCCAAAACACTCTACGAAGGAAGGCGTGGGGAAAGGAGCAGCGGGCAGCAGGGGCGAGAGAGAATAAAGATAGAGCCGATAGACCAGGCGGACCGGAGGATGACAAAAGGGGGTAACGCACGGGAGAATCAAGGATAGCGCCGATCGAGGGAAGTACAGGGGCAAGGAAGGACGAAGTGGGGGAAGAGAGTGACACCCCAAGATACGACTTCGGAACGGGAGAGACGAAAACACTCCACGAAGGAAAGCGTGGGGGACAGGAGCTGCGGGCAGCAGGGGCGAGAGAGAGCAAGGACAGAGCCGACTGACCAGGCGGATCGGAGAATGAAAGAAGGGAGTAACGCACGGAAGTGTCAAGGATAGCGCAAGTCGGGAAACCGGGGGAGAAGAAAAGAAGGAAGGAGCGTTGGAAAAGTCAGCAAGAAAGCACCGTGCGGGAGCGCCGTCGGCCTTTGGAAGACAAGGCAGTCGGGGAAGAAGAGAAGAAGGCCAAACGGAGTAGTGGAAGGGGGAGAAGTAGGTACAGGGGAAGTCAGCACGACTCAGCAGCATCGTGGGTCGCTGGCGGGGGCAATCGAGAAAGGCGAAAGGAAGGGTAAAGAAAAAAAGGTTTGGGTAGACTGGGGGGTGAAGGGAGGAAACCGGGGAAGAAGAAAACAAGGGCAAAGGGTGTAGTGGAAGGGGGATAAGGAGTGACAAGGGAAGCCAGCCGTATTGTGAGTAAGGAAAAGGACATCGCCGCCCGGGGCCATCGAGGACGGAGAAAAGAAGGGTAAGAAAAAAAGGTTTTGGCAGACTGGGGGGTGAAGGGAGGGGACCACGCAGGATAGGAAAAGAGGCACGAACGGAGGTAAGCCACGCAGCCGTTGGGAAGAAGATCGAAGGAAAGGACAGCGTGACTGTGGACGTCGGGAGAGGATTCCACCAGCGGCGGAGATCGGGGGTATTGGGAAGAAGGCACCACGAGGGAGAAGGGAAGATAAAGCATGTGGGTGGGAGGAAGATCGAAGGAAAAGACAGCGTCAAATAGCCTCGGGATTAGGAGTTCGGGGGAGGATTTCACGGCCAAAGTAGTTTAGGATTGTACTGACCTACGCAGGACAGAAGAAGAGAGAGGAACGGAGGGGAGAAAGGAACGGAGAGAAGAAGAGAGAGGAACGGAGGGGAGAAAGGAACGGAGGGATACCGTGCCCAACCAGTCCTTGGTGTTGCTGGATCAGCACGAAAGAAAATAAATCGAAATATTAAATAATAAATAACTAAAAACGTTAAAAGCATAATAAGTACAACAACTAAAACAAAACAAACCAAAACAAAATAAAACACAATAAACCGCAAAAGACATCCCACAAACGGCTCGATTCGATGCTGTTCTACAGTGGGGCAATGAGACAGCTGTCAGATGAACGCCTTCGATATAAACGATGGTCTCAACAGAACACGACCCCTGAACCCCCCCCCCCCCCCACAAAACGAAATCTCTGAAGACATGGGGGTTCTTACGGAGGAGGAGAAGCAGCTAGAACAGCATGTGAACCCCCCCCCCTCCAGCCATGAGACGAGCGATGGTCAACCACAGATCACCTGGGCAGACAAGCTCAGAACCCCGCACCAGGGCAGAGCACTTACCATCCAGCGGGACCAGGGTAGTCCCCGGACGGGGAAACTTGAGATCCCCCTGGAAGGGCTACCATCTGCGAGGGCCTTCTTCATGGCCAAATTCCTGCTGCCGTCGGAAACAAGGGTTGTATCACAAGGTGGTAAGCAGGTTATGGTCAAAGCTTATCCCGAGAATGGGATAGCTTGCAGGGACGAGGTATACACGAAACATGCCAGCAATTGGGTGTTTCCTGACGCCGCCGCCTTCAAGTCAGTCAACGACAAGCTCAAGTGGATTGGCCGCCGGCTTGAAGTTCTGAAAAACTGTGCGGAAATGCCCCGAGACCAATTCTTGGTACAACCCGTCTCTAACACCACGGTTACGGTCTAGATACATTCCCAGTGCTACAATAGTTCAGGTATCAACAAAATCCCAAGGACAGGTAACCAGCTCGATTCCGAAACCCTGCAAAAGCAAATGCAAATATCGGTCCAAGTCCAGAACTACACTAGTCCACAAATCTACGCCATCCCCGAGAAAACAGGTAACCGGCTCGAATTCAGGAACAGGGACTACTAAGACAAAAATACAGGTCCTCAGCCAAAGGTCACCGGTACAGACTGTCAGCCAGGTCTACAAGTTCCAAAGCGATACAACGATCGACCCAAGTAGCCGCACCCAAGAGAGATCATCACAGTGCCCATCAGACAAGGCCAGAGGCAACTATCTTCTACCCAAGTGGCCGCACCCAAGAGAGATCATCATAGTGCCCATCAGACAAACTGAGGTGGGCTGAACCTGCCCTGTCATTGTTTAGTTTGCTCGTGATCAAGACTCAGCTACTTAGTTTTTCGCATACATAGTCTAGTTCTATCTTCATCGAGCCTCTGCTCTATAGTTTTCTCTTCACGAAGCCTCAGGTACATAAACCTTGCCTTTTCTTTATATAAAATAAAAAAAGAAGAGGAATGGTCCTGAGTCCCAACCTTATTGTATCCAGTAGGATTTGAATTTTGAACTGGTAATTTGAATTTGTCTTACAACGGAACTGAGAATATGCATATGTTAAGAGCATCCCCCTGTCTAGTAGCATGAGCCCGGTTAAAAAAAAAAAAAAAAAAAAAAAAAAAAAAAAAAAGGCATATGTCAGGCTTGTCAGCCCATTTGGCGGGGTTGTATATAGACCATGTTGTTTCTATCAGTTCTGACGGCTCAGCTTTGGTCATCGGTTCCACAATCGACTTGATGTGTCCCACATTGGTCTGTTCCCAGCAACACTGCTCTGCTTAGACTGCTCTCCAGGGGCAGTAGGATGACACTGCTAGGTATGGATGGCCCATTAGACCTCATGCAACACTGCTAGAATGAGTTGGAAGCCCTGACGAGTTGGAAGCCCTGACGAGTTGGAAGCCCGGACGAGTAACGGTAAGGTCGTGGGCGAATAATATTGCTGCTGGGATGCAGATCACACGATTGAGCCATTTCTTTTGGTGCTACCAGTTGTGGTATTAAAGGGTCTTTCAATTTGGCGATTCTTCTTTCTTCGTTGTAACATCCTGTTGGTGTAATTGCCTCCGTGTGTCCGCGTCTCAAAAAGAGAGAGGGTTAAAGGATCGAGGGCATCCGCACGCTGGTTTATCGACCTTTCCGATATGCCATGGTTTCAGAAACAAAAACCACTGTTTGGATATGTTAACTCACTCATGCTGCCCCTTAACCATGATGGTTAAGTGCCTGAGTTCCATGGCGTATGGTCTGGTATATAGGAGGAGGATAGGGTTTCGACTCTTGCGAGTGGTCCTAGATAATGCTCGATGCTCGGTGCGCAGATGTTTTGTAGTCTTATCTGTGAGGGTGATGTGTGCTGCTTTTTTGAGTTTTGGTGGTGTGCTAGGGAGATGATCTGTCCTGGACTCTTGCTTAAAGCGTCAGTATGTTCAGGGATACGGTTGGTTAACTCGGAGAGGCGTGTTTTGGATGTACCCTCAGGGCATAGCAAAAGGGTCAAGGGTACTGGTGAGCTTCTGTCTTGGTATAGGAAGGTTTGCAGGGGGGGGGGGTATAGGAAGGCCACAGGCAGCGCAGCCCCTTCTGGGTGCACACACGACTTGGTGAGCCACGGCCACCATTTTGGGCCAGGCTCACATTCTTCTCCTATTCATTTTTCTTTTATTCAGCATTGTCATTTATTTATTTTATTTTTTGCTGAGTGGATTTGGGGCGTCTATTTTTGTCTCTATCAGATTCCTTTAGCTTGATTATGGGATTGGTTCTCTCTTTGTGGATGGGTATATAGTTTGTGTGAATGACAAGGAGGGCTCTCATGGTCAAGCTTATCCCCCATACAGTGAGTTGTTTGATGGATCATTGGATATGGTCTATTGACTGTCGGTAAATTTGACTGGGAAGCGCTTTAAGGGGGATGGAAGGAAAGGGGGAGGGAGGGAGGAGAAGTTATGGGAGGGGAGAGGAGAGGGTGTATGCCATGCAGCTTGCTTGCTACTGACAATCCTGGTTTGAGTGATGAATGAGGGGAGGAGAGGGGAGGGGAGGGGAAGGGAAGGGAGGAGAGGAGAAGAGAGGGAAGGGGAGGGGAGGGGAAGGGAGGAGAGGAGAAGAGAGGAGAGGGGAGGGGAGGGGAGGGGAAGGGAGGAGAGGAGAGGCTTGCTTGCTACTGGCAGTCCTGGTCTGAGTGATGGATGAGGGGAGGAGAGGACAGGAGAGGAGAGGCTTGCTTGCTACTGGCAGCCCTGGTCTGAGTGATGGATGAGGGTAGGAGAGGAGAGGGGAGAGGAGTTGAGGGGAGGGGAAGGGAGGAGAGGGAGGAGAGGAAAGAGGGCAGTATTTGGGGCAAGTTTGATGGCCAAGGGGGAGGAAGGATGCAGAAGTAAGGGGAGGGGAGAAGAGTAGAGGAGAGGAGAGGGGAGGGGAGGGAAAGGGAAGGGAGGAGAGGGGAGGAGAGGGGAGGAGAGGGGCGGAGATGGCAGGGAGAGGAGAGGGAGTATGGCATCCTGCCTGCTTGCCACTGGTAGTCTTGCTCTGAGTGATGGTTGACCTTTGGCGCATAAGAGACGGAGCGGCTGGGGGAGGGAGAATGGAAAAGTGAAGGTAGGGAGGATGGAGAAGTGATGGGATGGGAGGAGAAGGGAGGCAAGGGGGAAAGGTGAAACAGGGAGGCGAGAAGAGTGGGTGTATGCAAGTCTTCCTACTTGCTGTCAGTAGTTCCCCTCTGAATGAATAATGACAACCTTCATGGCTAAGAGGGGGGGGATTAGGGAAGGATCCAACTGTTTCATCTGTGGAACATATCCTTACTGATTGCCCATTGCCACAGGGCGATGATGGATTGGAGGGAAGGGATTCGACATCACCATCGGCACATGTGGCAAATGCGGGCGAGACTCTGTCTATTCAGGGGGCAAGAGCGGCCACTGTTAATGATTCCCTTGATGAGGAGTATGCCCAGGCAGAAAAGCTGCTTAATGAAGAGCTCATTGCACTACGACAAAGGCTTGCTAGAGTGAGTCCCCCTTCTCAATACGCCCTTTGTGTAACGGACCCTCCCGTTGTGTAATGGACCCCCCATCGTGCAATGAGGAGTTCATTGCGTGAATACTGGTACAAAATGGACATTTCCCTCGTTTAAATACTAGATATCCTCTCCGCCTTCGTATTTGTTTGTGAAGAGAGAGACAGTGTAGTCAAACTGGTATGGATCTCGTCGCATTATAGTCAGACGTGTTCTTTTTTTTTTTTTTTTTTTTTTTTTCCCCTTTGAAAAAGGGCAACAGCCTTAAGATATCATAGTTGAACTGGCCGGCACCAGGTAATTCAGATTTATTCAATTATGTGATTTGAAGTTTGAACTGATTTCATTCATCTACTTCCATCTGGATTTGAACTCAGGACTGTACTTCAATATTCAACGCTTCATGGGTGTACCAATGGGTGGGTGTGCCAACCGAGCTATGGCCGTTGGTAACATCTGTGCTTCGCTCTGTCCAACTCTTTTTTTTTTTTTCCCCTTTTCTTTTTTTCTTGCGTGGAAGGCTACTAGAAGAAGTTGTTTATGATCTGTACAGCATTAGGAAAAAAACAAAAGAAGAAAATTTCAGAAAAAGAAAACAAAATGGGGAAAAGGACTAAAAGCGTAGTAAAGGTGGTTGACGGACCAAAGAGATATCAGGTTATGTTGCCAGATGGCTGATGTTATGTTGCCTGGTGGGTGTTCTACCCACCTTGCCCTCATATTGCAAAAAGAAGGTTCAACAAACAATGAAGCATCTGGAATCCCTTACATCCTTCACCCCATCTTATCCACTTGATTCTCTAGTGGCTATAGAACTTCGCTGCCGGGGCATGGGCAGCAGCTGCAGGGCTTAGGTGCTGCCCCTATAGCTGTAGGGCTTAGGTGCTGTCCCTTTGAAGGACAATAGGACTTAGCTGCTGGGGAATGGGTTAGCTAGGGACAGCAGCTGTAGGGCTTAGCCGCTGGCGCTATACAGGACAATGGGACTTGGCTGCTGGGGGATGGGCTAGCTGGTGACAGCAGCTGTGGGGCTTAGCTGCTGGGGCATGGTTTAGCTAGGGACATCAGCTGTAGGACTTAGCTGCTGCTCCTTATACAGGACAATAGGACTTAGCTGCTGCTCCTTGTACAGGACAATAGGACTTAGCTGCTGCTCCTTATACAGGGCAATAGGACTTAGCTGCTGGGGTCATGGGTTAGCTAGGGACAGCGGGTATAGGACTTAGCTGCTGCTCATTATACAGGATAATTGCTGGGGCATGGGTTAGCTAGGGACAGCGGCTATAGGACTTAGCTGCTACTCCTTATACAGGACAATAGACTTAGCTGCTGGGGCATTGGTTAGCTAGCGACAGCAGCTGTAGGGCTCAGCTGGTGGGGCATGGGTTAGCTAGGGACAGAAGCTGTAGCACTTAGCTGCTGCTCCTTATACAGGACAATAGGACAGATGCTGGGGCGGCTACAGGACTTAGCTACTGCTCCTTATACAGGTCAATAGGTCTTAGCTGTTGGGCCATGGGTTAGCTTGGGACATCAGCTGCTGCTCCTTGTACAGGACAATAGGACTTAGCTGCTGCTCCTTGTACAGGACAATAGCACTGAGCTGCTTGAGCATGGCCAGCTGTTGCTCCTTATACAGGACAATAGGACTTAGCTGCTAAGCCATGGGTTAGCTCGGGACATCAGCTGTAGGACTTTGTTGCTGCTCCTTATACAGGACAACTGCTTAGCAGCTGGAATCAGTTTGTCCTTCGCCGTATCTCGTTCACTTCATTCCTTAACCCTGGTATACAGTTTCTGTAGTTCCTATTCATTTGTTATCGGGGATGGTGGGGGGTTAATATTTTACTAATAATTTTAGACCTTTCTTACTTTTTTTCTTTTTCTGGTTCTCCCCTCGTCGGTATGTTTAGTGTTGAGTTGATGCAATTTGCAGAGCACTTCTCGATGGTACTCCTGAAAATAACGGGAAAACAAATCGATGAATAACGATGGTACCTCTGACTGTTGTTGCTCTCTATGACACTTAAGTGTGTTGGAGTGTCTGGCTCGTAGGAGAACAGGCTGGCTGGCTGGCTGTCTGCATTTGGGATGGTGGCACCCCTGAGCAGCACACCCGCCCGCCTCCCACCACCCATCACGTCCTCCACTTCCCTGTTTCGCCTGTGGACAGAGGGGGAAAGAAAACGTCTTAACCCTAGAATGTGGAATGACATACACCTCACTCTTACTTTGACATGCACCAAACATGATTACCTTGCCACCTGAGGGAGTTCCTTTCCTCAGACTGTTTGTCTGCCAGTAAAACGATAAATTTGCCCACCAACTTCATAGCTATAGACTAGGAGAGGAGCTGGTCATCTGAAGTTGGGAAAAGAGTAGGATAGAACGCCTTCCAGCACTCAATGAAGTGGCATTGTCACAGCAATTTTGGTTGGGGATGCCCTACTACTGGACCAGCATTGACAATGAGGGTGTGTGTGTGTGTGTGTGTGTGTGTGTGTGTGTGTG
>BFEA01000298.1:169345-183854 GCA_003427395.1 Chara braunii
AGAGAGAGAGAGAGAGAGAGAGAGAGAGAGAGAGAGAGAGAGAGAGAGATAGAGATAGAGAGAGAGAGAGAGAGAGAGAGAGAGAGTGCACTTCAGGACTCCTCATGTGGCTCGAAACACCTAATGACCACAAAGATATGATGACTATGGAGTCATGGACACTTGCTGCGTATAGACATGTCATGACTGTAGAGAAACTGCGGCTATAGTCTATAGGAGCCTGTGACTATATGAGCATTACGGCTCTACCCTATAACCCATGTTGCGTGTACAAACATGGTGGCCATAGCATAGAAACACCTGTGACTGCTGAGATTGTAGCTATGCCCTATAGACACCAGCTGACTGTAGAAACATGGCAGCCACAGCCTGTTGACCCCTGTGACTGTAGGAACATAGCAGCTATACCTTAGACACCTGTGGACTTTACAAGCATGGTGGCTATGGCCTATAGAAGCTTGTGCCTTTAGAGACACATCGTAGCTATGGCCTATAGACACCTGTTGGCTGTAGCAACATGGCGTCTATAGCCTATAGACTGCTGTTGATTGTAGAAACACGGCCGCCATAGCTTTAGACTCCACCTATAGACGCCTGTTGGCTGTAGCAACCGGAGAAACATGGTGGCCACAGCCTATAAACGCCTGTGACTATTGAGACAGATGGTGGGTATGGCCTGCTGGCATCTGTTGACTATAGATAGTATAGGAACATGGCAGCTCAAGTCTGTCGACTCAGAAGCATGGCTGCTATAGCTTATGGACACGTGTTGACTGTAGGGACATGTGGTTATAGGCTATAGACTCGTAGTATAGAGTATAGACACCTGTTTACTGTAGAGACATTGTGGCTATTGCAGATAGACACCTGCGGCTGTACAGACAGTGCAGCTATTGCTAATTGACAACCGTGACTATACAAAACGTTGCAGCTATACAGCCTATAGACGCCTGTTGACTAGAGGTTGTTGGGCTTGTGGAAATGTGGCAGGCATACAAGAGAAATGCAGCACTTCAGCGCTCGCTGAGCGAAGGTGAAGCGTCTATTCAGAGCTTCCGGCCTCTTGTGGAAGACTTGCAATCCACGGTTCCGAAACTCAGGGAACAAGGTGAGTTTATCTACCGATGCTTTCACTTTGGACCTCCCCTCCTCTAGAATCCTCCTCCTACTGCTTCTCCTATACCAAGATTTAATCACACATCTTTCTCCTCCTTTCTTTTTCTTTTTCTTTTTTAAAATTTTAATCCTTTATTTTAGAGTCTTTAGACTATATTAAATACTTCTCTTCTTCTTTCTCCTCCTTTCTTCTACTGCAAAGCTAGCCAATTCTTCTGCAACTCATTTGCCCTTTGCACTTTTAAACCTCGAGCTTTACCCACAACTTCGGAGTTAGAAGCTTTGACGCGTACAAGAGTCAATGAGAGCGTACTCAAACAAGGACTTTTCTGGATGTGTCTGACCAAAATTATGGTCGACGGTGGGTGTATCTGACTGCAATTACGTCCAGAGCTGAGTAGAAAAAGGTCCTAGTCTGAGTATACCCTGAAAGTGGAGTCAGCAAAGAAAGTGGCCATCACTAGAACATATGTTTGGTGACCATCCCTCCCTTCATTACATAGTTTTTTTTTTTTTTTTTTTTTTTTTTTTTTTTTTTTTTTTTTTTTTTTTTTTTTTTTTTTTTTTTTTTTCGACCAATTGGACCTAAGTTATTCGTCCTATGCTTCTTTAATACCGGGAAAGCTTGAACTCTAAGGCTGTGGTAATTATTGCTTTGACGGTCAACCGGTGATGGTAATGATTGGTTTGGTGTCAACCATACATGCAAGCGCACCTCGTCCGGGCAGTTGCCGACATGCGGCGCACGCGCCCAACCGATCCCGTGCGGCGCACGACATGTGCGGCGAGCGACCCGTCACCCCCCTCCAAAAAAAAAGAAGAAGGCCGGGGGTCCAAACGGTGCGTTCGAGACCCCCCGCCAAAATTATAAGTGGGATGAAAAAAACAATTTGCAGGAGTGCTGCCTCACCTTGCTCCTCCTTCCCTTCCTCCTCCTCCATGTCTCCTCCTCCCTTCTCCTTTTCGTCCTCCTCCTACCCTCCATGTCTCCTCCTCGTGTTCGTCCTCCTGCTGCCCTTCCTCATCCTCCTTGTCTCCTCCTCCTCGTACTTCGCCATCTTCCATGCCTCCTTGTCTCCTTACCTTCCTCCTGCCCTTCCCTCTCCGTCCATGTCTCCTCCTCCTCCCACTCGTCCCCCTCCCGCCCTTCCTCTTTCCCTCCGTCCATCTCTTCTCCTCCCCCATATCTGCTCCTCCTCCTCGTCGTCGTCCTCGCTATTCTCGTCTTTCTCCTCGGCCACATCCTCCTCCTCCTCTCCATGTCCCCCTCTACTCGCCATATCCCCAGCTTCCTGTCATACGCCCCCCCACATTCCCCCTCCCAAAAAAAAATAATAATAATAATAATAAAAAACCTGCACGATTCCGCACAGGCACCCCCCGCACGGAACTCCGCACGAATGTGCGGCTCGTGCGGTTGCAAGTATGGTGTCAACAACAGTGTCCTGTTGATTGACCCCCCCCCTCCTCAAAAACAAGATAGTATGCTGTTGATTCTGGTGGTGCAAGTGCCTCCCTTTTTTTTTTTTTTTTTTTTTGATAAGATGGTAAGTTGGTAACCCCCGACGTTATTTTATCACCCAGATCAAGTGGCATGAGTGAAATCTCTCTCATTGGACCCCATTTTTGCTAAACTACCACTACGTCCGAGCCTCTTTTTGCCAAGGGGGAATAGAACTGCGCGCCACGCTTTGCCGAAGCACCAGGGCAACCTTTTCTTTTGTTGTTTTGGCTGGCGCCCCAGCCATTAGTTTGGTCCGGTGGCGCCTGGCCTCTGAAGAGTGCGGTATAGCTTATATTTTTGTTTCGAGTTTGCCTGTGAAAGGTAGTGGTGGTTTAATGGGACCCCTTTTGTAATTAATTAGTGGAAGCTGCCCACCGAAAATATGAGGAATCTCGCTTCAAAAAAAAATATATCACAAAGCCAGGCGATGTGGCAGGTGTATAGCTTCCACAAATACCCTCCGATGCCATGGTCAGTACCCCTTGGACTCCAACACCCCCTCCACTCCAACACCCTCCACCACCCCCTCCGCTCCACCACCCCCTCCACTCCAACTCCCCTCCATTCCAGCTCCCCTCCATTTCAACTCCCCTCCAGCACCCCTCCACACACCACTCCGACATCCTGCCAACCCCCCTCACATCCCTCTAATGCTCGTCCAACACCCCTTCACAATTCAGAAACATTCGGAGTCGGTATCCGCAATAAAGAATCATCTTGAAGCCATAAGTGCAACAAATAGATGGAACTACAACAAACCGCACAGCTATATTAATGAGCACATGGAAAAAGAAATATCATTCTTCGATCCAGAGCCCATCGCTCTCTGGAGCGATTTGAGCCCCCCTGTCAAGAGGAGGGGCAGAAGTGCTGGTAGGAACCACTTGAGCAGAGGGTAACCATCCTGCTGACTGTTACCCTTTGCATATGCCCACACTTTGACTTCTACGGCAACAACGGCTGAAAAATGCAGGGTGCTTCTGCAGAAAAAAATTGTGTTCGCGGTCTTTACCGACTGCTCATGTACTAATCCTACCCCAAAACAATGAACAGGCCAAATCACAGTCCATCAAAAGTAAACTAACAAACAGGCAAAGGGAGAAAGTAAGGTAGAACCTCTCGCCGAGAAGAAGCAACTCACAGATCAAAGAGAGTATGTTGTGCTAAACACGCATTCCCCGAAATATCCCGATCGACTACCCAATTGGTCTGAGCCTTAGTTGTGTATTATCTAGGGAAATTTCGGCAGAATCGATTTGCCGCGACGGGAAATAGAATAATAATTGAAGTCCAGTTTCAAGTTGATGCAGGGCACATTGCAACTGTGGCAAAGTAACAGTGATGAGCCAGCCTCCCCCTCCCTGGTTTTCTTTGCTTGCCGGTGATAAGCAACCAGACCAGGTTGTGTGTGTGTAAAAAAAAAATAGCAAAAAAAAAGTGATGTGTCAGTGTGTGTGCAGAACTGCGAGGCGAGTGTCCACGGCCGAATGCTACCTTCTTCACCCGAATACAACGTACGGTCATTATGGCTGTATTTAGACGGAAAGACACCCCAAATACCGCTATAATCACCGTACGTTGTATTCGGGTGAAGAAGGTAGCATTCGGCCGTGGCTACTCAACAGCCAAAGGTCGACCGCCCCCTTACAAGGAGTGAGAGTCCTCCAAGGCATTGGCCTTGGCCTTACGTTGTTTAACGAGCCCCCTTGGATCTGGCCTCAGCTCTGTTGTTGATCCTCACTGCTGTGCACTCTACCGCCTATGTCAGAAGTCCGGCTGCTAGCCAAGTGTTGCAACTCAACATAGCAAGCTGAGTATGTACGGCCAATGTTAGAAGTCCGAATCCTAGCCAAGTGTCGTAACTCAACACCCAAAGATCGATCACCCCCTTACAAGGAGGAGTGAGAGTCCTCCAGGGCATGGGCCGCAGACAGGTCGTTTAACGAGCCCCCATGGATCTGGCCTCATCAGCTCTGTTGTTGATCCTCACTGCTGAGCGCTAGCCCAGAAACTATTATTTGCGGCAGCAGCAGATGGCACTACCTTACCTCTTCCCTTCACCCCCCAGCACACCATTTCCACCTTTAGTTCCCCTGCCTGGGTCGGGATACAGGACGTTGCCACTGGTCACAGAACAGGTGCAAAGAAGATTATAAAGCCCCCTTGTGGCTGTCTGCAGAGTCCCTAGAGTTTGGAGTCAAGCTCACGATCTCGCTGCACGACCAAGTAACCTTGCAGTGGTAGATGGAACTGCTCAACCCTCCCTTCACCCGCAGACCATGAACTGCCTTACCCTCCCTTCACCAGCATACCCCCATTTCTCCCTATTCCTCCCCTTCCCCNCCCCCCCACCTTGCTTGGGTTACAGGACGTTGCGACTGGTCCCATGACAGGAGCAGAGAAAGACTATACGGCCCCCCTGTGGCTCTCTGCGGTGGCCCAAGAGATCCAAAAGTGGAGCTTAGAAGCCCCAAGAGCTACGAAGAAGTAACTGAGTCGCCATTAGCATACAGCTACCCATAGAATCGGCGACGGAATCGTCCAGGCGGCAGCTTTATGCAAGAACTGACAGCATTTTGATGAGTCACCACCGTCTGCTTCTGCCTTCTTCTTCTTCAGGGAGGAACACCCATATCCTTGTCAATTTTCTCACGCGAAGCGACCCTCAAACGTTGTTGTCATTCACCCTCACGCCACTCATGGCTAATTAGATGGCTCTCAAGGGGGAGAAGATGTCGTGATTGGGATCAATTTCTGAAAAGTCAAACAAAAGGACACAGGAACAACTGAACAAACAAGAAGGGCGAAACTGAAATCACAAGAAAGCAATCTTCGCAGGGGTCCCCTGTATAAGCCTTAGGAGTAGTGGTAGGTAGGTACTAGGTAGTGAAGGTGAATTGAAAGCATTTAAAGATGATGAACGATTTGAGAGAAGAATATAGTGTAGTTTGAATTTAAAAAAAAAAAAAAAAAAAATCACCACAAAGAGTGACAAAGTTTGAAACCACACAATTACCAGCTGGCCTACTGTTGAAATACAGACCCAATTTGGGATCCAGATGCAAGCAGATGCACAGAATAAATTTCAATAAAATCAATTCTGAACTACCTGCGGCCGGTCAGTTCAATGATGATAGCTCAAGACCGTATCCCTTTTTACTACCGGTCATTTGGCCGTATCTATCTAGACTAAATGTCGCCAAAAGCACAGCTGTAATGACATGGCGTTTCATTTGGTTGAAGGCGGTAGTAATAGAAATGGTCCGTCCTGTTTGTGCGCAGTGAGCCCGGCAAGCAGGTCGTCCACTCCACCTCCTCGCAAAGGTCCCTCCCTCTGCTTTATCTTCTTGCCTATCAACAGAGTCCTGTGCAGACTATTTGCAAATATGGTACGCTGGCTGCTGCAAAACTGTGGGTTCTTGGAAATGGTGCAGAGTTGCAACTATCAACAGAGTCCTGTGCAGACTATTTGCAAATATGGTACGCTGGCTGGTGCTGCAAAACTGTGGGTTCTTGGAAATGGTGCAGAGTTGCAAGCAACTCTAGTCTGTGTGTTTCTGCTCCCAGAGGAGTTGATTGATATTGGGCATCTCTCGAAATGTGGAAAATGAGAATGAACTTCCCGCCAGAACATGGCCAGATGCACCGGCCACTTTTGTCTTTTTCACATTGTGAGAGTGGTGTGGCGAGGCCCATTGCGCGAAACAGTGACACTGGAAAAGGTTCTCGTCGCCAAAAGAATACTGCTTTTATTTTTCTAGGAATTTTAAATTCTGGTTATTTTCAGTGAAAGCAAAATCACAATTCAAAAAATGGTGGATATTTTCAGTGGATAGTCTGGAGATCTTCAGTGCATAATGTGGATATCTTCAACCCATAACTTGTTTTTTTTCTTTCTTTTTTGGTTTGTCTTTTTCTTGGGTGATTGTAGGTGCCAGGACCTTGTCTGCAATGCGTACGAAGCTGAGGGAATTGCAGGCATATCAGGATACAGCCAGGACTCTGTTGATAGGCAAGAAGATAAAGCAGAGGGAGGGACCTTTGCTAGGAGGTGGAGTGGACGACCTGCTTGCCGGGCTCACTGCACACAAACATGACGGGCCATTTCGATTACTACCGTCTTCAATCAAATGAAACACCATGTCATTACAGCAGTGCTTTTGACACATTTAGTCTAGATACGGCCAAATGACCGGGCGTTCTATCTGGGTGAAGATGGTAGGGAATCAAGGGCTCAGCTTCCCCCCACTGAAATTACGGTGAGCTGGTATGCTGGTAGTTGAATTGCAGACGCCCTGTGGAAGGCGACCGAGGAGTCAAGAATTCAATCCCAACCCAACACCTATCCCTCTCTCCTTGTTCTTTCTTCCCCTTCTCTCTCTCTCTCTCTCTCTCTCTCTCTCTCTCTCTCTCTCTCTCTCTCTCTCTCTCTCTCTNCTCTCTCTCTCTCTCTCTCTCTCTCTCTCTCTCTCTCTCTCTCTCTCTCTCTCTCTCTCTCTCTCCCCGCAACGATAGTTTTTTTGGAGGTTGCACTGGGAACCAGTGCTTCTAGTATCGAATCTGAGCCGTGGATTTTGTCAGAAATATTTGATGTTTCTTGGTTTCTGTGCTTGACGCTCTCGACTGTTTATGTTAATTGTGGTCGCTTTTCGTCAGTAGTTTAGTCCCTATTTATTATTCAATCTCATAAATATCTACGTATCGTGTTTCTCCTCGATTTATGTGCTGTTGTATCTATTTTTGTGGAAGTGCAAGAGATGCTTGAAAGAGAAGATGAAGAAAAGTAATGTGCCAACTGAATTGAATCGATCACACAAGGAAATTGTTTCTTTCTTTTTCACTCCATGTTGCTGAAGCTGAAGCAAACATCTGTAGTGTTTTTTTTTTGGAATCTGTACATTTTAACAATTCAGTGGTTCTCCTCCCCCCCCCCTTTCATTCTTCTCCCCGCTCCCCCCTCCCACGCCCCCCAATCGTACTGAGTCTGTAGTCTGTCCCTTCCAATCGCTTCAGGAGGAACCTAGCTGATGACTGGAATCCGCTGACAGGTGGGAGACAGTCTACTACTGAGGATAGATCGGGCAGGCATGGGTGCCTTTGGGGGGGGAGGAGTGTACTACTGAGGATAGATCAAGCAGGCATGGGTGTCTTTGGGGGAGGAGGAGCCTAGCTGTTGACCGGGGTCTGGAGGAGGGCTGTCTATTCATTGGCGACAGATTAAGGGCGCATAGGGTTGCCCCTCCGCCGCGTCGAGGCGGGGTGCCTCCAGGGGGGGTATATAAACCAGTACAAAAAACTGTTCTTGGGGGGCATCAGTCGGGTTGCTTATCACCGGCAAACATGAGTTCGAGCAAGAAAAAAGGTCAGCCATACCCTTGCGGTCCTGGTCGTCTATCAAATGGGGGACTGCTATGACCAATCCCACCTCCCATACCGTGGCCTCCCCGGGGATGCTTCTACTGGCCGGGAAGCTTCCTAGCAGCACCCAGTCACGCAGTAGAAGGGTCCCGGAGGGGGAGCTAGGCGCGGGGGCCCCTTCCTAGCAGTCTCTCAGGCCGCTTAAGTCCCTTCCTTTTCCAGGCTGCAACAATCCGAAGTAAAAGCCTTGTTACCTAGGCAACCAGAGTTACCTGGGACCACTTGCCCAGCCGGGCCCTCCCCCAAAAATAAAAATTAAAATTAAAAAAAATCATATTTTAAATTTCGTAAAGAAATTCGATGTGACCCCTTGGCAAAAGTTCCTCCTTCTGTTTGAGGACGTTTGTGTGTGACGCTCCTGGTCACGTCTGGGCGTTGGGGGCTCGCGTTAGGGTTGACGATAACAGTTTACCTATGTTGCTAAAACTTGACGTTGGGGGGAGGCTATGGCGTCACCGGGAATAGCGCTGGGGCGCTAGTGGAGCACGCTGATGGGACCCTGACCGGTCCCTGGCCACCACCGGTTTGGGTCGACTAATTGTCAGCAATCCAGTTGGGTTGAGGAGGGCAGTGCGTTGATGTGTGGGTGACTGACTGGCGAAATCTGGGCGCAGCAACATATCTGACGAGACTGATCGGGGGCATCGCCCCTCGGTCTTTGATACAGAGGCGCTGTGGGATTATCCCGCTCTTGCTTATCACGGGCAGCCTGCAGCAAACTTGGGAGGAGCAGATGGGACTCTATAGGGATGATTTGCTGGAGACGGAGGAAGACAGGGCATCGATAAAACGTCGATTTCAGGGAGAGGCAACGGATTTTTCGCAGTGACCAGTATGGCCCACCGTCGACGACAACGGGCTTCAAGCTGCGAACGGAATTCTTCGCTGTCGCTAAAGCTCCTGCTTTGGGCGTGATGTCAATTTCATTTTCCGGATCCTTGCTGTTCTGACCGATTATTCGTTGTGCCCTCTCATGACCTCAATGTTTTGTCCGAAGTGTGTGTGTGTGTGTGTGTGTGTGTGTGTGTGTGTGTGTGTGTGTGTGTGTGTGTGTGTGTGTGTGNGAGAGAGAGAGAGAGAGAGAGAGAGAGAGAGAGAGAGAGAGAGAGAGAGAGAGAGAGAGAGAGAGAGAGAACATTGGGCTAGGGTGAATAGTCTCCTGATAGGTTTCCTTTTATTTTGGACACTCTCTTTTGCCTTGTTTTGTCTTTCGCTTGGTTTGTTTTTTTGCTAATTCGAATCTCTTTAGTTGAACTGTTTGTGCTTAGGTTGGAAGAGAGAGAGAGAGAGAGAGAGAGAGAGAGAGAGAGAGAGAGAGTCATTGGTTGATTTGCTTTCTTCGGTGGTAAGTTTTGTGCATAGGGTTTGTGGTGTGTAGCGGTCCAGTTTTTGGGCTTGACCGGTGATGTCTTGCCATAAATCAGGACCGCGGAACTTTTTGTAAGGGATGCCAGGCCCGATTCCTGGCACTGAAATATTAGGGACGCCGGGCCCGGTTTCCGGTTGTTTTGTTAAATAAAAAAAAATAAAAAAAGCTCTTCAGTTTATTTTTCTGCATAACTGCCATAACATATCTTTTTTTCAGTTTTTTTTTTTGTTTTTTGTTTTTTTGCTGGGACCTTCTTTGGTCCTTGCGCGGCCGGGCTGCCCGGGCAAACAAGGTGACCCGTGCCACCCGGCTGGTAGCCTAGCTTGTTACTCTAAACCACCAGTAGTTGGCCCATACATGGGTCGCGGGCCTTCCACGTTAACGAGCCGCACTTTTCGGGGGCTTGGGTACCGAATCAAAATGGCTCGCGGCCGCCAGCCAAAAGCAGGCCCACGCCGGTTCGTATTTCTTTGGCGCGTAGGGCAAGTTTAGGCTCGGCATCAATAGCTGGGCCAAGTACTGGTGGTCTGATGACCTATCTCATGCTGTACCCGTACTACCCCTAATGTACTTTGCTTCCCTTCCCCCCCTCTTAGAAGACGTCCTATTCCCTTCCTTCATCCCTTCCTTGCCCCTTTTTTTTGTGTGTGTGTCTAACTGCCGACGCCATGGCTGCTGTATTGGACTACTGCTGTATGTAGAGTTGCAAATTGCAATGCACCAACCAAAAAAAAGGAGTTGCAAACTGCAATGCTTTTTTTTTTTTTTTTTGCCAACCAGCCTCAGTCCACTAGAGGGGGTGATAAGAGCATCCCCCTCTAGTGGCCCGTCACCGGCTGCTCTAATCTATTGGTGGGGACTCTGGGGAGCGTCACCTGCTGGAAACCGGGTCCAGCAAACTGCAACTTGAGTGCTTCAATTCCAGTGCAGTGAATCGGCACAGCGAACCAACTCCTCAGGGATCGGCCTACCGAAAGGAAAAGGCTGACAGTGCGAGGCAAAACGACGTGATTTTGTTTTGCACCCTCGCCGGTTTGGTAGAGCTTGGCGTGGCGTGTGGCAGGAATCAGCGTTGGTTGATTGTGGTGGTAGTTTGAGACTTCGAGTGTGCATGTGGGGGAGGTGGGTGGGATGGGGTGTCATTTCAAGACCGACCATTTTTATGAGACTGGTGTCAATTGCAGTGGGTTATTTCCCTCACCAAGATTCTTGTCAATTCGCACAGGGGGGAAGGGGGGAGGGGAAGGAGGGCACAATTGATGTATACTTCTCTCGTCTCCAGCATCGCACACGCCGGCACGCGGTTTATGTATGTTCTTGTCGAGCCGGTTGTCCTTTTTTGTACCAATTTCGTACCAATTTCGGTGTCAATCACGTATATACTGATTGTAAAATGTTTGATAAGAGGTCCCCCCCTCCCAACCTCCTGCTCAGTCAATCCCCTGCACCCCAGGGTAATCAATGCTGGCAGGATGATGTGATTTGAAGTGATTTAAACTCGGTTTATGTAAGGGACGCTGGACCCGGTGTGAGGAAACCCAGGGAGGGGTCACCTGCAGTTCGCCGAAGCCAT
Organism: Chara braunii; assembly: GCA_003427395.1. Lineage (NCBI taxonomy): Eukaryota > Viridiplantae > Streptophyta > Charophyceae > Charales > Characeae > Chara > Chara braunii. The sequence goes on from BFEA01000298.1 coordinate 180,326, forward strand.
GGGCAACAGCGCCTGTCACTCGCTGCGCCCGCTTCCGAGGTCCTCGGCGATCAGCAGGGAGCTTTTGGTGCGTGACCTGTCACGTCGTCCTCTTTGCGAAACTTTAATTAGTTATTTCGTTCAGGTGGAATAATAATATTTCTTATGAAGAGTCAAACGTTTGTTCAGATTAACTCTCTACCGGTTCTTCCTTTACCCGTGCTTCTGCTGCACAAGGGTGGGTCACGTGACTGAAGAGAAGGAGACAACTTTAATCATCTCAAACAGACGCCATTTCAACCATCAGCATTACCCAAAGGAAGAATGGAAACACACCCTAATTAAGGATCACTCCTTTCTGTCGCTCCACTCAGTCAATAACTGGACCCAGATCAGAAATGGATTCAATTTGTCAAGTCACGCAGAGAACGGAGTTGAGCCACCTTGCCCCCCAGTCACCGTGAGTCTGACAGGAAAGCAACTGGAGATAGGTGAATAGTCAATCAGCGGAACTACCGTTTCTCTTCCAGAATCACTGATGAGTGCCTTCGTCAGCATAACAGACCACGCATGAACGGCACAGCGGCAGTTGCCCTTTCCCAAGTTGGCTTGTTCATCTGCTGCTGCGGCATTCTCACATTTCGTTAAACTGTAGTGAGTGATGTTCCGTATGCAAGTTGACTAGTTCATCGGGCCGCTGCAGGCATTATCACATTTCAATAAATTTGTACTGGGCAATATCTCATATGCGCACTGTCACACATAATAGAAGAATTAAGTAAAAGAGAATTTCGCCTATTAGACGATTGCTTCGCTCAGCCAATCTCTGCCCTCTCTTAGCCCCTCACTCTCTTCTGTCCTTCTCTCTCTTTCCCTCTCAATCTCTCTTCTTCACTCTTGCTCGCTTGCCTCTCCCGGTCTTCCACTCGCTCGTGTACACCCACAGGATTTCCCTGACCTCTCTTTCAACGCATTACCTTTCCCCTCTAATCATACCCGTCTCTCCCCCGCTCTTCCACATACACTGACCCCGCCCCTCTACTTTCTCGCCCCTTTTTCTCTTGTGACACATGGATGGTAATTGACCGTCCGCTGGCTGAGCAGCCTTGTTTGACCAACCAGTTGGGTATAGAGCCAGAGAAAGGAAGGGTAAAAGAAGGAAATGGAAACAAGAGAACAAGAGCAGAAACTGGAGTAGATAAGTTTGAGGGTCAAGGCCAAGAAATGGTGACTAAAGCAAGGGATGAGACAAAAAAAAAAAAAAAAAAAAAAAAAAAAAAAAAAAAAAAAAAAACTAATTTGCACTCGTTACCACCGGGAATCTGATGTTATCTCGCGTGCGGCCGGATGTCCGTGAACGACTGTTCTGAGTATGTCGCTCATGTGCTCGTCATGGAGAGTTTACTCATCTGAGCCTTCAGTAGTTAGCAGAACACTTGACGTTGCTCAATGTCTCTCACTCTTGTTTGCTCAATGTCTCTCACCCTCACTTGCTCAATGGGTAGCTCAGCGCAGGTCCTTCTCGCAGGACCTTCCATACGGTTATCAGTCGTGGCCCAGAGCAGGAGCTCTGCCAGCGTTGAACTGTGTCCCGGGTTCGTCAGGTACAGTTTCTCTCAACTCTGCCTCTCCCAAGTAGTCTCGCCTCTGGACTGCAACTGGTCAACCCCAACAAACAGGGGCGAGTTGATCTCCCACGAACATCACAGAGCACGCTCTCCCTCCAGATTCGAGATGTTCTGGGCGCAGTCTTCTCCCGGCGCGTTTCTCCCGCTTTCCTCCCCAGCGCTCAGGGTACGAGCTCGAAAGTCAGGAGAGCTGGGTGCTGGGTACGCCCTGCACACGCTGAATCATCTCTCCCCGACTGATCTTCCCCCCCTTCTGTACTTCCTTTCCTTGGGTGGCTGGCCACGCCAGGCGTGGTTCTCTCACTCTCCTTCGCCTGAATTCTCTGTGTCTCTTGTCCGGCGTCACACCTCTCGAGTCAACTGACAGTGTCCGTTCCGCAACAGGGACGTGTGTCCATCCTTTAACATCACTCTAGATGGGGCTGCTCCCATCATCAGCGGGAATGGACACGGCTCTTCACGTCGCAGACAGGCGGTCCCACCATCCGTCCACCCCTTTCTTCTGGGCTCTGTCTCACTACCTCTCCCCCTGCTGCTCTCCTTGTCGCAAGCACAAGCTTCGCTGATTCCCCTCACTCGTCTGCCAACCAGGCCTTTTGCATGAGGGTCGGGGACACCGCGCACACGCCTCCCTGACTGCCCCTTCTCTTCACACTCCTTTCTCGCGTACGCCAACCGGGCTGTCCGCGCCTCGCCTCGGAGTGCCAGTTGGGCGGGGTACACCAGGCACGTCCTCCTCGTGCGCAGTCTGAATCCCCTCCCCTTTCCGCTGGCCTGACCTATATGCTGGCCGCAGTCTTGCCCGTGAGCCTTAGCGGACCGACGACTCAGTCTAAGCCAGGCTCACAAGCCTGGGACAGTCAAGGCAGCGGTGCCAGTAGTCCATTTGACAGTGGGTAACACAGAGTGAAGGGTACCAATGATCGTATCCAGAGTTCGGAAATAGCGTCAACCATGATGAGCCGTACCAATAACGAACCAACAGCCGTAGCGCGCCGTACCAGTACCAGGCCAATGAACGTACCAAGGTAACGAGATCAGACCCTGCTCTAGTGCCATGCCAGTGACCGGACCTGACGTAGGTGTTTCAAAATGCAACCGCCTGTACCGTTACCATACCAGTACCGCAGTGTGCAGCAAATGCACCACGCCGGTCCCAGCCAAATAGTTGTACCGTGCCTGTTTCAAACCAGTGTTCCGTACCAAAATCAAGAATGCAGAATCCATAGCCATGTCAGCCCTGTGTCACTATACCAGTGCCATACCTGAAATAATAATTTGGAGCTGCAGCAACTCGTGCCGTACCAATGCCGAACGAAAACCGAACCTGAAATCTGTCTCGAACTGCCACACCGTACCTGGCCCATGCCGAATTCCGTACAATGTCGCAATGCCATGATAACACCGAACCTCCCCCGAACCAGAGTGTCGTGCCTGAATCGAACCAGTGGCCACACCAAAGTAATAAAGTTGAGCCGCACATACGAAAGTAGCCCCAGCGGCAATACTACGCTGACCATGTGATCCCCACTCACTCATAACACCGAGGTCGCGGCGAGGCTAGGAATCAGACAAATCAGGTAAATCATGCAAAGGTTCGCAATTATCGGGAACTCGAAAGAATCGTCAGATTCGGGGTAAATAAATAATTCCGGGCAAAAATCCGTTGCAAATTTTTTTATTTTTTTTTTAGTCAACTATTAAATAATCAGTGGTTTTTCCTTCTTTTATTATTTTTAGTTATTTTCATGGCTACGATCCGGACGTCCGGACCGCCGTCCAGACGGTCCGGATTTGGTCCGGACTCCGGACGTCCGGTCCAGACGGTCCGGATCTGCCAAATTTCGAGGAAAAAAAAAAAAAAAAAGGGTCCAGGACCTTTCCCCATTGAGGAGCCAAGCCCCCAAAATTGTTTTGGGGGG
>BFEA01000298.1:194942-215926 GCA_003427395.1 Chara braunii
AGAGACACACAGACACAGAGACACAGAGAGAGAGAGAGAGAGAGAGAGAGAGAGAGAGAGAGAGAGAGAGACAGACAGACAGACAGACAGGCGGACAGACAGACAGACAGACAGGCGGACAGAGGGCTGAACGGAATGCGAACCACGGGAAATGGTCAGTAGTGGGAATTGTACTTATTACAGTATATATCCATCACATGCATTTATGAAAGGCACACAAAGCACGACGATGCCAAGTAAAAGGCAGAAAATGCAGAAAGAGTAGACAACAGGAAGCAACGGTGGCATCTTGAATTGATTTTTTTTTTCCCCGCCGGGATGTGGCCTCTCTTGTTTCCATTTACGTGTTTTTCCTTTTATTCGTTTTATCCGTTTCTGCCCTCGTAAAGACGGAGACGTAGGTGAAAGGAAGAACGGGACCACAATGTATGGAGTGCAGGGTAGAGAATAAACCTCCCCATCCACCGTCCCATCAAAATGGCAGATAACAGCTAAGCAGTGGCGTGCCCTCTCTCTCTCTCTCTCTCTCTCTCTCTCTCTCTCTCCATCCATTCGGCTCCATCTGGGTCGTCGATCTCATGCATCCATATGTCTATCTATCTAACCATCTTGATTTCCCTACCTATTGATCGATCACGATCGCTCTTAACATGCATTTGTGTTGATTGGACTCTGGTTCACATCGGTTGATTCGGCCATTGGCAGAATTGAATAGGGGTCATATGCTGTGGAATCGAGTTATCTTACTCACAGAGAAGAGAGGAATGCAAATGTGTAGCTTGTCTCTAGAGGCGGGGGTCACTCTCCAGGTAGAGATAGTTCATTATTTCTCCTCGGTTCTCACGAAGTAAGTAGGCATGCCAGCTGACCTCAGAGGGATGCAGAGGGCTACCGTCTACCCCGGATAGAACGTACGGTCATTGTAGCTGCATGTGGGGGGGAGTAGTTTTCAGTCTGTATAGAGCCATAATGACCGCACGTTTTATTCGGGCGAAGACGGTAGTCAATCTGCCGAACAAAGTACTGGCACGGCAAATCAATCCCTATTTGGAAATGTCAGTCTGCACCTTGACGGTGTGTTAATCTTCTCTGCATCGTTCCAATTTTAACAGATGTCCCAAAGGACCACCGTGACGATGTGTTAGGGCAGGTAATGGGCCTCGCTGCACTACTCTTCACATGCACAAAAGACAAAAAAGATGGTAATGTATGTTTCCGTGTTCTCACGGAAGGTTCAGTCTCATTTTGCACATTCGGAGAGTAGTGTAGCGAGGCGCAATAGCCGAGCTTTTGACATTGCTTCTGACCGATTTGGCGGAAGAGGAGGAAGAGGAGGAAGACGAGGAAGAGGAGGAAGAGTAATAGCCATTCGATCCCGCAGTGAGGCAGGGAAGACAGATGCCGTGCATCAGGCGGGCGTATGCTGCTTTTGCGGCTGACATGCGAGAGTGAGGATCAATCAAGGAAGCAAAGCTCTTCCAGAGAGGAAAGCTTGAGGAAGTAAGACTTACGGCCTCACCTGCCACTGTCGAAATGTGAAAAAGACAAAAATGTGGCGGGTGCATCTGCCCATGTTCTAGCGGGAAGCTCATTCTCATTTTGCACATTTCCAGAGTGGTGTGGCGATGTCCTTAGGCCCTTGCTCCACTACTCACAAAATGTGCAGCATGAAAATAAACCTTGCACTAGAACATGGAAAGATTCACCGCCATGTCTTTTCTGTCTTCTGTATGTGTATGGTGTGTAGTGGAGCAAGGCCCTTAGGGTCTTTTTTTCCTTTATAGTTCTTTTTTTTTTTTTTTACCTCTGTCACTCTCGGGAAAACTGGGAAAACTGGGAAAACTCGGATAGACCGGGAGCAGTTTCCAGTATCCCGCTCACAGGCTGTACCTCGCGGATCGGCTACAAACTGCAATCGAAAGGCCAAGCTGTGAAAGCAGATCTTACCTACTCATGGCACAACAGATGCGAGGCGCTTGGACTGCATCACATCAACACGAAATGGGTAACGTTCTTATCCACACTCTCCTCAGCGCACTGGAGACCAAAGCAGGGGGACTACAGTGGCTACATCTGCATACCTGTATCCCTACTGCTCTTTGATGTTCAGAGAGGGGTATGGAGATTGATACTCAATGTACAGCGTGCGCACAAGCATCTCTGGAGGAGTCGCTACACCTATGGTGGGAGTGCATCATTGCAAGAGGTTTTTGGGATCGACTCCGGACTCTGTGGTCACAGGCATACGGTGACTCCTCCGTCTGGCAGAAAGACTTCATCGTCACAGGCAGAGTACAGGAGACTGTATAGACAAGCAGACTTATCAGATGGCCTGATTTTTTAGAACCAGGGCTTGATGTTTTATATGTTTTTTTTTTTTTTCGGTTTTTTTTTTACAATATGTCAGTAAGAAGTGCACTCTACAGATTGGTGTAAAGTATGGTTAAAATGACCCTTTGGTTTTCTTATAAATGAGGGTGAAAATTGGGGGGTCCGTTAACCTTCTCTCTGGATAACCAGAAGGGACACAATATTTTCGCAGAAGAAATCTTATCTTCAGACACTCTTCTCTCTTTTCAAACCAGCTTTTTTTTTTTAGGACAGACATTATGGCTGATTGGGTTAAACATAGAAAAATATTAAAAATAGTAAATGAGGCATTAGCTGCCAAGTAGTCCTTCCTATAGAAATGGTCTTCCCTTTATCAGTGGATCTACTTCAGGGGAAAAGACAAGCTTGAATACTCTGAGTTACTGTGGGACCAACCGACGCCCCTCAGCCCTTGCATTTTCAGGGGGGATCTGACAGCCGACAGGCTGAGAGGGACTGAATGGGGGTATGGAGCCCCCCAGTCATTCTTGCTACTACAGATGTATCTACTTCAATGTCTGATCACTGTTATAAGGGACGCTGGACCCGTTTTCCAGAAGGTGCAGCTCCCCACCAATCGATTGGAGTCATCCACCCAGAGGCCTCGATCCTGCTGGTTCTGGGCACGCCTCCATGCATACAACGTCCATCACGCCTCCCCGCCTTGCATGCCTGGCTGCATCAGCACACCTTATTGCCGCCTTCTTACGGCTGGCTGGATCGGCAGCTTATGTGATTAGTGTTTTCTGCCCTCCCTTTGCATAACCCCGCCATACCCGTTGTGGTCTTGCCATCCTTCAAAGAGAAGAACCAGACTTCCTCTCCTTTCTTCCCTCCCCCCCCCCTCCCCCCCATTTTATCCCTAACTTTCTACATCAGACACACTTTGTAAATCCTCCGAGTGGAATAACAGTGCGAGGAATGAGCTTTACACTCTCGGAATGACCTTCAGCAAGCTCAAAGTGGGCTGGCATGAAAAATGTAATACGACCATGAAATTCAGGACAGCAAAATTAAGAGGGTCTTGTTATTTTCTTCGCTATGACAATTCAACTTCCTTCCTCCACAAATTAGCTTCTTAGCTACAATATTTGCGGTAAACTCTGCACATAGTTTTCACATAGTTTTCACACAAGTTTTCACATAGTTCACATAGTTTTCACATAGTTTGCACATAGTTTTCACATAGTTTTCACATAGTTTTCACATAGTTTGCACATAGTTTGGACATAGTTTGCACATAGTTTGCACGTGGTCTTATCCAGTCTGATCTGATCAAATCCAAGTGAGCAATCTGAAGAGCATCACACTGATTACCTTCCTGATCCGTCCCTCCTTCCAGCCCCACCCTGCGTCTGCAAGCTTTCCATACGTACCAAGTGAAAAAATAGACCAGAGCTTGCCCCATCCTGCTCTTTTGTGGCTTGAACACCATCATGCTCTGTGAGATGCAATTCCTGACATGAAGCGGTTGTTCTTGTTGTTGACTTGCTGACATGCCCCTTCCTTATCATGTCTAAGTCAAGCGCAAGCCACAGGCAGGCAGATTATGTGCCGGAAGTCATTCAGGAAGGCAAGCTGAGCTGCACAGTTAGAGAACTCGTTGCTTTGCCTTGCTGCGCTTGAGCTGACCGTCTTGCTGCTCTTGAGCTGACCATCTTGCTGCTCTTGAGATGACCGTAGATATAGTCAATTCCATAGCAATAGCAAAGAGAGAGAAGTCCAGCTCACTTCCTGCAGAGCTTCAACCGGACTTCTTGCAGAGCCAGACTTCCCCCAGAAAAAAAGTCGACAACTAAACTCGGGAATCAAACTCCGCAGGAAAATCGAGGTCAGCTGCAAGCTCTGAATTCACAGCACAGCAGAGAGTGATCAAAGCCGGGCCTGAACTCACAGCGCAGCAGAGTTTGGTCAAAGCAGGGTTTGACTTCACAGCCACGCTTGATTTCACAGCCGGACCGGAGTTGACATCACCGCAGAGATAGGCTGAAGAAGATTAGACTTTTATTGAAATTCAAAACTTTTCAACCCTAAACAGAAGTCAACAGTTCAAGCTCTGAAATGGAGGTCTAAGTCAAACTCTGCTGAGAAGTCAAAGTCTGCTGAGAAGTCAAACTCTGCTGAGAAGTTAAACTCTGCTGAGAAGTCAAACTCTGCGGAGAAGTCGAGCTTGCCTTCAAGCTTTGAAGCGACGGCAAAGGTCAATCTCACAACCGAGCTTGCCTTCACAGAAGAGCTAGAATCACCTTCCAACTCTACATCTGAAAACCTGCTCGAGGTTTCTAGACGCGCAGAAGAGCTAGAATCACCTTCAGGCATCGGTCAGGTTGGTCACAGACGTAACAGTGATTTGTCTCAGAGTCCACCTGCTGCAATGTCTGCTGAACAGCAGGGCACAGGACACTCCCTCCCTCCTATACAACAACGACCTCCGATATCTGCTGTGCAGGACAGACCTGGGAACCAATGTTAGGAATGGCGAAACCTCTTTACTCATAACCACATCGTTGACTTTAGACAACTTTCTTTGTCTGCACTACATTCCCATTGGGTATAGGTTTCCCAAGGTTGCCACAGAATCTCAGGGCATGATAATACCCCTACATATGGGCGTCGTCAGCGATGTTAAACCACCAGTACTTAACCCAGCTATCGGCCCAGCTATCGGCCGCGGGCGGACAAAAATAGAGTCAAAATTTCTAGTCGGATGAATTTGGGCACTCCTGTAGTGGCCCGTACGTTTCCGAAAATCGTGGCTTGTTTATGGGCACAACTTTAGGAAGTACTTGTGGTTTAAAATTTTAAATGTCATCTTCCTGTCCTCTGCCTCGTCTGTTTCCTTTGCTGATTGTACTCTGCTTTCACTCACATGCCTGCCGTCCTTTGGCACACATTGACCTCTGCCATACTCTGCCATGATCTGTACTTACCATTCCTTTGTGATCCTGTTCATTTTTTTTGTTGGTTTTTTTTTTTTTTTTTTTTTTTTTTTTTTTTTTTAAGACACCCCCTTCGGTGATAGTGGTGCTGATAAGAGCAGACACCACTAGCACCTGAGGAGAGGCTCCATCTATTGGTGGGGAGCATCACCTGCTGGAAAACGGGTCCAGCGTCCCATATACAGAATGAATGTAGAGTGTGTAAGGAAGAAAAATAAGGGGCTCCTGCCAGCATTGATTACCCTGGCATCCAGGGGATTGACTGAGCAGGCTATTGGGAAGGGGGAGTAAACCTCTTCGCCCTGAAACGGGCGCCAAATATCAACTACTACAAACTAGTCCCTCCCCCTCTCCTCCTACCCATTTAGTACCAAAACTCTCTTTTTTGAACAGACTCTGCTTACCCTGGTAAAGGGAGCAGAGAAAAACTGACAAAGCAATGACCCGACTAGTCAGACCAGTCCGACCAGATTTAAGCAGATTTAAGCAGAGTTAAGCACCTGCGTACCAATGAGACTCTACTATTGAGTTTGCAGGCGGTGGGAAGGGATCAGGGAAATCTGAGAAAGGCCGCAATGGGATGGAGGGGTCAATACTGGTCCAATCATGAAAGTGGAGGTGGTAGTCACTTTCAAGCTTTTCGTTGTTTCTTCCTTCCCCCCCTTCCCCTCCCTCCCCCCCTTTCCACTGTATCTCCGTTATCCAACCCCCTTGTTCCCCTCCCAGCCAGTCCTTGCAGAAAGATTGTATTTTTCTTCATATTAATGTTTTGTTACATTTCTTTGCGATCATGTTCATGTTTTGTTATGCTTTGTTCTTCCGACTATAGTCTGTCGTTGTCAAATTTCTCTGCCAGCCATGCTGCACTCCATCATATCGCCACATATCTGATGTTTGTCCACATACTCTTCTCTACTTAGTATGGTCTCTGCTGTAATGGGCCACCCCAGTTGTGGTTCAGCATACTCAGCATGTACCCTTCGTTGACGGTGCCCCTATGCATGATCCCTTCCCTACTCTGCCATGCTCGCCGTCCCAAAATTTGGCACACCTTTCCATCTGATCTCTCATCATCCATCGCCATACTAGCATGGTATGGTCAAGCAGCGTAGGGTATAGCAATGTGCCAAACAAACATAGCTATAGCTGCTATACACTACGCTGCTTTATCACACAATGCTCACCGTACATCAGTGTACTTCGCCAGGCATTGTGCCACAAAACATGGCTATACTTTGCCTGGCAATGTGCCAAACAAACATAGATATACCCTACACTGCTTTGTCGTACGATGCTCGCCAAACATCCCCATACTTTGCCAGGCATTGCGGCGAACACAGCTATACTTGGCCGGCATTGTGGCGAACATAGGTATACTTTGCCAGGCCTTGTGGCAAACATAGCTGTACTTTGCCAGGCATTGTGCCGATCAAACATGGCTAACCCTAGTCATGCTAATAGCTATACTTTGCCAGGCATTGTTCACAACATAGCTATACTCTGCCATGCTTTGCCGCCGCCTGCGATACCCTTCCCTACTTCGTCATGCTTCCTATTCCACACGTCTGCATTTCACAATTCTCACCTGGTCATACACCGCCTCCAAACTTGCTGTTCCACACGTCTGCATTTTTCACGATTCCATCCTCACCATACATTGCCACACTTTGCTAGTGATAGTAAATCATGCTTGGTTCATCCTCAAAAGCTTGGCATGGCCAAGTACAGCTGAGGATGGCCAAGTACAGCTGAGGATGGACAAGCACAGCTGAGGATGGACAAGTAAGCTTTGTTGAGCGGCCAAGAAAAGCAAAGGATGGACAAGTTCAGCTTTGTTGAGCCAAGGATGGCCAAATAAAGCTAAGCATGCATACAATCTAAAAATGGTGGTATAGCGAAGCAATGGCCAAGGAAAGGCCGGATGGCTATTGAGTATGGGTAAACTCTAAGCATGGCCAGAAATACAGCATCACATGCAAAGCAGTACCACCTGAGTGAAACCCGTTCGAATCGGGACGGTGCAGAGAGGATAAGCATGCCTCCTCGTGCACAGATGACATGCACAAAATTGAGTTGCGGTGTTCCCACCCTCGTGACACCCATTAAACCACCACTACCTCCGAGCCTCATTTAGCAGAGGCAGAGTCTAACATCGCGCTGACGGTGGGAGCACCAGAGCGGCGTTTTCGTTTCCTTCTGGCTGGCACCGCCAGCCTTTGTGTCCTGGTAGTGCCCACCCAGCCTCTGCCTGCCTCTGAAGAATGAAGTGTAGGTTACTTTTACGACTCAGCCTCCCAACCTGAAAGGAAGTGGTGGTTTAAAATCGGGACCGCAAGAGAGGATCAGCATGGCCCTCGTGCACAGACGGCGAGCACAAAAGACTTCAGAAGTGACCAAGTGTGACCAGGTTCTGTGAACAAACGCCCTTTCTCTTACCCAGTTCAATTTCAAAAATTTGAGTACAAGAAGCTGGCTCTCTCCATGTAAACGAGGCACTCACACATACTGAGCTAATTACCCAAATGACAAATGTGTTGTTTATTCCCATACAAAAGTCAGGCGTTCGATTGTTACATTTCCCCAACAACAACAACAACAACAAAAAAAAAAAAAAAAAAAAAAAAAAAACCAATGCAGTGGCAACTCCACCGGCGCACGCTCACAATTTCCGTCCTGCTGCTCAGGTCAAGAGGAGATCTCTCTCTCTCTCTCTCTCAAAATTTAATTTAATAATTTATATAACTATTTATTTTAGTAGTTATGAAACTACCAATTAATTACTTCATACATATTTTTTATAAATATCTTAGGTATGGTATCTCTCTCTCTCTCTCTCCATTCTTCTGCACGCCTCTTCACTCCCCTCTCCACTGTCCCACAATCTCCACTTCTCTCTGCTCTGGTTATGCTGCATAATCTCCAGTTTTTCTTCTTCATTTTTCTTCTTACTATTTTAACTTCACTCTTACACATTACAAGGCTGTCCTTCACCTCAATTCTTCATTTCCAGAGTCCACATAAAAATACAAGGGTGTCATTTACCCTGATTGACCGACAGCAGTTTGCAAGGGTGTCATTCTTCATTCCGAGCCTTTCATCTTTGCCACCGACGGTCTGGATAAGCTGAGAGTGAGTATAAAATACAGTCAGGGTACATATCAATAGGAAGGTCGAAGAGATTTTGCGGCAAGCAGGTTGGTCGAAAGCTGAACTGGGTGATGCTCCCCCAGAATACCCCCCAGTCAAATTGTGAGGTCCCTGGCCTCAAACATCATTCAAAATATATCAAAAAACTTTTGTTCTTTTTTTTTTTTTTAATTAAAAGAAATAGAATTACAGAACGCAGAAATCACAATGTCAATTCCAGTAGATAAGGGTAAAATTGAAAAATGATACCACAACCAGTAGATAAGGGTAAAAATCATACCATATCTACCCCAGTTCCAAGATTCTACCCACTGCTTGCTTGCCCTTCTACAGCCAACGATTCTTTTATTACGACCAGCAGTTCTCACCACCCTTTCACTCCACAACCGCCCTTCTCACAGCAAGCTGAGAAATTGTCTTTTTTTTAAGTTTCTTTAAGTTTCTAAGCCATCCACATTCCTGGTAATTCTGCACACTGACTGACCGGCCCTGCTCTACAAAACGAAAAAAAAAGGGATTTTTTTTTTTTTTAAACACACAAAACAGACAATATACAACTATTCCCAGGAGTATTGAAAAGGGAACCCAGCAGTACCTTGCACACTAAACAGTTATCAGTTCTATGAGATAAATGAACTACACTGGTGCAAGTGGGGTCCCAGTGGGGTACCACTGGGACCCCACTGGGTGCGGAACACCCCCACTGAACCACCTCTTGCCCCTACTTCACTCACCACAATACAATTACAACATACTGTGTGTTATACATGCATTTGCAAGTCATAACATACCATGGCAGTACAGTACGCTATCACTGCAAACATACACAGCCTCTCTCTCTCTCTCTCTCTCTCTCTCTCTCTCTCTCTCTCTCTCTCTGCACTTCCCCTTCCTCCGATCCCTCCCTCTTTGCTGCAGTCCTCCTCTCCATCTGCTAACCATACTCTCTATTCCTCTGCTCTTCCTCGCTCGCTTCTCCCTGTGCACTCAACTCTGCACCTCTGCTCCCTCTGCTCCTCCACTATTTCACAAACTTGAATATTCTGAAGCTGTGCTCTGCGGGAGCTCGCAATGCTCTGCCACACACAAGCCACCACACACAAGCCATGTGCAGATAGCAGACAACCTTCAAAGAAGACTACTATCACTCCCGATCTTTTGCGCTGATCAAACCTCAACCTCTTTGCGCTGCGCAAGGAGTCAAACGCTGGATTTTACTCCGGACAGTTTGAAAGAGCCTGAATACTATTTCAGCATTCGGATCAGTTGCATCATTTTCCATCGACCAGTTCAACCCCGTTGCATTCCGGAAGCCCTCGTCAATGCTGGATGTTATACTCTGACATCAAGCAACAATTCCTCCTCATATCTGTGCACGTTGGCGGCCTTGACTCGTCGCTCCAGAATGATTCAGAGTTCACAAGACTGAACTTAACTTTGTCATCTTACTCCACAATTGGATCTTATCTGGCATTGATGACATGGCACCGGGTCTCACCCGGGTTTTTAGGAAGTGGCCGATGCAGAGTCAAGGGACGCGGTAGGGTGGCGAGGACTCTGAGGAGAAGGGTTCTTGAGTTATCATTTTGCGACCTCTTGGATCGCCTTACCTCAATAAAGTTCATTTCGTTCTTAATGGACTTCGATCTTTCATTTCGATCTTTGATCGTGTACTAATGTTTTTCCTTTTTCTTTTTCTCTCACCCTTTATCTGACTCATGCTACCATGATGGCAAGGGGAAGGCGTTAAGCAGTCGACTCCCTGGACTCATCATTCGATGTCAACTTCGATGTCAATTTCTCATTCCACCATTTGCAGTTCAAGTTCCGTGATAATCCATATAGCTTGCACCGACCTCTATCTGCTCCAGAACGGTCCGAATACGTTGAATTTCATCTTGCGACTTGACAATGGATCTTCATTTTTTTGTGAGTCGAGTAGACGTGGCAAGGAAGGCGTAAAGCACTGCAATCACTCCAAGATTCGAAGCTTGAACACCAGAGGGACCGTAATTCGGGGTCGAAGAATCGAATTCCATTCTTTTGACTGGGAACTCTTCAAGTAGGAACACTGGATCTTATCTTGACGAGACGACAATCACTTGCTATGGATTGATCGTATCCGGATTGTGAGCGCTACCAGTTGAACCGTTCGAGCTTCGAGTGCATTATTTATGGACATACTGTCCTCAACGTGCCTCAGAGCGGATTAAGTTCGCTCATTACTGTGGACAATCCCCAACGTCCCTGACATCATGGTGGCCAGAATGGATTAAATTCCATCATTGCTCGAAACACCATGATCTCTCTTATCTTCACTCAACAAAGTCAAACAAACGGATTCTTTTATTTTTATTTTTGATTGTTTTTTTTCCGACCACACACGGGAGCTAGAAAAGGAGGATATAAAGCCGCCGCCTCTAGCTACAACAAACAGACCTTATATATACAATATAGATCACTAGCACTGGATTTTCCTCGCTAAACCATTCAACAAAATTTTCAACCAGGAGGGACCGTATCTAGTCAATCTGGAGGACTAGATTATCTAGTACGTGGATCGCGCTGACCTCCTCCTCTATGTTCTCCAGAAGGGACCTTATCTAGTCAATCACTCCAGAATAATATTCTGTATCTTCACAAAATGGCTCAGGCCAGTGATCGTATCTCCTCTGGCAGGATTTGCTTTAGAGCTTTTTCCTAGTAGGAAAAAGCCTGCTCCTCCTGTCTGACTCACAGGGATTCTGACTTGATACTACTGTCACTGGTCACCCGCAATTGACTTGATACTACTGTCACTGGTCACCCGCAATTGACTTGATACTGTCACTGGTCACCCTCGATTGAACTTATCTTCAACTCACCACACTGTCAGACTTATCTTGATTGCACCCTCGACTACTCTCCCTTCCCATGGCCAGCATCCGCATGTGGCTTTGTGACTTCGACCATCGACTCAAAATGTCCTCTTTAAGCTTCACCAATGGCCTCAATGCTCTCACTGTGCTCTTCTTCACCTATGCCCTCGCTTGGGCACCCCCCCCCTTTTTCGCTGCCAAACTCTCAGCTTGACAGTTGCAACTCGTACTCCTGTGTAGGGTGCCTGGCGCAACGTAAGCCTGCCTGCCCACATTTGCTCCTCGACGACGCTCTACGGTCCTCGAAGCTGAGAGAACACTGCCGAGCAAGGGTTGGGCCCAGTTGCGGTCCATGTCAAGTCGAAAAGGAGGCGCGGACCACCGGTAGCCAGCTGTGTGGCGAACCACGAATCGCTGGCATTCACCACGTTTGCAAACTCCCTACAATGACAGCAAGCCATCAGTCATCAACAACAAAAACACCATAGACATGTTCAACACTTCTATGATACAGGCTACACACCAAACTCCATAAACACAACACACACACACACACACACAAAGAGAGAGAGAGAGAGAGAGAGAGAGAGAGAGAGAGAGAGAGAGAGAGAGAGAGAGAGAGAGAGAGAGGACGAACGCCAACCCTTGTAGATTGTAATCTATTAAAGGCGAGTTTGTGATCCCGACTAGCGAACGGTGATCTTCAACCTGCTGTCCTTTGTGTCTGTTTTCCTTGTTACCTTTCGATGGCTTTCATACTCCTTCCTCCAGGAGGAGATATTAGGTATACTGTATCCGAGTGGCACAAAGCACCAGCGACTGTCTGAAATGGAGGGTGAGACGATCTCCAGATCTTTCACTTTCACACCATTCAGACTTTTCTCTGCTCTCTTGGAATCACCTAAAACTGATCCACACAGTCAACTGAGGGCATACTCCAAGTAGGACTTTTTTTGACCGATTTCTGGTCATAATGCAGTCAGATTCATCCAGGTTTAACGTAATTGCGGTCAAATGCATCCTGGTCTGAAAATTCTCTGAGAAGCATCGAATCCTAAATCCAAACTTCCCCGAGAGGCATCCAATCCTAAATCCAACCTCCTCCTTCCGATTCTTCAGAGGGATAATTGCAGTCAAATCCATCTTGACTACAAAATAGTACAAATGCATCCGGGTTTAACGTAATTGCAGTGAGATTCATCCAGGTTTAACATATTGCAGTCAAATGCATCCTGGATGAATTGCAGTCAGATTCATCCAGCTTTAACATAATTGTAGTCAAATGCATTCTAGTATATTGTCAAGATGGACATTCAGAAGCAAGGTTTTCGCAAGTGAGACCGTCTGAACAACGAGCAAGAAAAGTTCTTTTTCTTCTTCTTCTTCTTCTTCTTTTCTTAATTCCAAAAACAGGGCCCTATGGTCCTGGACTGAAGAGCAAGTGTAACTGATGGAGTCTTCTTCTTCTTCTTCTTCTTCTTCTTAATTAAAAACACAGGGCCTTATGGTCTCAGGCCCTAGAGCAAGGGATGGAAACTAATAGAGTCAGAAACAAAGAATTGAGGTAATTGAAATCTTGCCCCTGCTGCCCCACCTTTAGTACAACTAATAACACCTTTTCCCTTTTCTCTCTTACTAAATGGATCCCCATCTAGAAGCACAAAAGGGATCCTGGGGTCATACTTACTAGTGAAAACAAATCTACCTGCAATCTGTCTGTCATCTGAGATAATCCCACAGTGCAAGTCCTGCTACTGCAAGTACAAACCCTCATGTATGTATCTGTCTTTTCTGCTGCTTTTCCTATAATTACCCCCCCATCCTCCACCCCCCCCCCCCCCCCCCACCCCCACCCCACAAAAAAAAAAAAAGGAGCTAAGGTATTCACTCCCCACTTCCCCCTCCCCACCCCCCCAACTAACAAAGGATTTGAATTTTGAAGCTATGGGTGTCAGAAAAGTTACCACGGGGGTAACTGGAAAAAAAAAACAAAAAAAAACAATGGAGCTTTGCTTGATAACTTTTTTCAAGAGGGGTTAATTAGCCAAAAACAGCTTGGCTCCTTCATAAAGGGGACCTTGCCTCTCTCGAAGGCCACTGGGCGAAGATAGCTTGGGTCTGTCTTTCCGGCAGCAACTCCAGAAAACAAGCCTCGGGTGCAATGCCACAAACACGAATGTGGTCGCAAAATTGGTAAAATTTTTCCATACTTACTATTAACATACATACCTCCCTAGCAGGGACCGGCACGTACACCAGTGGACTAATCCTAGCCATCTGACAGATCACAATCAGATGGTATGGAGTTAACCCCAATATCAGACATATAGTGGCACGTGGGTCGATCAACCTTCGTTCACTGAAGCAGTTCACCTGGTCATTATAGCTGTGTAATGTGGACAATCCGCAGTCCACGATACAGCGACAATGACCGAGCATTCTATTCCGTTGAAGACGGTAGACATCTCACTCGAAAAATCAGACTGTCAGGGAGCAGATACCCGACATCGGGAGCACCTCTGCCTCCAAGTCCCTTTCCACCGAGCAGGAAAGGTCCACTCCGCATCACGCTTCACCACCAGTGCAGCATCTTTTTTTCTTTACTCGGCATTTTCTTTTCCTTTTCTTCTGGCTCCCGTTGCCAACGATTCTGGTCTGGTAGTATAGTACTGTTCATCTGAGGCCCACAGAATGCGACTCCCGAGGTTCCGAGTCCCGAGGTCGGGCCCGCAGAATTTCGGTGTGACGTTGCCCAAGACAGGTGGTGATGGTTGAAGCCTCACTCCAATCTCTCGACGGAGCCGAATCCCACTTTCAGACTCATCCAACTTGAACCAAGATGACGTCGGTATCTGGCCACTAACCTAATCTACCAGTGAAGAGGACAATGGACTCAAAACAGAAAATAAAAACAACGACATAATCGCCCGCAAGACAAATTCACAGACGACGCATTGCATCTAAGATGAGCCCAGGGCTCACCTTAGCTCATCTTAGCTAAAGAAGAGACCCAGGTCAGAAACGTCCGGTCACCGACGACACAGTTGACGCTGACACAATGAACAAGAACAACAGGATGGCATCAAACAGAGCTACAAATCACTAACACATTTGCACATCAGAATGTAGAAAGATGGGTTAGCCTCTTTCTGTCATAGAGAGTACATCTTTCAAAAGTACTTGTCATTACTAACACATTGTTTATGGAAGGCTGTTCCATCTTCAGTGTACCAACTGGTCATTATTGTGAGTTCGCTACTAACACATTGTTTATGGAAGGCTNCAACTGGTCATCATTGTGAGTTCGCTACTAACACATTGTTTATGGAAGGCTGTTCCGTCTTCAGTGTACCAACTGGTCATTATTGTGAGTTCGCTCTCACATTATCAATCGCGAAAATTCATTCAAAGTTTCAAACTTCAGAATTCAAACTCTGGTTAACGAAACAAGACCTTCAAAATAATTGATTTTTGATTTTTGAATTTTTCTATTGTACAAACGGTTTATAAGTTATAGCCTTTTCCAACAGCAATCCCCACATTGGGTCTTTTCCAACAGCAATCCCCACATTTGGGTACAAGAAATGTGAGTTACTTGCAACTGCCTTCCAGGAAGACTTCAGGAAGATGAGTTGGAAGGGGGGGCGGAGAGGAACTGGGCGGGCAAGACGGGTAGTCTGCAGGCGCATCTACATATTGCCCGGCAATGCAACACCGCCATGAAGCCTGGGCAAGTCGCTCAGCGGTCACCTGCATGGGGCACCCCCCCGTGCAGGCAACAACCAGCCCTTCTCTTGTTTTTTTTTTTTTTTTTTGGGTGGAGGTTTTCCGCACATGGACAAGAGTGTTGGCTGTCAAGGGGGGGGGGGGGGGGGGTACGGGTAGTCTGCAGGCGCATCATGTCATTCGGAACTTAGTGCGCGAGGCGTTAATTACATATTACCCGCCAATGCAGCACCGCCATGAAGTGCACCCCCCGGTGCAAGCAAAAACCAGCCCTTCTCTTGTTTGTTTTTCTTTGGGGGGGGGTGAGGTTTTCCGCACATGGACAGAGAGTATTGGCTGCCAAGGGGGGGAGGGAAGGGGGGTACAAATTGGTTTTTAAGGGGGTAAAGGGGTTTGAAGGGGGGTGCCTTAGTCTGATTCTGTTGTTTTCCTTTTTTTATCTTCCATTCCATGAGGAATTATGCAGGGACGCTCAGCCAAAAGTCCTTATTACAATTCGGCACAACATTTCTTTTTTCTGGAATTTTTGAATTTTTTTTTCTCATTATCTTTGGCGCTGGGGCTGCTGGGAACCCTGCTCAGGAATCCTGCCCGGCCAGGCACCCGGGCGTGTATCCAGCGGGCACAGGTTGGGTGGCAGGGTTCCCGGACAAACAGCCTAGCTTATTACTCAATGACAGCCTGAGGACCTCCCTGCACAGTACCCTCCTCCCCCGCCCCCCGCCCCCCCCAAAAAAAAAAAGAAAAAAGAAAACAACAGCCCCGAGGTCGGGTCTATGGAATGCCCTTCTCAGTGTTCTTACCCCTTTCCCTCAAACATGACACTACCCTCAATGATCCCTCGTTACATTTCACAAACAATCACCATATATGGAAGATCCATTTCTCACAAGAAAGAACCCAGGGAATATAGTCACACGAGATATTTGGGACCTATTTCTTTATTTTGTTTATGTGTATCCGGAACTCAACAAAAAAAACACACTGCGCGTGAAATCAATGAAAGTGGGAAGCTATGTAGTCAGACATTCGGTAATAGTCACACGAGACGTATTTGGCCTTATTTCTCGATGTAATTGCAAACAGGTACATTTAGTAGTGGCCATGCTTGTGTTCAGATACATGAAGTAAAGTCCTTGTCTGAGTATCCCCCTTCGATCAGGTTGAAGATCCCACGTAGTGTGGTCTGACATAACCTTTCATTTCGTGTATTTTTTTGTTTTTTTTTTCTGCCACAGTGTGTGCTGACATCATATCCTCACCAGAGTGGAAGTCCCAGGTTCACTGTACCGTTCATCTGCAACCATTGTCCCAGATCTCCCTGCGACATACAAAGACATGCACACGTACACACATACAAATGTGCACACATGGACAGAGTCAACAAACACATAACCAACGACATCCCCACATTCTCGTAAACATACACAATCACACACAAGCACATGCACTTACACATCATGACGAATGTACACATGCATGCACAAATGCACGTCCACATTCACATGCCGACATGCACATGCACGTACACATGCACGTACGCATAAACTTATGCCACATACAAAGACGTGCACAAGTACACACATGCACACACTCAACAAAGACGCATGCCAAAATGCACATGCACGTATGCCGCATACAAAGACATGCACACATGCACACATTCAACAAAGAGAATTACAACGACATCCCCACATGCTCAAACATGCACATTCACACACACGTACAAATACATTCACGTACACATCATGATGTATGTACACATGCATGCACATATGCACATACACATGCACATACATGCACATGCACGTCCACATTGGCATGCCAGCATGCACATGCACGTACACCACATGCACATACACAAACATACACATGCCCACACGTACACACACATGCACGCTTATACACACATCACACCCCACGGAAAAAAAAAACGAAAAACATCAATAAGGTAAACACACAACATGGAGATGGCTATCTAACCCCCCCAGCCTGAGTGCGGCTGTAATTAGTACTTACATTGCTACTGCTGCATTTGTAACGCTGCACAGACTCAGACCGTGAAGTCTTCTCGGCACCACAAAAATGCAATTGTGATTGTGACAGTTTTCACCAAAACTAATTATGATACCAGTGATGACACTGGCAAGTACGTCCATTGTATCACATACCATAAAGCATGCTATACAGTATGAACATAGTCTGACATAGTATGTCATGCTGTATAGTATGTACATCGCATTCCGACATTCATAGTATGCAATGCCACTTAGCACATACATCATTACATACATACACATCAGTACTGGCATAGTATGTACATAGTGCTTACATAGTACATACATACAGATACATAAAATACCTACATACATACAAATTCATAGAATACCTTAGTGCATACATCATTGAGTACATACAGAGTGTAGTACCGCCATAGTACATACATAGTGCGTATAAAATACATAGTGCATGCATAGTAGACACCTACTAAATGAGTACATACATTGCGCATACAGACTACATACATAGTAGTATAATACCTACATAGCTCATGCATAGTGGATACATAGTAAATGCATGCATAGTAGATACATAGTGCGTATAAAACACGTACTTAGTGCATGCATAGTAGACACCCTAGTAAATGAGTACATACATAGCGCATACATACTACATACATAATACATGCATAGCTCATGCATAGTAGATACATAGTAAATGAGTGCGTACATAGTACATACATACTACATACATAGTGCGATGAATTATACTTACATTCCAAACTACATCATTCATAGTCTGTGGGATGATTTATACTCACATTCCATACTACATTCATAGTATGCCGTAGCGCTTAATGCGTAGCACTGCATACACACCAAGTACAAACTCAGTGCAGTACCGGTATGGTACATACGTATTACTATTATTACATACATAGTGCCTACATAGTACACGCACGTGCATACTGAAACATAGTCAACGAGTGCATACATAGTAGATCAAGTACATACATAGAACCTCTACACCAAGCTTACATTTCAACCTTACACACAATTACTGCAGCTACACTGCAACCCCATCCGCAAATCTCTTGCGATTGCAGAACTACTCACATAATTCACCATCTGGCCACTCATCTGATTCAGCCAGTCGACTGACAGCTCTGCAGGTGACTGTGCAAAGTTACGATACGCTGTTCTGTTGAAGCCCGCGATCATCGATCCATTTATCGTCGAGAATGTCACAGTTGAGCCCCAGAGGTATGCAGAGTAGTTGGCGAGCTCTGTACCGACAGCGATACCCGTCCGGCCTACTGGAAATCCAGTCCCTGCATGTAGTTAATGACATAGAAATACACGAGTCAAGACACCAAAATTTCACCGCAGTTCAACACGTTGGACTACTCTTTCTTTCTCACAAAAAACGAACAAAAAAAAAACAAGTCATACCACTGAGCAGTCGTAAATACAAAAGCTTCAAGGCATTTACCTCAGCGACCACCTATATTAACAGCCTCAATCAGGTAGTTGCAGCTTGTAACAGTGGATGGTTACTAGTTAGCAACCCACAGTCAAAACGTTACCACCACAGTAACCACCACAGTAACCACCACAGTAACCACCACAGTAACCACCACAGTAACCCACTTGTGGCATACTGATACCACATGGGCCCCAGTTAGGGCCCGGTTCTGTAGTAGGCACGGTTTAGGCCTAGCACCGGGTCACGACGGTCCCAGTTAGGTCCAGCTGGGCCTAGGAACCGTTGGTTCAGTCCAGGGTCCGGTAGGCCTCGTTACCCCACCAGACCCAACGGCTAGTTAGGCCAGATACCGGTCCATCGGTAGGACCGGCCGGCAGCGCAGTTTAGGTCACTCTTCAGATTCAAAATCGGATCTGAACCATTGGGCCTGATCAATGGTCCAGACCCGAAGGCCCTCAGTAGGACTGAGGCCGACCCAGCACTATATCAGCTGGGTACCAGCCTCTGTCGGTAGGTTGGTCGACAGTCAGTCTGGAGATTAGGCTACGAGTTAGTCTACAAGATTAGCGCAGCGTTTCAGCGTTGAAGAGATTAGCACAGCAGCAAGGAGGATCAGCGCAGCAAGCAGGAGCAGTGCCCGCCCTCTGGCCCAGCCCGCAGCCCAGCACCCAGCCCTGCAGCGCCATCGCTGCACCGCCAGGTACCAGGGAGAAAAGGCCTGCCTTTCCTCCCTCTTCCTCCTCTGCTCTCGCTCTCTCTCTCCCCCTCTCGCTCGCTCTCTTCCTACCCTCTGAGTCTCGGGTCACTCCTACTGGACTACTATGACTATGGAGGATGATTACGAGTTCTGATGACAGTTGAGATAGTAACATTGAGACATAGGTTGAGGACTACTTCCGGGGTCCGACTCCATCTACTTCTGGAGATGTATCTTGATATTGGGAGATTGACATATGGGACACCGTGAGACTCTGTTTTCACGACATTTAGGACTTGCGTTACTTACGACTTTCGAGATACTATTTCTGGATTCATGGTGTTGACGTCACTCCTCCTCCTTCGTCTCTGCTCTCCCTCCATTTGTCCGTGTATGATCTCAGACCCTGCCCTTTTCTTCTGTGTCCAAGGCCAGGGCTTTCACATCACCGATGTATGTTGAGTGTTTCATTACAGTCTGAGTCAGGTCTGAGTCAATCCATGTATCTCAAGTCTTCCGCTGTATCTGTATTTGTATTAACTATGTATTATCTGGTCGGTTCTGGGAATCAGCGCCATACTTATGACTGTGTTTCACGAGTATGCAACACACTTCAGCAGTGCTAAAAAGAGGGACCTCAGTGACTGTGTTCACGGGACCTGAGGTGGTTTCCGCAGAGGTGGTGGTAACTGTGACTACATGGTGGTAACTCAGGTGGCAACAGAGGTGGCAGTAACTGAGGTGGTGGTAAATGTGGTAGAGGTAGCTCAGGTGGTGGTAACTGTGGTAGTGGTAACTCAGGTGGTGGTAACAGGGGCGGTGGTGACAGGGGAGGTGGAAAAAGAGGCGGTGGTGGCAGTAACTGAGGTGGTGGTAACTGTGGTAGTGGTAACTCATGTGGTGGTAACTGTGGTACTGGTAATTCGTGTGGCGGTAACTGTGGTAGTGGTAACTCAGGTGGTGGTAACAAGGCTGGTAGTAACTCAGGTGGTGGTAACAGGGGAGGTGGAAACAGAGGTGGTGATGGCAGTAACTGAGGTGGTGGTAACTGTGGTAGTGGTAACTGGGGTGGTGGTAACTATGGTGCCGATCACTGAGGTGGTTACTACTGTGGTGGTGGTTACTGACGCGGCGGTAACTACTGTTGTAGCTGATGATGGTTACCACAGTGAAAGATGAAACTGTGGCAGCAACCTAGGCTGTTTTTCCGTACTCCCGGGAATGGATCTTGTGCCCGAACATACAGCCACCTGGCCGACCAAGACGCCCAGACAGGGTCCCAGTTGCCCGCCCCGAAAAAAAAGAAAAAAAAAAAAACCGAAAAACAACACCTTGTGTAGAATTGCAATGCAAACAAATTTGGGCTGAGGGTCACCTCAGAATCCCTATAAAAAAAAAAAAAGTCAAAAACCTGAAATTAGGCATCCCCCTAATGCAATCGAAGACAAAAAGAAAAGTAAGATAAAGGCATTCCCCTTCAAAGTTCAAACCCCAACCGTGAAAAAAAAAAACCACAGGAATTTGAACACGCCCAGTAGAAAAGGGCCGTGATCCGTGGAAGTGTTTTCACATGCCCAGGGTGAAATTTTCCTGGACTTTTTCCAGCAAACAGTCCTGCAAACCTGCATCAATGCAGAAAAGGCCCATCATGACCCTCCCCCCCCAAAAAAAAGATCCTGAAGTTTTTACATTTCCAACCAATATTCACCAACCTTTCATTGCACAATCAAATGGAAAGTTCGAAACCGATCTGCACCCCCC
>BFEA01000298.1:236290-247631 GCA_003427395.1 Chara braunii
TCTGTGTGTGTGTGTGTGTGTGTGTGTGTGTGTGTGTGTGTGTGTGTGTAATCGTTTTTCCATCTCTGCTTTGCTTCACACGCCTTTCTCTTTCTTGATCGTCCGAATCTTGGTTCCGTGTCGCGCTATCCTTCGCGCTCTTCTTCTTTCCGCTCTAATCCTTGCGCCGAAATACTCTGTCGACTTCCTCCTCCTCCCCTCTAGCCAAGGAGACGCGCCATGTAAAAAGAAAATTTCTTTACACGATGATTCTGATTGGCTACAACTAGGATCCGAAGGATCGACATGGCTTTCGCCGGGCGATTATCCCTGAACCTTCCCCTACCCCTCCCTACCTTAGTCCTAACCCTTCCTAGCGTCTACCTCCTTTTGCGCAACTATAAATTCCGCAAGCGCTCCCAAAAATCTCTCTCTCGACTTAGCAGCCAACTTCTGGGAAGCAGTGGCTAGATGGTATGTATGAAGGTGCGAGTCGAAAAGTCCCGACGAGCTGACTGTAGTCTTGATGGCTGCGCGCTGGATCGTCCAACGGATTGTGGGATCTAGGCCTGACCGTGCAGAGAGTAAGTCGGCGCGGTGACGATTGTTGTGGTGGGAGTAGCACGTGACGACTGGGATCATAAGTGCCGGTGTGCGGTTCGAACAGAAGGTTGAGTGGATGAATGGTCTGGGGCCACGGTGAAATTTTATGGTGGATGCGCCTCTTTTTGCTTCAAGTTTAGTTTTCGAGCGTGAATTCTGTTCACGCAGCTTGTCAGCCGGAATCTTCCGACCAGGTCATCAGATTTTTCATGTGTAATTACCCTCTGTCTTCTACTCTCTTCTGATCCATATCTCGCCTCCCTCGCACCTCCCTGCTGTTATGTTTCTGCTACAATGGATGGATTATGATGATTTTTTTCCTCTTACTTTGATATGTGCATGCATTGGATTGCGCTTGAGGACTTGTGTGAGCATGTTGATGGACCTGATGGAATGCGGGATTGGATTGATTGAATGAAAGATGCATGATTAGGAAAAATTTTGTGCTTTGCCCTTTTGCCATATGGACTGATCGCCCCAATCCGACTGGGCACCGACTTTTTGTACCTTCGCAACGCCCCTTCCCGTACAACGAGGAAAGGACACGTGTATACGAGTGAGACATACGAGAAGTCGTCGCTAAGATCGGCGGGCGCTATCACTTTCCACCTTAGACGTTTTCAAGATTTTTTGGATTTTTCAGGGCTGGCCAAAACAGTGAACTACAAGACCTTAACAAACACGAAACTTGGCACACACATACCTTAACCAAAAATAAAACAGGGCAAAAAAAAAAAAAAAAAAAAAAAAAACTGAAAAAAATTATCTCCAATGCACTTTTCAGGGTTGGGGGTGTTACCTTGGGGCTGAATAGTGGGGGTCCCTGTTAACCTTTGGTGGGTGCTCCGGAATCGTCGGCGCAGGATTCGTAATTATCGATACACATTTTCCGCCTTATTCGTTGTTGTTGCCATTTAATGAGTTAACCGTCATCCCGTGAGTGGCAATGGCACCTCATTGGCCTAACATTTTGTGTAGCGTCTGTCGTCGTACCGAGCATTACCAAGCCAAAGGCTTCCATTATCGCACACGTGGCGTGGACGAACATAAGGAGAGAGCTACTTGATTGTGGCCCTCCACGTTGGACTCGAAATCGTGTAGTGAGCGTCGACGAGATCTCATTCGAAAACGAGATACCACGTATGTGCTTTCCCCCTCTCATTCAAAACGAAAGGCAACAGCTCGTTGGGAAGTGCAGCAATACTTTTTGGATTGAATTCCTCATCGTCGTGAGAACCCGCGCGCGCTTTTTTCCTTAGATCGCGCGGCTACGGACCTTTTTCTTACTAAATTTGAACCAACACAAGGGATTTCAGTTCCGTCTGTGTCCCCACACTCAATTTCCCCAAAAATCCTTGGTACACCCTATTTTTGTTGTTCTTCCCGAGCCTTTCCGCGAACCCAAAATACTCCGACTGGAAGGCAGCGCAGGGTGTGAGGTTGGTATCGAAGCCGACACGTGTCGGTTCTGACGATAGTGAGGCGAGTTGGTGACAGGAAGATCAGCCAACTGATCTAATCGGCTGAGTCCTCCCGTCACTCGACAAAGGTCAGCTCGTTCGAAAATATCCATGAATGATGCCTATGGAACGACTCCCCGGGTGATGGTGAGCATCCCCGCCACTTTGAATTCTCGTTTTACCCCAATCATACTTATCCTGAACCATGACTCGAATCCGTACAAGCTCAGGGATATGGCGTTGAGGATCTTCCTCGCGTCATCACCCTGCTCCTCAATAACACGGCTCATGATTGGTTCAGAAGGCATAGGTTAGTAGATTGGGATACCTTTAAAAGAGCGTTCCTAGCAAGGTTTGACGAGGTCAGTGAGGACGCTGCCTGGTTTGTGTTAAAAACCTGTCCTCAGGAACCCGGAGAGTTGCTACCTGACTTTGTGGATCGGTTTCAAACCGCGCTAGATAAATCAGGACGGGAAGAAAACACTGCTCGAGACTTGTTCATCGATTATCTCCGCAACCTAGTGCAAAAGGCGAAGCTACAGAAAAAGGTTCCCCCAAAGACGAACCAGTTACTCGCCATTATTGCTAAAGCACTTGAACTGGATTTACTTGATACACGCAAATACATCAGTCAGGGGGATGAAGACATCTCGGACACGATGCAAGATGTAGCTGCCAAAAGGCGTTCATGGCTCAGAGAGGTGGGGCGATTTTACCCTCGCCCAGATCATGATTATCAGGATGGACCGCCCCAGAACCCAGCCTCACGTCTTTTATCTCCTTTCCGCCCTTCTCCAAAGATGACACTTGTGAATACTATCATTCCCCAAACAACTGCACCTGTACTACGTATCACCAATCTGCATTTGGCTCAGATGATTCATACCGCCACAACCAGACAATCCGAGTGGATGAACAATCTGATCCAAATGCAGACTTCTAAGATGGACCGATTATGACAAATCTTGACAAAGCTAATGAGTACTAACTCGAGTTCTTCGCGTCCCGCTCCTCCTTTGTATCCCCTACTGACAACTCCTCCAGCTCTCGGACAAACTCCTCTGCTCCCCATCATGTGGTCAACCCAACGGGCAGGATCGAATGCTACAACTGCAAGCAACCCGGATACTTTGCGCAGGATTGCCCCTTGCTGAAGTGAAATCAACCTCCGCCTGCAGCTGCGCTGCCGAGCGCATCGGTCCGGCACTGCACAAAATGGGGCGGGACCCTCCCGGCCGCGTCACACAAGAGTCGGTTTGATCCTCGTCACGAATACACATGGAGCTTCCGCAAGCCGCTCCGGCCGAGTGCGCCATCCATACCTCTCGTGAACCCCTACGACAGGATAGAGCCTACACGAGGTACGACTTACCTCCACCTTACGGAAGTTGTCACCTCCCTTCCGTGGGCGTATCCCCGCCGAGCTACCAGTCCACAGTACGAAAGCTAATCAATTGCAATCGCAGAGGTGGACCAGCCGAGGGCGTTTCTCGTTCGTTGTAGCATAGGGGGTACGTGTGGTCCCACGCCTCTATCGGACCCGCACACGAACCGATGCACTGGGAGGCTGAAATCTCAAGCGCGACTCGACGTCGGTCGACTAGGACGTATCCCACTCACCACGCGTACACCACGCTACGAATATAAAAATAAAACTCACACACATACATACGGAATGACACACACAACAAACAACGCGTCAACACTCCTAGTCGCTTAGTAGCCATCCCATAACTTCCCGATGTGGAAATCTAATATGCCACCCACGCGAGACTTAGCATAAAACCGCGCGGACGGAGGGCTAACTCATATCGACTCGCAATGCAAGCATATGCAAGCAGTCGCAATGATGGCGTACTATGTAGTGCCCATAATTAAGCGATCCCTCATGAGTTCGAGTACCGCTTATGACACTCAAGTGTCAAACTCGAAGTATCGTGAGGGTCTAATATTGCACGGCTGAAGGAACAGCCGTGCGGCCTCCGCGACACCTCTGACCTCTAGGCTGAGTATCCTGATGGGCAGGGCAAATAGGCTCTGCGAGGGGGGTGACCCCTTACATGCATGGTCTAGGACCTGAGATGTCCTGGACAAGGACCTCAAATCCAGACCCAAGACCAACATCCGACTAAAAAATTTTAAGAAGCATTCGACAAAAAAAAAAAAAAAAATCTTCCCTTTTTCAATCTCGACCCCAATTAAACCCTTAAGCATAAGTGTATGGAGAATACAGCTCCATAACACATTCTCACCCAACACCCTTAAACAAGCTAAGCCTAGACCTGCCTCTAAGCTTGTGTCCAACGCAAGGTAGACCTATGGCAGCATTTCCCCTATTCAGGGTGGATTGTCAGAGACACCACCTGTCAAAATATAATCAAACTCATTTAAACTAAGAAAATTTTGGCAGCGCTTCCTCTAGGAAAAGTACCTTCTCAGAATTTGTATTAACTCAAATATGAAAAGATAACCAATCTCTAATTCTGGAAAGTCAAATTTTATCTAACTCTCTTAATTAGTAAAAATATGGGCAGCATCTCCTTTAGAAATGAGACTTCCCAAATTTATACGAAATCGGATGGGAACTCAGAAATCAGACTTTAGTTCGACTTAAGAGAAAGTTCAACTAACCCCTTAGATTTGTATAAATTTCGACAGCGCTTCCCGTAGAGAAAGTGTTACTCCAAGATTTATACAAAGCTAAGTTCAAAATTTAGAAAATAACTTTGACTTCCCAAAGTTTAATTTTATCTAACTCCTTAAATTAGTAAAAATTTTAGTAGCACTCCCTTTAAAAAAGGAGGTTTCCCGAATTTTTACTAAGTCATATATGAAATTTAGACAAGCTGAACTTTTTTACAACCAAAATTTGACTAACTCCTTGATTTTGTAGAAATTTCGGCAGCGCTTCCCATAGAGAAATTGACTAACCAAGATTTATACAAGACCAAGTGTAATAAGAGATCCCATAAAATGCAAAAATTAACTCCTGTGACTCTAGCACGTGGTGAGCAACTAAAGCAACTACCTATCAAACTGACACTCTGACTAAGTAGTAGAACAAAGGATTCGTGAAAACCTATTAAAAAAAAATTGTTAGGTGTCCACGAAAATTTTTAAAGATTTTTATAGTAAATTCCTACATCAATAAAAGTATATGTGAAGTAAATTAACCGCAAAAAAAAAATGGAAAAATATTTTTTCAGAACCACTGGAAGTGGTGAGGAGAAAAACAATTTTTTTAATAAAAAATCACTACGTTGCAAAACACCGTTTGTTAAGGAACTGAAAATCTCAATTTTTTGTTTATCTTAAAAAGTCATATTTATAGTTCTATAAGGTATGTAGCATGACGAACCTATTCGGGGGTTTCCCAAACGTGCACGCATGTTCTCCTGTTCACGAATACGTTCGCTTTGATATGTTCTCTCATACATGGCCGAATACATTTTTTTTGTATTTTTTATTAAAATATATTTTTATTTTTTTAATTTTAAATCGTGATTGACTGATAATTGGAAGTTGTCTCCCAAACAAAAGATGTTTGAATTTTTTTTTTACATAACATATATTTTTTGATAATTTTTTTACATTTAACTTAAAAATGTACTTATATTACTTTATAGTTTTATAAACTAGTTTTCGTAGAGTTTGGTTTTTACCAAATTGCTGAAAACGACTTATAGTTCTATTTAATTACTTATGTTAAGAGAATATATATATTTATTATAGAATGAACTTTATAGAATAAATTGTTGATTGTGTATATTGACATAATCTATATACTAATACATTTATATATTTTATTTTCTTTATAATGATCTAAATCAATATATTTTTACTCTCCAATAGAGCTAATAAAATAGAAAAAATCAATAAATGAATATTCATTGAAACTGTTTTTTTTAGCATTTTTCAAGTTCGCCTCGCAGTTCTTAAACATTGTCTTATTTTAGCTATGCTTTTTGTCAATCTACTGAGAACGACTTATAGTTTTATAACATGAAATTTGCTGGAAATAATTTTCTTGCACATTTTGAGAATCGCTAGACTTTTTGCGCGTTTTCTGTATTTTTTCTATGGAAATAGTTAAAAACGCTCTCTTTTATCTGTCAAAAACTAAATGTTTGACTTTAATTTTTTTATTTTATAAAAAATGTTCAGTTTTATGGTTTTGTTAGGTTTTCACGAATTGAATATTGTAGTCTCACTCAACCACATGCAGACCAAACCACAAAGGTAATTACTCTCACCATCCTAAAGTCAACCTTATCAAACAATAAGTGATGATCTTTCAATGATTTATCCTTTTATACCCAGCTTATATAAGGCATAAAACTAGACCACCCAATCTTATGAGAACCTGTCTACCTCAGCCTAAAAATATACATAAACACACGGCACTACAATTTTACTCTTCTTTGGGCACATGACTAGGTTAGCCTGCCTAGTCGCCCTGAACGATTTAAATATCCAAGTTATATATAATTATATGTGCTTAGTCTTTTAAGGCAACATATGACTGAACCGGTCATCTTAGATCAAGATTCAACCAGTTCCTTCTTACCACAACTTTTATTCTTAATTCATACTCTCTTCAGTTGGTGATAGGTTATAGTCAGATCATCCAATCTTATGGAAAAATGTCTGACTAGCCTATTCATAAGTAAGTAATATAAGATATAAACAAATTTAACCTTTTGGTTCCAGCATGTGCGACCAGACCACCCAATCTTATGGGAACATGTTCAGTCCTTCGCCTGAATTATCCCCCTTAAAATAAGACACGAGAGAGTCAGAGTCATCCAATATCATAGAACGTGCCCAACTCTCCGTCAGAACTAATAAAACATAAGAAAATCCAAAGAAGCAAGGCAACCAAGTCATCCAATGTTATGAAATAATGCTTGGTCCCTAAAAGTCAAACACATGCAACCCTCATAAGTCAAAGCAACCAGACCACCCAATCTTATGGAAACCTCCCTGGTCCTTCAGGCAATCGAAAATAAACATAGCACTAGGCCCTCCAATCTTATGAAGACTCTCCCACTCTTTAGTTGACCGGTCAAACGCAAGCAATACAACCTTCCTCTCAGATGCAACCCCACAATCTGCTTTCAACCAAACAATGAAATTGAAACTGACATCACGCATACATTCCTTTACTTAGTCTGGATCATATCCTGAAAGTAAAACTGAAAATCAAAGTAGGGGTGCACGCAATATACTCAGTCAAAATGTAGTCAGGAATACACATAATGGGTTATAACTGGGTTTATAGAGGGAAAACGAAATCTTTACCTCTCAGTTCCCTGCCTCCATAACTCCTCATAAGTTCTGGCAGAGCCCCCGCAATCCCCACAGAGTCTTGCTGCAGTCTTACGGGTTGCAATCCCGCCTGCCGACTTCCTCTCGTAACAAGACTAGACTGAGAGTAAGAAAGACAGAATGAGGGGTTTGAGACTCTCGAAATACAGGAGGGGGACAAACTGAACTCTCAGGAAAGGGCCTTGTTATCTTCCATCATCTGAGGGGCCCACAATGGCAGCCAAGACACGCAACAACTTGGTCAAAACTGAAGTAAAACTGCTAACGTCAACCCTCTGACGACCTCCTAGTTCACAACAATATCCCCCTTCGCAAACTTGACTACTCTTCTAAGTCTCAATGCCTCTCCTCAAAACAGTTGTCGTTGCACTGCACCTTTAAGATCAGGAAAGAGTTCTCAATCTATCAGTCCTTGTAATAGCACAGCGATACGCAGCAGCTACCCAAGAGTAGACCGAAGGAAGTGATAAGTCAGCTATACGTAGTTTGTCACATGGATACTGCATTTGCAGCCTTGTCTTTCAGCTGTTGCTCATTCACACACGCCGAAGACACATGCCGCAGTTATCGTACTTCGACATACACTATAAATCCCGCTTTCAAGGTAACGACAAACCGGCGAGTCTCTGCAGCAGTAATCCCTCCTAGTCTTCTTAGCATCGGCTCATCGTTACAAACCGCCTGGTAATAATCCATGAGATCTTGCGAGATGCGTGCCCACATAGATTCCCAAAATTCCTTGGGTAGCCCGTCTATGCCCGAAGTTTTTTCCTCTTCCATTTGCATCACATACGTCCATATTTCATCATTTGATAGGGGAGTGTCTAAAGCATCTCTTTGCTGTTGTAAGAGGGTTTTATTAAGCGGGCGCAAGAATTCGTCGATTTCCTCCATTCGTTGCGCCCTAGTCTGGTTCCCACACTCTGAAGTAAACAACATCTAGTAAAAATCTCTTGCTATTTTTGTGCAGGCCGTTGTAGATGTGAGTAAGGGCTCTGGTGATGCAGACTACCTCAATGGTTAACGCGTTTGTCATTTCATAGTCCAAAATATGTTCCAGGGTTCAAACCCCAAGTCCGGCAACACAACAAATATCATGTATGGGGGTGTGAGCATATGAGCATGTAAGCATGTGTGCATGTGTCTGTGTGCACGCATGCTTGTGTGTGTGTGTATACGAGTGCATGTGTCTGTGTGCATGCATGCATGCATGTGTGTGAAGACCTGTGTGAACACATCGATGTAGTTGTACTCTGACCAGCGACCTCCTATGAGAAAACCAAGCACACAGACTTAAAGACAATTCACACATAACTATGTACTATGAGTCTGTAATGGACAAGCTGAATGTCGAACGGGTGGAAGATAGGAAAAAAACACAAGTACAGGGCTGAAAAAAAGAGAAAAGAAATAACTCCGGCTGTGGCATACTTTCGAGTTTCAATGTGTGACCAAAACTTGCTTTTGCAGTCTTGTTGTGGCCTGAGTTTTAAATGCAAAACGAGTTCAGCCCTCAAATCACAGTTTTATCAAAGGCCACAGTGGGGACTGAGGGGGCCACATGAAAAATTTCAGTTGTTCCATCTATCAGATCTAATGGCTGAAATTTTGTCACGCAGCACATGCGGTAGGCCAGGGCGCAGAAGGCCCTGGAAAAGAGGCCAAGGGAGGGCCAGCCAGTAGCACTAGCTGAACTGGCCGCGATTTGGTCCAGATTCCCCCGGTAGTACAGGGTGACCATTGGAACAAAAAGGTCGCCCCTGTTCCCCCATCCCTGGGCCATGCCCGACGAGGCATTGACAAAACTGTGTGAGCGTCTCAGCCTGAGTATATATTTTGCAATAAAAACTCAGGCCGCGACAAGAGTGTGAGTTTTGATTGGACTCAAAGCTTCATTTTCGCCGTAGCCGTAGTTACCTCAAAATAAAGAACGAAAAAAGAAAAAAGAGGTCAGAGAGAAAAAAACAAGAATGCCAGACAGTTTCATCGGACTTGCACCAGCTCATCAGGAGGCTGAGCCCTTGACAGTCTGCAGAATACCCTTATTAATTTCTTTGCCGAATGAACTCTTTAAACCACCAGTACTTTTGACCCTGCCCTTCCCAAACCTGGAAACGCCCTCCGCACCAAAAACAAACAAACTGGCGCAGACCTTCTTTTGGCTGGTGCCGCCAGCAATTTTGCTTGTGTAGGCCAACCCCCGAATCTTGCATCGCACATACGGCCACATCGGAGAAAAATGGCTGGGAAATCTAGGGCCTAGCTGCACTACTCGCCATCCGCCACTATTCGTGGCGGATGGGTGGAGAGTGAAAAAAGTGAGAATCGTGTCGGAATGGAGGCCTGGTTTCACTTACTCGCCACAATATTTCTTCTACAGAAAAGTTTAAAAAAATTGTCTGCCTGACCTCGACTCGTGAGGCCGTGCACTCTCCAGAAAGTTGTTTTGAGGAGAGGTCTGAGGACCACCCTCCACAAACCGCCGTGCACAGGCGGGGAAACCGAAAACACTCGCCACAACTTGTGCCGACGGTGTGGCGAGCAGTCTGACATATTTTTCATTCGCCAAGTTTGGCAAGTAAGTGCAACCAGGCCCCTAATGGTGGTTTAAACCCCGGCTAAAAGCCAACAAACTGTAGCACAGACAGCGAAGCAACGATGCAGCAAGACACAAGGCAGTGCTGACAGAGCAGCCAAACTACATGACAAACAGGTATACTGTGCCGGACAGAAAGACAAGGCAAGTGGATGTGCATCCAGACAACAACACAGTGAAGCACAAGGCCGCATTATCAAAGCAACCAAACTACAGGGCGAACAGCCAAGCTGCATGGGAAGACAAGGCAAGCAGGTGTGCACAGCAAGGCAAAACGTGTGAAGCACAAGGTAGTGGGATCAAAGCAGCCAAGCTACACGGCAAACAGGCAAGCTGCAAGGAAAGACAAGGCACGCGATCGGGCCGCAAGGCAACACTGCAGTGAGGAACAAGGCAACACTGGCATAGCGACCCAAACTATTCGGCAAACACACAAGGCTCACAAGCTGCAAGGAAATACATGACAAGCAGATAGGTACAATGCAGCGGAGGAGCGAGACTGACCACTGGCAGGCAGTCCGCACATCCAACATGGATCAAGGCAGCCCACAGCTTACACACACCACATTCAGAACCCGCAGACTTCTGGTTTCCACCGTCCTCCAAGTCAGGAGGGCACTCCGACAGACATCTGTCATCACCCGTGGAACGTGCACTCACAGACATCCTTTTTTTTTTTTTTTTGACTCTTTTTTTTTTGCTCACAGACATCCTGAACAGAGCAGCCCCCCAAATAGTGTGGCAAGCACTCCAAACAAACAAGCATTGACTATTAGGCACCTTTTAAAGGTCCTCACTTTGGCATACAGAAAGTACTGTGAATAAAAGGAAGAAATGTGTACATACGTATGGTCGTGTGTGTGTGTGTGTGCCTTGGCAATTGTCACTGGAACAACCCCTTTTCCACCAAGATGAGTAGATCCAAAATCAGTTTTACTTCTATTGCAGACCAGGAAGCACACTAAAGATGAGTCAATCCAACAATGAAACAGTTTCCCCTCTACAGCAAGCAACATGAAGCACAACGGATCCGTTATATCCCTATCTTGGCCATCTTAACTTTGGCTTTCTTTAGAGCACCCCTTTTACTACTACTCTCACTTACAAGGCTTGCCACATTGATTGCAGTTGAGCACAAGCTGCCCACATCCCTGTGTGCCATAACAGCCACTTGCACGTTATGAAAGGAGGCAGAGTAAAGGGGTAGGTATACTCTTGTTCAGTTTTCCTCAAATCTTCAATTTATATTTTGTGTGTTCTCACAATGATGCTCATTCCTCTGTGTGTGTGTGTGTGCGTGTGTGCGTGTATGCGTGTGTGCACGTGCGTGTGTGTGTGTGTGTGCGTGTGTGTGTGTGTGTGTGCGTGTGTGTGC
>BFEA01000298.1:251592-264335 GCA_003427395.1 Chara braunii
AGGGAAAAAAAATCAGCATCGGGAATGGAGAGATCAGAATGATATTCGTGGAAAATGATGTTATCTATTGGGCAGGAAAAGGAAAAAAGGGAACTCGAGGTGGCAGCAGGGGAGAAGGCAGGCAGACAGACTGAAAAAAATGGAGCCGGAGATCAAATGGCGGGAGGAGATAGCTCAGAACATATGTCATGGTTGAGGAGGAAAATCTCAAGTGGGATGGGAGGTAGATGCTATGAGTAGCCTAAATAAACCGCGCATAGTGAAAATGTGGAGCCGCGTACGTGCTGGAAGCCATACCGGATTGAAGACGACGCATGCAGGATCCTCATCAGCATTCGAGGTACTGGATTTCACTGCGCCGATATGCCGCGACATCATTCTGTCCGTAAGTCCCATGTCGTTAGGAGCATCATACGTAGAGTTTTGTCCTCCGTTACCACGTGTTCGATCACGCTGCGCTTTCCTTTTGTCGAGATTGTGTTTCTGCCCCCCTAACAGACCCTCATATACTTTTTTTTTTTTTTTTTTGAAAAGCTTCATCTATTGGTGGGGAGCTGCACCTGCTAGAAACCGGGTCCAGCGTCCTACATCATGAAAATAAAGCAGAGGATAACTCTATGCTGGAAACCGGGTCCAACGTCCCTTTCTTTCTTTCTTTTCAATCCAATATTAAGGCCTAAACCATACTACTATTTTTTAAAGAACGAGTACTACTAGTCGTGGGGAAACCTCTTCAGTCCAAATTTTGATCGCCTGATGGGAAAAATTACTCCTAGCCCCCCCCTAATAGGACCCTATTCAACCTAATCAAATGTCATGTCCTCCGCTCCTCCAAACCTTTGAAGATCCACCAGTGCCAACGGCGCATCCGCAAATAGTTCTGGTGCTCTCAAATAAGCCCCTGGTTGGATGTCTAACCAATTTTGAAAGGTGATCTGGTAATCCCGTGTGATCTTCCCCTTCTCCTCTTCCTCCCCTGGCCATATTATTTCCCCAAGTTTCTCACCATTTGCATCCCCCAGCCATTCCAGTTGAAACTTCGGTATTCCTTGTTTGATGTCTTCTTTTTGCTTGAATTCTTTAAGCTTTGTTCTTTTTTTCTCCCATTGATCCCTTAGTTTTGTTTGAACAGAGCTTCATATTATTTCTATTACTTCTTCACTTTCTATCTTTACTTCTTCCATTTAATTGATACAACGTTTGTGCCATAAAGCCCACAATATCGCTTTCCTTCCTAGATGAAAGAAGTTGTGTTGGAATTTCGATAACTCAATTAATTGAGGGTTCCAATAACCTAACAAAATTGTTCTCCAGTCCCATCGCCAATCCAGGCCAGTGAGTCTTCGTCACACATAGTCCCATCGTCTCCATAACAGGACGACACCTGGACGTTGTAAAAAGATGTGTTCGATTGTTTCCCTTATTTTCCTCTTGGGGAAGACCTTCATACAAGAGTTACACCATGGCAACGCTACCCCTTTCTGTTCCAATGTAGAATGGTCTATTAACCAATCATTCGTTGGTAGGTATCTGTGTACTATCTGCCATTGCAAGGATGCAAACGTAGCAGGCCTTTCTTTTAATCCCTGACACCACTTGACTGGTTTAAGCTCTTCCTCATATATATTCAAATGTCTCTGCCATCTATTTTGTACCATCTCTAGAATGTTAACTTTGGGGCGCATTAGTCTGTAAGTTGCCTTAACTGATAATATTTGTAGCCTCACTGGTTTGCATCTCCTATTTGATCGCCATAACCAGTCTGCGGGATCCAATGGGAGGTCTAGAATCGGACAATGAGGAAGATATGTTACCCATTCCTTGGTGTTTTGAGACATAAAGTACCCTTATCTTGTACATATATTTGAAAGAGGCAAAAATTACCATGTCATGATCCTTCCTTAAGATCCTATTGTCCTTGTGAATTTTGAATAGGTTGACCATTGCCCCCTCCTCCTTTACATCCAATATTTGCCCTATTGTTTTTGAGTTGTTTTGTTAAAAAACTCCCACCCCGTCTGATATCCGAAAGACTGCTCCTTCTTTCAAGGAAGCTATCCAGGATAGAGGTATGGCTGAGATTATTTCATCCAACCGGTCCAGGAGCTTATGTGCATACTTAATCTCTTTTCTAGGTTCCTCTACCGATTTCTAACTCTTTTGCTCAGTATTTCATACATCCTTAATTCTAATTACCCCATTCTTTACCCACGTGGACCATGGAGAATCAAAACTAATAAATACCCGTTAATTTTGGTATGTGATCCATCGATTCCCAAACAAAGGCTGGCGGTGTTGTTTTGTTAGGTAAGGGCAATTCCCTCCAATATCTTAGCTGGTTTGACCAGAAAACATCATGAGTTAGATTTTTCCTCGCCTCCCCTCTTACCCCTGTTACCATTGACTGTGTCTGGGCTCGCGGGATGGTCCAAAACCTGTCTTCCACCCAGGTCATAGGATGAATGTCCTTAATCGTTTGTGGTGCCAGTCTTCGAATTTGTTCTAGCGTCAGGTCCTGCCATGGCAGGTCCGTGGCCAGAATCAAACGTTTTAATACTTGTAGTGCTAGCGCTTTGCATTGGGTTTTTGGGTCGATAAGTCCCAACCCACCTTTATCTCTAGGTTGAATTACAGTATGCCAGGCTACCTTTGGGATCACATTTGATGATTCATGATTACCACGCCATATAAATTTTGTTTCTTGTCTCATTAATTTTTTTGTCGTTGTTTTTGTGAGTGGTCATAACATTGCTTTATACCAGATTGAAGCTAGCACCACGTTGTTGATAATTAATGACCTCCCAAATAACGATGTATTTTTATTCCGCCATAATTTTATTTTTTCTAATGCAGGCGACGAAATTCATAGATCATTTGCGTTAGGTTTTCCTTGAGCTGTCAGTATTACTCATAGCACTCTGATAGGAGCTTCAAGATGCATCCATTTGATTCTAGGAAGTTCAGGTGGTCTATCTCCTTGGGAATGTATCCACCATCCTTGTGTTTTATTACCCCAGTTTACCAACATATCCGAGAGGGCCGAGAATTTGTCCATTAGTGCCTTAATTTCTTCCATATTTGTTTTGGAGGCTTCTATCATAATAGTTAGATCATCTGCGAACATTGAATAAATTGGAATAGCTTCCTCGGGAATGTTAGAGATTTGTAGGCGTTGAATATTATGATTAGTTCTCAGGTTAGCTCCTAATGCTTCCATGATGATGATAAATAAAAATGGAGCCAACGGATCGCCTTGTCTGACAGACCTTTGGAGAGGGATTTCATGAGATAATAGGCCATTTACCTGAATTCTTGTCGTGGCGTTAAAGTGCAGTAATTGTACGAATTTTCTCATTGCTAGCCCGAATCGTAACTTAGCTAAACAAGCATTCAAGAAATGTCATATTCTGTTTATTTTGTCTGGATATTCTGATCATCTTGTTGACTAGTAATACATTATCATGAATATTCCTCCCATGAATGAAACCTGTTTGGGAAGGATGAATAATGTCTGTCATTATTGGGATAAACCTATTAGCTATGACTTTTGCTAACATTTTATATACGATGAAAGGACGGGTGGGGCGTGGGAGGATCTGCGACAATGCAAGAACGCGACGGAGGAATACTTTCGGGACAAACTGCACACGTCGCCAAGCGTCTTCCGGGAAATTTCGGAAGCTTTGTCGCCCTTCCTGGATCGGCGTGTGACCTTCTACAAGGAACCATTGCAGCCTGATCATATCATGGCGTACGCATTGTATAGGTGGGTTTCGGGGGAGACGTACGAGAGCAGCACGTGCAACTTCGGCATGGGCAGAGCTTCGGGTTTGGTGGCGTTGTCGGACGTGACTGCGGCGTTGCTGACGATGTACCGCGAGAAAATATTACGGCCTGCGGGGGTGCGCAAGTCGGTTGTCCTCTGTGCATTTGCCGACAAGGGGTTCCCCAACTGGCATGGGTGCATCGACTGCACTCATATCTACATCGACAAGTCGGCGAACGCCCCTGGCGAAGACTACTACTACAGGAAACGATGTTTCTCAATCTTCGCGCGGGTGGTCGTTGATCTCAACTTGCGTGTGCTAGATGTTTTTGTCAGCTATCCAGGAAGCTGCCACGACATCAGGGTCATCCACCTGTCGAGTCTGTGGGCGCGTGTCGAGGCCGGGGAGCTTTTCACGAGACCTCCTGTCATGCTCCCCTTCAGCGTCCAGACGAACGGCTACCTGTTGGGCGACAATGGTTACCCGCCGTCCGAATGGATTGTTGTTCCCTAGCACCCGTCGGAGATGCGCTTCGACAACAAGCAGAAGACCGCGAGGGGCGCAGTTGAGAGGGTTTTCTGCAGATTGAAGGGGATGTGGAGGTTGTTCCTGCGGTCGTATAAGACGAACATGGAGACGCTGCCGCAACAGTTTCTCGTTGTCTACATTCTCCACAATCTACTCATCGGCGTCGGCATCCCGTTTAACGACTCGGACAATCTGTTGTGTGAGGTGGATGCGAATGGAATGCGTCGTCGTGTGGATTTGGGAATACAACATCCCTTGAGGGCGGTGTGCATGGAAAGATCGACGGGGGATGCGCTCATTCTGAGGGACGCACTGCCGGAGAGGATGAGTAGCCTGTGACCACAATCCTTCGTGGAATGGTTGTGACGGTCGACCCGAAGGCGTACGGTCTTCGCTGTGTGTGTTTGAAGATCATCGATTGTAGTTTTTTATCGGATCGTGGTGGCCCATATTCGTCAATGGTTGTGTCGTTCACAATTCATTTTAGCATCGTCGTGCGGGTTGAGGTTCGCAGGCGGTAGGGAAAATGCAATCCTCTGTTGTCGTGGTCGAACGCCATGACTGACACACGTGTCATGGCCTTACTTTTTTGGCTTAGCAATCGTCGTAGCCTTTTGTCGTCGATTGCTGTTTTTGTTTGTCGTGCGGGTTTTTCATAGAACAATCATTTCGTGAAAACGGACATATTATATCTTTTGAACGAAATTGAAATTGAGTTTTTGGGCTGAAATCCGGTCCAAATTTTGAGTTTCTGGGGGTCCAACATTCCTAGAACGTCGGACCCCCTAGTAAACGTATCTGGTCTCAGCTTGAGGTCAGAGACATCTATGGTGGTCTCAGCTTGAGGTCAGATACATCTAGGGGGTTCGGCGTTCTAGGGGGTCCGATGTTCTAGGAACGCCGGACCCCCAGGAGCCAAAAATTTGGACCGGATTTCGGCTCAAAAACTCAATTTCAGTTTCTTTCAAAAAATATAATATGACATTGTTTGTTTTGACGAAATGGTCGTTATGGGCACTCAATACCGCACATTGGATTACGCGTCTTTGTCGAGAATTGTGTTCTGTTTTGATATTCCATTCATGAACTTTTTTTACGGAATTATACCATGTGTTGGTGCTTCCAACGATGTCACGTGCTCTGCTTTGTGTTTTTTGAACCCGTCATGGTGCTAAATTATACTATGGTGCAAAATGTTATATAATGGTGCATATTGTTGTCCTGTTTTCGTTCAGCAAGCGCCATCGTTGTTGTGAGGGTCGTTGTGATTCTGAAGCATGCATGTGACGTGTGTGTTGTTAAAACACGAAAAACGACTTTCATTTCTCCTTCGTACAACAAACATAGGAGGACAATTCCCACAAGTGCAACGTTGAGTCATATGGGCGCATGCCAAACGAGGACGACGATGGAGTGAAAGAATCAGATGCACAAGAAACATCCACAGAAAGCATGCATCATAAAGGGCGTCGTCGATGGCTAGAATGGCGCAAAAATTCAATGTTAAAGCATTCATCATATCACAAATTGCATGCATCACGCTCACACGACGACCCCACACATGCGCTTCCGAACAGACCAAAGGCCCACGGTCGATGGCGAGA
Source organism: Chara braunii (assembly GCA_003427395.1). NCBI lineage: Eukaryota > Viridiplantae > Streptophyta > Charophyceae > Charales > Characeae > Chara > Chara braunii. The sequence goes on from BFEA01000298.1 coordinate 257,492, forward strand.
ACAGTTCGTCACTGCGAAACATACAGAAAACATGTTGCATGGTTTAAACACTTGGACCCTAACTCGGACCCCAGGAAAGCAGAAACCGTTCTGCATTCGACGATGCAGATGACGACGACAAGCAGACTCCGGTCCCCCCCACAAAAAAAGCAACCACGCCACTGAACGACCACAATATGGCACAAATCTTCCTCCCTGATGTCTCCATCCTTGACCCCCCCCCCCCCCCCCGACTGGGGCATCGAAACGCCCGAGTAACCGACCCTTCGGTCATCAACGATCCAATGCATAACAGCACGCTGCGAGGCCGCCCCCTTGCTCTCCTTCACGTGGCGATTCGATCGCCATCGTCTCGCCACGTCATCCATAGTTGTCTACCCCCCTCCATCATCCTTCTTGGCGGCAACTTCATCTTCATCCTCCTCTAAGGGGCCAGTCCCCAACCAGTCCAGTCTTTTGAAGTCCGCCGGTGATGGAAGAGTGGCGTCATGTCCGAAAGTGATGCCGCACGATGCCCAGTCCGGGATGTATACAGGTGGGTCGCCAACGTCATGGTCGGCTTGCCCATCCTCTCCGTCACAACTGCGGCTGCCTGGAGGATATGGCGATGCGCATCGAACGATCGGTGCATGGACGCCGCTAGTGCCGGCTTCGCGGTGAGCTGAACGAAGAGGGAGGCATCGAAATGGGAACGCCGATCACCAATGCTCATCCTCATGAGCCACATCGCAGTGGCGAGTAGAACCCGATAAGTGTCGGCGACGTTCCTCAGTCTGCTGTACGATGCACAGCCTCCGTCAATCCCCTCTGCTAGAGTGATGGCGCTCGTGAAGGCGCCCACCAGCCATTGCACGATAGCCTCTTGGTAGCACACTAGCTCGTAGTCCTCGTGCTTGTCCTCGATGTGCAAGCCGACGAACCAAATGGGAAGCATCATGTCCAACACTCCAGTGTGATGTAGTAGGCAGCAAGGCTGACACAACTGCGCCACTCCTCTCTGAACCACATGACGCGGGCAATGCCCGTCGCCACGTGGTTGAGCATGTACCCGTACGCCACGTGGTAGCCCCGCGTGCGACTTGCGGACTTGAAGATCCAGCCATGGATAACGCGTAAGGTGATGCTCTGCACTTTGATCGCCCTCTCTTTCACCGCCTTTCGTTGTGACTCGTCATCGATTTTGTGTTGAGGGACGGTGGAGTGCGGGAGGGCTATACTCCGACGAATTTCAGGAGGGGGTACTCCCCTGGCGATGGCCAACAAATACAAGCGCGCCTCTTGGATGAGCTTGAAAAGTTTGTAGCCCTCCGTCTCATTCCAGAACCTCATGTCATCCACCCACAACTTCGTCGTGGCTTCGATCATGTCTAGCGCATTCCCGCATCGCTGCCTGTTCACCAGAGGCTCGTCATCGCCGTCGTCCCCATAGCTCTCCTCGCGCGCTGCACCCACCACCGCCGCTCTGGAAGAGCCCGCCGCCGCACCGCCTTGTGCACCCGCCACGTGTGGTTGATCTGTTTTGTGGACGGTCCCTTGCACCGCCACATTGGCAGCACCTCCCCCCTCCGGAACTGTTTGGCCGCGTGGCGTGTCTGGGGCTGATTAGACCAGTCCACGACGTCCAGATTGCTGGCCCTCGGGCGGCGCTATCACACGTGTGCTCACACTGCCCCCCCCCCCATGCGCGCCGTCAGCGAGGCCGCCTTGTCTTGCACCTCCCTCGCCGCAGCAACGGCGTCCACATCTATCACGACACCACCCTTGCACACCCCCACCCCCCACTGCGGGTTTGTGTAGCCATCTGTTGGCGTCGCTCGTTGATGCGCACCCCCCCTTGTGCACGCACGAACGCTTGTCTGACAGCATCGACGTCATTGTCAGACACAAAGTCACCCTCCACCCCGTCAACATCAGAATCCCTCACTCAATCTTCCTCCGTGACGTGGCCTCCTGTTGAAGGGCCCGTTGCGACAACCTTCATCTTCTTTGCGGCATATCATCCTTTTTTTACTAGCACTTGCGTCTCCCCTTCGTAACTATCCCTCTTTTTGCCATGGTTTCCACCGCACGACGACATGGTGAAGTTGACGACAACGATACAGGACAGCGACGACGGTGTGAACTGCGCAAAGACCTGTCCCCCTTTCGTGATTATTTGAAACAACGATTGTCCACAAAAAGGCCCAGTTCCCACAGTCGATCAATCGACGACAGTGATCCAGGCGTGTAGTCGATCGCAGCGCCGCCGACGTGGAGATCTGTGTGGAAATTCCGTCGTGGAGCAACGACTCCCTCGCCACGCACTTCATATCTGGCATTGGAGAATACGGCGATCAACGTGAGTGCGAGTGAAGGCAGACGATCCGCGCAGCTCACACGTGAGCTCGAGACGACGGCAGGCGACAGGGGCGGTTGATAGATAGGAGGGGATCCACCTCTATCGTCCGCGCGGACGGTCGAGACAAGGGACGACGGGCGATGGATCGAAACACATGGCGGTGTGCTGGATTTGCGGTGCACAGTTTGCAAGCGCCGGCCAGACAACGCGATGCGAGCGCGGCAACGAAAGGCGGAGCGCTTGGCGACAATATTGTGGGGCGACAGACTCGACGACGGCAGGCGAGCACGCGAGGTGGACGTCGAAATGGTGAGACGGGGACGTGTACGCGATGGCGGAAGACGGGCGGTCTATGGACGGTAAGGTGGACGATCTTGGCGAGGTGTTGTGTATATGCGCGATGTGGGGCAGTGTTAGGCGAAGAGGGTACGCCTGTAGTTTGCCAATACAAATACTTCGTCAGACATCAACAACGACGCGTCTGCCGCGAATGGTATCCAGTATGCCCTCAACGTCCACCACAGCGTCTGCACCGATCCGCAGACCCCTTTGTCTCCTCATCTGTCGTCCTCCACTTTCGAAGTCGTTCTTCATTGCGGAAGGGTAACGGACCCTTTCGCAATCAGGCAGACGCAAGTGGCACCGACCCCCTGCCCACCCCACGGTGGCGGCACCCAGGGCACGTGTCGTCGATCCCCAGGGCACCCAGCCCCACCTGACCAAAACAGGGCATGTAGCAGCACACACCATGTAAACCCACCCCTACAACACCTGCATTCGCAGACCAACCCCCAACCCCAACAGAACCCCACCCCCTTTTTGACTACATGCCACCATCTCTTCCATCGGCACCGTCACGACCTACCCTCTGTGTGTGTGTGTGTGTCAATGTGAAAAAGATTCATTTCGTGATTGTTGTCCGCTTTTATATAACTTAAGGGCGATGCAGATCAAACAGATGTACAAAAATAGCAGACATCCGATATTGCAAAACGGTTCAGTTCCAGCACACCATGAATGCTCACTCTAGCCTCTTGCAAGAATTGCAGAAATTTATATTCCAGAGGAGGAGTGCATTAAAGATGCCGCTTTTGTGCATGCGCATTGCGCACTAATTGATGACTGCATCTTTTTTTTTTTTTTTGGTCTACCGTTGGTAAGTCTAGCTCACATGAAGTTTTAATTCGAGCACAAACACCCCCCTACGCATGGTCTGCCTACAATGAATCCACCAGACGTCCTTAATTCACTTGGTTGTTGCCGAGAATCAATCAGGAACAAGCAAAGAGACTAACATGATGCAAGACAGAGAGAGAGAGAGAGCTTAAAATACAACGCAGGTTGTGGCTGCGTCAAATTACGAATCGCTGACAATCGGACAAGGTTTGGACTTGGCAACCGCAAGCTAAAATCAGTCAAAATGCGAAGCGCGTTGCACGTCACTACAGCCAATGTGTTCGAAAATGTGAGAGAAAAAACAAATCTACAGTATTCTCTAACACATTTCGGACCGCAAGGGTGGCAGTTTCAATTTCGAAATGAAAAAAAAAAAAATCGTGAATAAAACCAACAGAGACGGAACAAAACACCCCAACAACCCCGTACCGGCCAGCGGCCACCCCCCTCCTCTCCTATACTACCCCAAGGGCGGACAGGAAGACATCGGTGCCAAGGAGGAGGCCGGTGCCAGGACGACCGACGATAGGCTCCCTATACCTGCTAGAAGACGAGGAGAAGCGCAATGATGTCCAGGAACAGCAGCGGCAGCCTTCGGAAGACGTCGGCCATGAATGACACAGGGGGAAGGGCAGTAAATGCACCACGCCGGTACGCCTCCACCAAACGGTGACGAAAAGAGGGCAGCAAACGGCAAACTGCAGAAGCCGAGAAAAAAACGTCCTTGGATCAGCGTCGTGGAGCACACCCGAGAATAGAAACTTCGCTCGGCTAAAATATTCGAATTTGCCAACCGTTGGACCCCTTTCCGTTTGCCGCCACGCATTGCTCGGGAGAACGGTGGTCAACGACGGCGACGGGGGCCAGCAGGGCTACAACGGTTACCGTTGGCGTTAGGTTCCTCCGTAGCCGAACGTTGAAGACCCAAGATGTCTGTGCGCTGCCCGGTAGGAATTCGACTGGACCAGAGGACAAAAATTTCATGTCACCGACGGGTGCCCTCGCCACCCTGATTATCACGGATCCTTCACCTCCGAGGGACCTCGGGAGGTACCTTGGGGAGGGACGCAAAATGGTTGTAGCCGAGGAAGCTCTGAGGAATCCCGGAGGAAATGTTTTCACCTTTTTTTTTTCTTTTTGTCCCCGAGGATAGGTGGAACGATCATTTCCTCAGGGGATTTACACGCCCGAGGAGTGTCTAATGAGCCCCTGAGGCCCTGGATCAATCTACGGTCGTTACCCAATGAGTTGAGGAAGGTAAACTCATATTGGGCACAGAGGAGACAGGCAAGAGCCGAGCTAGATGTCTTCCCCAGTGGAATGCCAATTTTTTGTCCAATGATTAGATTAGAAACTTTAGAGAAGGTATTATTAAACCACCAGTACTTCCTAGAGTCGTGCCTGTTAACGCGCCACGATTTTAGGACGTACGGACTACTACAGGAGTGCTGAAATTCATCCGACTAGAAACGTTTCTACCCTTTTTTTTCCACGGCCGATAGCTGGGCCAAGTACTGGTGGTTTAAGGTCATAATTAGTGAATTGAATAATCTCAGCGAATTTCACCAGACACCATCCTTGCTCACCAAATCCTTTTCCAACGACCATTTCGTCAAAATGGAAATTTTTTATTTTTTGAACGAAATTGAAACTGAGTTTTTTGGCCGGAAACTCGTCAAAATTTGTTGTTCCTGAGGGTTACAAACGCTGGACCCCTTGGCTGTACATGGACCTAGCTTGAGACCAGGCACCTCCAGGCAGGACTGGCTGGAGGTACCTGGTCTCAAGCTAGGTCCATGTACAGCCAGGGGGTCCAGCGTTTTACAAACGCCGGACCCTCAGGAACAGCAAATTTTGACGAGTTTTCGACCAAAAAACTCGGTTTCAATTTCGTTCAAAAAATAAAAGATCTCCATTTTGACGAAATGGCAGTTTTCCCAGCACAGTCCCTTTTCCAGTTCTATTCACTCTGATTGAGTTGGGGCCTTTCTGCATAAAAAAGGATGGTTTAATCCACCAGCACAGTCCCTTTTCCTGTAGTGGCCCATACGTTTCCTAAAATTGTGGCTTGTTAACGGGCACTACTTTAGGAAGTACCGGTGGTTTAATCCACCAGTACTCCCGAGGCGCTTTTCTCCGAGGCCAGAAATGGCCTGCGTGCTAAAAGACAAACTAACCAGTGCGGAACTCCTTTTGCCTGGTGAGACCAGCGATTTTGCTCCGGCGGCCGAACCCCAAAAGTTGCGGCTCCATGCAAGCCGCATATTTTGTTATTTGGCAGGGAAACGTGCTGGTAGTTTATACCACCAGTATATCCGGGCCAGGAGGCACTGCACTGTGCGCCAAGCTTTTCCAGATCGTCAGCAGTGCACAGTTTTTTCGTTTTGGGCGGGCGCCACTAGCCATTGTCATCTGGCAGGCCCGAGCCGCGAAATTTTCAGAGTAGGTGAGTATCAAATTTCTGCAAGGCTGGGGCCGTGTACTGCACACAGGCCTCTTCAACCGTTGCCTAGACGGTTGCCAGCTATACGCCATTCTGCCTACAGTTAAAAATCACTGAAATTGTGGCACTCAGAATTTTGCATACCCCCACTGGTACCCCTCCTTTACCCCCCCGTGGATTCAGTGGGCCGGAGCAGTGTGCTCCTTTAGCGGACTCCAGCAACACCAAATCGGGCTTGGTTGAACCGGCGGCTTAAACCACCAGTAGATGCCAGCCATCGGCCGCGGGCCCCTTTTGGAAGCTGCCCACCATCGATCTATTTTATCAATGGCATGCGAGCCTCCTAATTTTAGGAGAGGCTAACTCAACTGTCCTGGTGCCATGTACTGGTGCTTTAAACCACCAGTACCTTTCCCATAAATGGGCCGCAGGAAAAAATAGACTAGAAGCGTTTCTTGTCGGATGAATTTGGGCGCTGAGCCTTCCGTAGTGGCCCGTTCGTTCATCATTGTCGAGGCTTGTTAACCGCTGCAAGTTTTTTTTTCTTTTTCTTCTTTCTTTCCACCGAACAATGTCTTTATAAAAGCCGGGAATCGGGCCCGGCGTCCGTTACAAAATTAGGTGGGGCCCTCAGTGGGCAAGGCATCACCGTCCAAGCACATCGAGGGCACCACTAGATTTCACCCCACAGCCAACTCCACAACCAACTCCACAGCCCCAACAACTGAAAAGTCAACGAAAATTATCATCGAAACCTAAGTTCATCACCAAGAAACTCTAATAACAACAGTCGTAACATCCCTAATTTACTCTCTCTCTCTCTCTCTCTCTCTCTCTCTCTCTCTCTCTCTCTCTCTCTCTCTCTCTCTCTCTCTCTCTCTCTCTCT
>BFEA01000298.1:272474-287784 GCA_003427395.1 Chara braunii
TTTTTTTTTTTTTTTTTTTTTTTTTTTTTTGGTTTCGCGTTCTGCCGAACGTCCGAACGCGTGGAGAGGGGGTCCCAAACGTTCGGGCGTTCGGGTTCAGGTGTTAGGCTTGTCCCGAACGCCGGAAACCCTTTATATATATATATATGTATATATCGTCACAAACAGAACTGCCCGGTAAATCGTAGGCAGAGAGAGCAAAGAGGACAACAAACGAGGTATATATATATATATATATATATATATATATATATATATATATATATATATATATGAATGTCTGAATGTTCTAATGACTCCCTCGCCCCTACCAACTCCTGAAGTCCTTTCCCGCTCGTCTCGTTGAATTCAATTCGATCTCCTGAGGTCGAGTATCATTGAATTTGAGAGACCAGCAAGCTCAAGTGATCTTGCCCCGTTCCTTCCTTTGCTCCTTAGTATCAAATGGTTTATGCATAAGTGATCTTTTATCCCTACTTGTCTTTGATGATCGCAGATCGTTGGACAAACCCACCGGAGCATCGAACCAAGTCAGGTGAAAGGCATTTTCATGTATGCATCGGTTGAGTTGTTGTTCTGATGACAAGAACGTATTAGGATTCTTATATGATTATTTCAATGCATGCATAACTACTCGCGCGAATGAATGATGGTCGTCTTCTTGCTTGGATTGGATTGTCTCGGATCAGATTGTACTCTGGATGGAAGATAATGAGAACCAAGTGTTGTGTTTGCTTATTTCTTTGATCAAATAACAGATTGAGTAGACATACGCAATCAGCCTTGCTTATGCCATGTGGACCGATTACTCAGATCCGACTAGGCTTCAACTTCCTATATCCCCACCACGCTCGTTCCTGCATAATGAGAAAAAAACACTTATATGTGAGTGGGACGTACAAGAAGTCGTAGCCATGATCGGCGGACGCTACTATTTTCCTCTCGAAACAAAGTGCTCAAGATTCGTAGGCGCTGGTTTCGTCATTATTGATACTCACTTTCCCCTGTACTCCTTATTATTGCCTTTTAACGAATTGATTGTCATCCCGTGGATAGCGGTGACACCTCATTGGCCCAACACTCTGTGTAGCGATTGTCATCGCACCGAGCATTATCGAGAAAAGGGGTTCCACTACCAGACACATGGGGAGGACGAACACAAGGAAAGAGCGACCAGCCAGAGGCCGTCTACATCAGATTCCGAGCTCTGTAACGAGCAGCGCTAGGACTTAATTCGAAAACGAGATCCCATACGTGTACCCCCGCCTTTCCGTTCGAAAAAACATCGATTTTCCGCATGGATGTTCAGAGATACTTTTTTTATTAAACGAACGTTTGAAAGCAGCGCGTGCTATTTTTTTTCTGTGCGGCTATGGCCATTTCTCACTAAAACTGGAACCACACACGGGATTTCAGTTTCGTCTGTGTCCCCACACTCAATTTTCCAAAAATCTTGGGCACACCCCATTTTTCTGGTTTTTCATGGTTTGTTCTACATTTTTAATCACACCGACTAAAAGACAACATAGGGCGTGAGGTTGAACGCCACAACCTCAAGAGTTCAAGTTGCAGGTGCTACAACAACAAAAGCAACAAGACCAAGAAGAGTTGGTATCCTTTCCTGTGGCAATTTCACGTCAGACTAACAAAAGACAGAAACCAAGACAGGTTCTCGAAAAAGGGCAGGCAAGTAGACCGCAGAACCTTATGGGTAATGGGAGGTAGTTCTCTCCTCAATTGGGTAGGACCAGTATGGAGGGGTTACGTTGAGAGGATGCTCAGCATATTTGGACTATCAGAGTGCAGGGGAAAGAATGTTTAAGTCACCAATACCTTTGTCACCGATTGATGTCGAGCTTGAAAATTCCCTGCGCGACGATTTTTTTTTAGCCTATAAGGGGTGGGAACCAAAACGGAGCAGTTGTTGCTTGACACAGGTGTCGCTCCTTATGGTGGACCTGCTGCCAGTTGTTGGACCCTAAGGAGGCCGTCGTTTTCTTGTTTTTAGTACTTGTCTACCTGAAAATGGCCTCAGCAGAGGTTCAACCAAATTCATTCTGAAGGAGCTTTTTAGTAGGTATTGAATGCTCCCCGTTTGTCGAGTGGAGTCATAGCACACGCAACCAAAATCTTCTTCCCAAAAAAAAAACAAAGGGGAAAAGGGATAATAAGTTAGGAACCTTATTGCCCTCAGATTCATTCACTGCTGCCCAGAATTGCAGCAGATACATTGTGGAAAATGCTAATGTTACCACGAGGTCCAGAAATTGAACAGGTTGGCAGACATTGGGTGTTCCTCGTCCGTCACGGGGAGTCGACACGCAAACAGTCAAGATAATCCTTGCCCAAAAAAAAGGAAAAAACAACAACAAAAAGGAGAAAAGGGATAGCAAGCTTTGAACCTGATTGCCCTCAGATCCATCCGTTGTTGCCCAGAAGACCAGTCATATACATTGTGAGAAGTCATAACGTTACAATGAAGCTCGTACATTGAACGGGCTGACTGAGATTGAATGCTCATCATCCGTCACGGGAGTTGACGCAAAGACAACCAAGGATAACAAGCTCTAAAGAGTATAAACGTGATTGCCCTCAAATTCGTCCAGTGCTGCTCAAAATTGCAGCCAGATACATTCCGGAAAGTGCCAACGTTACAGCGAAGCCCAAAAATTGAACGGGGAGTCGACGCAATCCTTGCAAAAAAAAAACAAAAAAAGGGAAAGGGATAAGAAGCTTTGAGTGTGATTGCCCTCAGATTCATCCACTTTTGCCCAAAAGTAGGGCAAATACATACTAGAAAGTTCTAACGTGAAAAAAAAGGAAAAACGAGATAAAAAACTTTGAACGTGATTGCCCTCAAATTCATTCACTTTTGCCCAGAAGTGAGGGTAGATACATCATACGTATCGGAAAGTTCTAATGTACTATTAAGCTAGGTTACTAGATGTCCGATCGGAGACGTTTCCCGGAGACATCTCCGTCGGACCTCCGGTGAAAGAGTTGTCCGGAATCCCGGACAACTCATTTTCTCCAAAATAAATAGCAAAAAAAAATTAAAAATAGGGAGGGGCTGCGCTACATGAGGTTAACCTCATAAAAAAAAAATCAGCTCATTTGGAGCAAAAAAAAATAAAATGTAAAACATGGGTGAAAGGGATTTTGGGGGGCTAGGTTGGGGTGCGTGATTGAAATTGACCCCACCCGTTTTTATGAAATTAACATAAAAATCTTTGGCGATTTTTTTTTTTTTTTCTGTGAGCTCAAGTGACCCACAAATTTTGTGGCACATACCTCATGTGAGGTAGAACCCACAGGAAAAAAAAATCAAAAAATTAAAATATATATATATATATATATATATTTTTAGAGGGTCGAACAGACTGTCTCGGAAGGACGTCCCCCCTGTTGTCCGACCGGACAAGTCGGACAAGTCGGACATCCAGAGGGGTCCCGGACGTCCGCCCTGGTAAGCTAGCTATTAAGAGAGGAAAGGGTTGGATTGAAAACGATTCTTATTCTGAGAAGAAGAAGGGGAAAAAAAAACAAAAAAAAACAACGTTTCTTTCCCTTTTTTTTTCCTTTTCTTATTGGGAGTCATTCTTTTTGTTTTGTTTCTTTTGTTTCCTTGTTGCCTTCAGTGGAAGCCCGTTTTCACATGCACAGCAACCAACAAGACATCTTACGGCTCACTTTTTTTTTGTGTGTGGGTTGGCGAGCTTCCTCCCCCATTGCGCTACAAGCCTGATGTCGAGCCTCGCTTTGCTTTTGCATTAACCGTCGCGGAATTGTTTTTCAAGCGGGGAAAGATAGTAGTGGTATGTCCAAGCAATTTAATCTAGGTCCACAAGCCACCCTTACATATTTTGGTGGAAAGGCTTACATGGCCAGACAAGATACTTATGTTACTTATGTACGTTTTGAGGAACATAAAGAGGCATGACTTAGATGATTCACACATGCAGCTCTGTTGGACTTGCATGATTTAAAAATTAAGTCGAATTATGTCTGGTAGACAGTTGAAGTGCTGACCTTCCTTTGTTTAATTCTTCACAAAGGCATCCTACAATCATCTTCCACGACCCTGGAAAAGGGCAGTTGGTTGTGTTTGTAGGAGATATTAGTTGAGGGATCTTTGACAATTGTTGCACCGCGATGAAATCTCTTCAAACGTGGTATGGGAAAAATCCCTCATGGAATCATGTTGTCAAAGCGACAAACTTAGATTTCAAGTCTCTCAATGTAAATGGTCTATAGACATTGTAGATGTTGTTAAGAAAAGGGTCTTGATGGAGCAATTGAAAGGGGTGGGCGTTCGTTCATAAACCGACCTCATCTACATACAAAGAACTCACCTCTCTCACTCACCCGCCCATATTCGCTCACCCAGTATAGTTTGGTCTTTTCAGAAATTGTGGTCTCCAGCTCCACGAAGTGGTTTAGGAGGTGTGACAATATGGATTTCACCGGATTCGATGGCAGAATAACGTAGTGAGCAACGGATAAGTTTAAAGGGAGATGGGTTTTTGCTCTTGTGATGTTAGAATTATAATCTTATGTGTCATAAACATCTATGTTCCTAATGAGGTTCATGACAGAGTCTCATTTTTTTAAGAGATCCGGACCCAGATCCCATAAGGAATTTCGGTTATTATGGTTGTTGACTTCAATGCGGCTCTGGATAGATGGTTAAATCATTGAAGGGTACTCTCCTTGTCCCCCTTATGTAGAGGAAGATGAAATCATCATTCAAAGACTATGTGTTTCAAAATATTTGTAATACTCTATACGACACATGCCATTATATTTTTTCGCATAAACGTTTGTTCACATGTATCCATAATAGTGACAATCCTCACCAATTGAGATCACGCGTAGATATGATTTTAATGTCGGAAGTTTTTTATCACGTGTTGGTGTGGGAAGCCATCTTTCCTCAAAGTCTTTGGTCGGGGGTTGACCACAAGACGTGCTCGATTCTGCTTACTTTTGGGCAAATGTCGGATCAGGGAAAGAGGTTTTATAAATTAAACACTTCATTGTTAAATTAACATCTGTGTAGGTAACATATTGAGGACGTATAAGATTTTTGGCATACAACCAAGGACAAGCATAACTCTTACATGGATTGATTCAACAATGGGTTGACCTTTGTAGCTAAGAAATGCAACGGATTTTCGGAACTTCAAGAAATAAATATATAAGAACAAATTTTGAATTATGAACTTCACGACCATCCAGATGATCCTCAACTAATAAACATTGAGGAACTTAAAAAACAATTCTTAGTCTTTACTCAATATCATTGGCAAAGGCATTTAATTAGAGGGAAGTTAACCAAATGCATTACGGAAGGTCAAATGGACTCTTATTTTTTTGCTCTAACAAAAGCATAGCCTCGACGCTCCATGGTTGAGGGTTTTCTATATCCGTTCTACCCCTCTTATTCTTTCATTTCAACAACATTGGCTGATCATTTGAAGACTCCACACTCGGTTTTCAAAAATATTTCCACCTCATCTAAGGATTTAGATGAGCATGCGATAGAGGTCTTTTTAGAAGCGATGTCAAACTTATTGACTCAAACTCGGAATGAGCAACTGGAGAGACCTTTGTTCAAAGAAGAGCAACTGGAGAGACCTTTGTTCAAAGAAGAGCAACTGGAGAGACTTTTGTTCAAAGAAGAAATTTGAACGACTTTATTACAGATGGTGGAGGACAAGACCCCGGGGATTGATGGTCTTCCTAAGGAATTTTGGGAAGTCATGTAGTCCACTTTTTCATCTGACATGATTAATTTTTTTTAATCCGTCCATGCGTCCAGTAGTATAGGAGAAATGGTGGGACAAGGTATCCTCATCCTCTTGTTAAAAAAATGAGACAAAACTAACATCATAAATTATAGACTTATTACGTTGCTCACAGTGGTTTATAAATTTTTAGCCAAAATTTTAATCTATCATACAATACCGGTAACGACAAATATTATACACCCATCTCAAACTGGATTCATCAATGGAAGATATATTCAAGACAACATCCTCTTAATAATGCATCAATCCATGCAAAATGCTATTTTTGTATTTATTGATTTTAAAAGTCTATGACTATATTGACTTGTGTTTTTCAGACACATATCTAGTTAAAATGAATTTTAACTCAGCCCTATATAGATGAGTGAGTATCCTACACTCCAATGTCACGACTAGAATTCATGTCAATGTTTTTTTCCCCTCATAAATTCATTTTAAAAGGTCGGTCAGACAAGGTGATCCTTTAACCTGTTTTTATTTTTTATAATTAAAAGCTTTAGGGGTTAATTTTCGGTCCAATAGACACCTAAATTGTTGCGAATATCAGAAATCCATAATAAGGCAATAGTCATTAGTTCAATGTTTGTTGATGATCCGACTGTCATGATAGAAGTCTATGTGACCAACATGGAAAAACTAAATCTTTGTTTCATAAGTTCTTTCTGATCTATGTGACCAACATAGAAGAAATTAAATCTTTGTTTGATAATTTCTTTCTGGTTTCAAACATTGTTGTTAATTGTGGGAGTAAAACTCAAGACTGGTGGATTCACTCAATTGGGGATAGACATCGGAACATCCCATAGTCAATTGGGAGTCTCTCAATGCTCTTATCTAAGTACTCAGAGTTTCTCTCACAACACAACGAAAGTCCGTCACGAATAATAACTAAATTTCAAAGTCCACTTTGAGCAAAATGAACTTATGGAAGGATAAACACACCTCTTTGTTCGGAAGAGCATTGATCATTAATAATATGGTACTCACTTCTACGCAGTAAAAATGTGCATCATGGTCAACTAGTCAAATACATAAAAAAAAATCTTCAAGAATAGATTTCAACATCCTTATGGAGAGGAAACAATGATCAAGAAAAAGTCATCTAACATGTATGATGTATTTTGACTCTCTCTCATCCAATCCAAAACAAGAGGCGGGTTGGAGGTGATTGATCCCATCATGCAAAATTGTGCCCTCTGTCTTCAATGAATTAAGAAACTAATATTTTATGTAGATAGTCATTGGCGAACTCTGGCTTGTAGCAAATAAGAAAGTTTACCCTTGAATTTGAAGAGGATACTCATCCTCTCACCTTGTGTGAGGATAGGTATTGGAACATCCTAAGGGGGTTATCTCAGTCCAAGGAGGAGGGGGTCAGAGTGCTGCAAAAAACGATATTTTTTATAATTTATGGCTATCCTTATTAAACAATTTGAGACACTTACCTTTATGCAATAGACATTTTTCCTTTCGATATGAAAAAGGTAATGCGTCAACCTCTTTTTGGTAATCGTTATATCACTGACATCAACGGATGTATTTACAATAGTTTGTCTCGACCATGGTCCCTGTGGGTCAAAAGAGGATTGTTGAGGGTGAAAGACCTATTTGATATAGTCTAGAGAAATTGAAAGTCGGGGAAACAAATGAGAAAGGTTTTAAAACATGTGCACCAACTTTCTGATTCATTGGATCAGATTATTCTTTTCATGTGACAGATTAAAGAAATATATTATTTTTCAGGTGACAGATTATGTAGCAAGGGTCCAACTCAAAGATCATAATATGTTGGGTAAAATTGTGGGCCATATTGTACACCTGCTTCTTAATAGGGTGTTGGTTAGTCCTCTCAAGATGAATAATAAGCGGGTTTTGTCTCCTTCTCCCGAAACATTGTGGAGAGTTTTTTGCTTGCGATTGCATATATAAGATAAAAGTGTTATAAAAAACTTTCATCGAAGGTTGAAGGTCATATCATCTGCAAATTCTTATACCATAACTATTTTTTGATCCTACATTATGGACTTGGCATGCCAATAAGAGAGAGAAATCAAGATCATTGTTAGCCAAAGGTGGATATCGCAACTATTTTGTATGAGAGATGGGTTAGACACCTCAATGTAGACATAAATTTAATTAAACATGTAATTTTTTAAAATTTTTGTGTCCAGCCAAATTTTGATTCCTGCAATGGCCAAATCCATATTACCGTTCGTTGTATACATTCTGTTTTGCTCAGACATCTCAAATCCATGCCAACGAGGTAGGGGGGATTTCGTGATTTGCTCTAGCTGTGTTTCATATGAGGATTGTAACCCTCATGTATCCAACCACTTTCACGACCAAATCCATGTTACTATTCATTTTTACATTTTTTCTATTTCTGGAATCTGGCAATATGAATCCGTGATTTGCTCGAGCTGTGTTCTATCTGAGGATTATAACCCTCATCACACTGACACTTAGAGGAACGTATCCCGCCATTTTCACGGTCGAATCCTTGTTTCTGTTTTTTTTTTGCGTGTGTGTTCGGAATCTGACAACCTGGCCACGAGGCTGAGATGCCCTCACTGAGGGTACCCTCACACTACCACTTCAAAAAATGTATACAACTGCAATCACGGCCAAAACATTGTTTCCTTTTTTTTTTTTTTTAGTTTCATGGCCGCAACTTTTTTTTTTTTTTCTTTTCTTCTCCCCCTTGAGAGTACCATAAAGAAATGGAGTGGAACACAGGCTCGGCAAACTCGGAGCGCATTGAAATTCAGGGTCGGCAAAAACAGGCTCGGAGGCACTGGTGGTTTAAAGGGCTAGTATCATCTAGTGGTCTTTTTTGGACTGAAGAGTTTTTTTTTCTTATGAAAACAAAAAAATGCTAACCACGGGAGCCGAATGCTATCATCTAAACCTTACTAACTCCCTCCTCTACTTCGACTGATCTCAATTTTGTTTGTGTCATTCTTCCTCTTTCCTTATAATCACACGTGGTTAACCAGGGGTGTTATTTTCGACGAATTTTGCACCGAATGGCAATGAAACTGTCGTATTGTGCTGATTTTTTGCTTTTTTCTTGTTTTTTTTTTTTTGTGATATATATGTGCTTTAGGGTACGTCATGTGTGCAGTTTTGACATGTTTGGATGAATAATGAAAAATTTGGCATTTTCTTGAATTCGTTGGACGCTTCATTTTGACTCGGACAGTGTCTTTGTGTTAGTTTTCTTTTTTGATGTTTGCATTATGGTCTCATATCGTTTGTTTTAAAAAATTTTGATGAAATTTGCACCGCAATTGGCAACGAAAACGGCGAATATTTGGGCCCTCGTTAACCGTTTTTCCTTATAATGCATATTGGGGGGAGGGGGAAGAATAAAGTCCTCAAAGAACCGGATGTGTTTATTTGTTGTTTGTTTATTTGTTTGTTTTTTTATTTGTTTTTTTTAAGACACAACGCTCGTTCAATTATGGCAGGGTACCAGTCTGGTTACTTATCCCCGACAAGCATATGGAAAATATAGTTAACGAGAAAAAAATAGATCTAGAAAGTGATCAGAACCCCGGATGTGTAGCGGGAGACTAACTAAAGTATCCAGTCATACCCTGTTAGAACTGAAAAACAAATTTCCTTGGGAAAAAATCTACTACCACATTTACTTACATCCAGTCTATTTGAGCTCTCTTAAAAAGAAAATTATATGCATCTTTCTCTCTCTTTTTTTTTTTTTTTTTTTTTTTTCTCTCTCTCTCTCTCTCTCTCTCTCTCTCTCTCTCTCTCTCTTTCTCTCTCTCAACCACACACACACACACACAAAGACACACACACACAAACACACACACACACACACACACACACACACACACACACAATCAGTTTTATTTGTGTGTATTTTCATTTTCTTTTCTTATTTTGTGTGTCTTGGTAAGCACCTTTAGCAAGTGCTAAATATTCATTTGTTCGTGGTTTGGAGTGTCTGCAGGACTCTTATGGGGGTTACTCTGTCTATGATGTTTGAGGTGCATATGGTCTATCAGTGATGACAGACGCCTATCGGCATGACTATATGGCTCGACAATCGGTGGGAACAAACAGTTTGTCGAGTTCACTCGCAATGTGGGTAGATGATGTGCCGCTTTGCTTTGTGTATGATGTGTAGATTGCCTTGTCTTCACTTCGTTGCTGCCTTGCTAACTATCTTGCTTGCTTTGCATGTCGCTCTTTGCAGCTCTAATGTTCAGTGTGTGGTGTGGTTGCAATGGTGTTCCCTGTTGCACCGCTGCCTTACCGATCATCCGCATGCCTCGCCTTTCGTGTTTTTTTGCATGTGTGTTATATAGTTTGGTTGCATTGTTGGTGATTCCTTGTGCTTCGCTACACTGCTGTTGTGTTGCTCGTCTGCCTGCATGATCGCTCATGCTGTTAGTTTTTGGTGTTGTGCAGTTGGGTTCCCCCGACAACATTCCCTAGTGCTTCGCCATGTTGTTGTCGGTTGATGTGTTCCGCTTGTGGATAGTCTACTCCCAATAATAGTCAAAGAGTTCATGACTCAAACCATCAATACGTGGATTCTGCAAATTGTTGACGGTTCGGCCTTCTGATAACTGAGTCTAACTTCAACAAAACAATCTTTTTTTTTTTTTTTGCCTAGCTGTGTCGGTATATCATTGACATATTGAAGTACTGTTTTTCTTGCTTGCCGATTTTTAGATAGCTTTCTTTGGCTTCATGCCTTTCCCTTGCTGCCTTGTATTGCTTGTCTACCCGCCTTACTCCCCCTTGCCCCCAGCATATGTCCTTTATTGTCCCACCTTGTCTTTGCCTTGTGGTCTTCTTTAGCTCCGAGTCGTTACCTTTCCCTTGCAACCTTGTACTGTTTGCCTGAAATCCCTCCTCCCATGTACCATCCAATTTGTGTCCTCTGCTGCTGCTTTTCATCCATACTCGTTCGGCCTTTGTCTATAAGTAAGCAGAGGTTTTTGTGACATTGTATGAGAAGTGATTGTATCTTTCTAGCTCTTCGTATATACTCTTCATTGTGGCTCTAGATTGCGGACCTCCTTTTTTGACATTTTTATATGCACACTTTTCCGCGCATTTTGCCACAATACAATTGTGGAGGTTTCTTCCCCCAAAAAAAATACGCACACACACACAATCAGATTTATGTATGTATTTCCTTGTTTGAACACTTTTTAGTGCATTTTACCACGATACGATCATGGAGGCTTCTTCCCCCTTCCAATACACGCACACAATGAGTTTTATGTATGCCCTTCTAACGATGTTTTCGTTAAAAGTGAAATTGTTTTCATGTTCACTTTTTCTTTCAAGTGTAAAATGACACACACAAGAGAGGAGGAAAAGAGAAAAAAAAACGATGAAATAAGACGAAATGGGCATTGAAAAGTTCGAGAAATACATCATTATATAATAACATTTTGAAATTGTGGAAAACAATATCAATCATTGAAATTACGATTAAGCATCAACAAAGTGTTGAATGACACATACCAACCATTGACACTATTCTCAACCATCAACAAAGTGTGGAATGACACATACAACCATTAAAACTATTATCAACCATCAACAAAGTGTTGAATGATATCATAAGCCACATATCTGGAATGTTCACTCATGCTCGACCATCGACATAATGTCGAATGCGATTTTATGCCTCATATGCGGGATGTTGTCTTGCGAGAATTTGAATGGAGGAAAGTGACATTTCGCTAGCAAAGATGCAAAACCCAACATAAAAACACCACAACTACAACCATTATGTTGGACGGCTACCTCGTCAAGCGATGTGTCGAAAGATGTCGTAACATCGTCCACGTGATATCTTTCATGAAGATTTTGACGTTGAAACTTCATTCTAAAGGACGCGGTTAATATTTGAAGCGGTGCGAAGTGGCCAGCGCGACGGAGAGAGTCCACAAGGCGGAATTCACATTTGCAACCATCTATTCTAACACATGTCAAAGCCCAGTGATTCCCAAAGTTAAGAGGGATAAGTATAAAGTTAAAATAAATTAAAAAATTCTCCCCTAACCCACTTTATTCCCTCACAGTAAGCAATTTCTCTGGACATTGCAGACGTCAATCTGACATAGAAAAATGAATCTAAAATATACACAGATGGAATGTCACTTGGACTCTCGTCTCTAATCTCTTCTCTAAACATCAAATTATGTCTGGCATTGTCGTTGTCGATCTGGATGGCTAGCAGATACAAATTCACGGCTTCGTCATTCAACCATCCTCCATCTTCGATGATGACCATGATGTCGTTCTTTTCCACCTTCCACTCACCCTTGTAAACAACGATGTCGTATTCTTCGTTATCTTCACCGGCGCTAACAGTCCCTTCAACATACTGCACCTTGTCCTAAGTGAGGTGTACCATTGCTAGAGGAATCTTGAACGACGGGTTAGGCACTGCATACAAAAACACACGTAAACAACAACGACATGTCTAAGACTTCTGTATAAGTTATGCCTTTCTGAAAATCGATACAAGAAGTGAACACGAGTTCATGACGGTGCTTGCTTGCCTACTTCGGTGTTGCTGCTGCTTTCCACAATAAACAACGTGCAACCTTCACGGTGTACTTTCTTCCCTTGTTTGGTGTCTATTCCCACAACTTTAAACATCCTTAGGGCAATTGGCTTCACAAATGGGATCGTCACGTGTTCGGTGCGTCTTCTAACTTTTTAAGGCAACAATGGCAGCGTTGACAAGGCTTGCAAACCACGACGTATAATATTCTTGCCACTCTTCCTTTGCGAGTGCATGCGAGACATTCAAGTTTTCCATAGTCCTTTACGCAGGTCTGCATGTTCATCAACGTAAAGACCACAATCATGACCGATAGTGACAAGTAATATGAGTGGCGTTCAATTTCATACTATTAGAAATTCGTTTAAACAACATAAATATGAATAAGCATTAGTAGCAAGAAAGTTTTATCAATTTTCTACTTCATGGTACCGATTCGGACAACAAGAAAGTTTTACGAAACTTTTACAAATCTTCTACTTCATGGTACCGATTCGGACACACCACAAATGCATGCTATGTATATGCAAAAAAACAAGGAACAGTTGGACGCCATGTACCAAAAAAAAAAAAGGATGAGCTCATATGTTAGACACAATATTACACACATGTTCCCTGGGCGAGGTAAGTGCTTACCTCGACAACTAACTGTCAGTTTTCCTTCAACACGGTCTTCTTTCACACTTCCCAACTGCCTTGATGTGACAGGGGATTCTTTGATGGTTATTACACCTTCGACAGGTGGGCTTAACTGTTGTACAGGAGTTCAAAGTATATTCTTTTCAGCTTCCTCCACATGTGTATGTTGCTCGGGTGTTACCTAAAAGAGGTGTGCCACGCCGCACAGGCGTCCGCAGCGCCGAGCTTGATGGTCGGCGTTGCACAGTCGCCTTAGATCCAGGCGTCTCTTCTCTATCGACCTCAGCAACCGGGGTTTCCTTCGATTTTTTGGGCGAGTGCTCGACACTCGCAGAGCTCCTGGTTCTTGAGTGTTTTGCTTGTTTGTCTGTAGAATCCATTTTGTAGAGTCCAGTAGAGACTAGTAACACCGAAGCTGCCATGAAAAAATCGATAAACAACACAAACGTGGTGAATGAGAAATGCCTTCATGAATGGAACGGACATGCATCCACACCTCCCTCTCCGATACTTTTGTCCGTACATCAACACTCCGGACATGACAAATCCCCTTCAGACTACATTTTGCAGGACAGCATTACCGTGTCCGACTCGACAACCCTGGACAGCGGTGACAAGGGTATTTGCTGGGGATTTTAAACGTCGGACGAGGTCCGACCTTTTCGTTGAATTGAAGGACTTGATGAGACTGACGTTTGCTAAAAGTTATTGAGACCTGACCTATGACCGAGAGACTAAAAGTTTTCGAACTTCAATCTGAACATGTGTGGCGTCCGATAGTGATGGCTGTAAGCGGCCGTATCTCGCCTTTGGCGAAGCCGCAGGAAGGTACGGACATGGGAACGGTAAGACTAAACCT
This sequence comes from Chara braunii, assembly GCA_003427395.1. NCBI lineage: Eukaryota > Viridiplantae > Streptophyta > Charophyceae > Charales > Characeae > Chara > Chara braunii. The sequence goes on from BFEA01000298.1 coordinate 286,342, forward strand.
ATTCTACCTAAGTAGAGGGATGCGTCGGGTAAAGAGCCACGGCGCAGGGGGAATAGGTAGAATGAGTCTTATTTCCCGGGCCGCGCGGGATTGACACTGAGCCAAGGGGTTGAAAGGCTGATGTGGAGTTCACGCGGCCAGCTAAGCATGCAAGGCCACAAGCAGGCGAGGCCTGCAAGGCCGCAGGCAGGCTGGGTCTGCAAGGCTACGGGCACGCAAAGCCTACAAGGTCACGGTATAGGGGAAACTTGACTGGGCGAGCTCTTCGTATCAGAGAGTTGCTCCTATCACTATCAGCCCAGTAGGTTACCGCACGGGACTCTTACCCGACAGGTACCGGGATCAAGCCCGACTATAAGCATCCTACCGGGCCAGCTCCTTTTGGAGCAGCCCAAGCCAGTTGGGCGCGGCCGATTTTGGCCGCGCAATCATCAAGATCGCGCGGCTGAGATCTGCCGCGCAGAGGAGATTAGAATGGCCCCTGCGCAAGGATGACACGCATAAATCAAGAAATGATCCAAGATTTTTTTTATTTTTTATTTTTTTAATTTTAAATTTATTTGGAAAAAAAGAAGAACGAGGGTCTCTCAGGGCTAAGGTCCCACTAGCGAAAAGGATAGGATCAAGCTCCTGAATCTGGATGTGTTTTAAGTAGAGATGCTGAAAAGCAATTCAATCTCGACTTCGTGCACATCTCCGCAAACTCATCCACATTTGGGCATTCGATCCGATCCCCCTTGCTAGCGGGACCACACCCCAGCATTCGGGATTGTATCGTGGCTTCAGCCACGTGATGACATAACCGTTGGCATATGCCGACGGAACAAAAAAAAAAAAAAAACTAACTAAAATGAAGCGCCATGGCGCTGTAGGAAGTAACTAGGGCATCTTACCCCAGTACACCTGACAGGCGTCCGTTTTTTAAGGGTAGCCGTTTTTTTTTTTTAAGTAAGTTCTTTTAGATTTTTCTCTTTTTTTCTTTTATTTTAATTTCGTTTAGATTCCTTATTAGCTTTTTCCCTTTAAGATTCTGTTTAAGATTATTTTTCTTTTTTCTGTTTTTTTTTGTTCTCTTGGTGCACTGACCGCCCGTTCCTCTCGGACAAACGGGTGTAACTGTGCCGGACTGTTTCGTTGGACTCGCACCGACTCATCAGGAGGCTGGACCTCGACAGTCTGGTTGAGAGCAAATAAATCCACCCTCGAAGGTGGATCTGTACATCGCGCGTCTGTGTGTGTGGGTGTGAGAATGTAAGAGAGAGAGAGAGAGGGGGTGGGGGGGAGTCCTACCTCTCGGTTGGGTTTCTGTTGTGTCCGTAGGCAGGATGAGTAATGCACTGGCGAACAGGTAAGCTTTTCTTTTTCTTTTTCTCAGTTATCGTTGGATTTTTTTTTTTTTTTTTTTTTTTTTTTTTTTTTTTTTTTTTTTTTTGTGAGATACCC
>BFEA01000298.1:287866-315618 GCA_003427395.1 Chara braunii
CCCCCCGCCTCCATTTGACGGGTTACAATCGTTGTGCCCGTTCTTCTTAGGAACGGGCTGCAACGTTGACATCGCGCCCGAACCCGGCGCAGTTTGCGTCCGGGTACGGGCGCGCAAGGCAGGAGTGAAGTAGACCTGCTGAGCTTGACTCTAGTTCGACCCTGTGAATTGACTAGGCGCTTACGGTCATCCGTTCGGCTCAAAACGATGGGCGGCCCCTCACAGAAAAATGAAGGGGTTGAGAGAAAAAAAAAAAAAAAAAGGAGAAAAAAAAAGAAAAAAAAGAAGGGAAAAGGAAGCAAGCGGGAGAAGGAAAAGGGGAAACGGCCACGAATTTGGTCGTGGTCGTGGAACAGCTGCAGCCCGTAGAAGTCTCTAGGGGCAGATGGAACTGCACCTGTTCGTTTTTTAACAGGCTGCTGCAAATGGTTGAATTCAGCCATTTGCTACCGCGTTTGGCTTGGAGAGGCAGCCAGGTGCATGCATAGCACTTGGAACTTGGTTCCCCTAGGGGAACATCAAGGTTTCCAGCCCTCGATCGAAGTTCGGATCGGGGCCCAGGATCAGCCCCATTTTTTGGCTGAGTCTCAAGTGGTTGACCACCACTCCAGCCCAGCTATCATAAAAGGAGGGCTGGCAAGCAACATCCTCACTCAGTTGAGGTGCTGCCCACATTCTGACTGAATGTGGAGTGGAGAGCAGCATTATGTTGCTGGAGTGCTGAGAAGAAGAGAGAGAAAGGGAGTGGAGTGGAGGTCTGCAAGATGAGAGGAGACGTTGTTGGAGGAGGAAAAGGGAGGCTGCCATAGCCACCGCCTCATTTGGAGAAGTGCAAGGAAGGTGTTGCCTGCACAGCGCGGCGGCGACAGCTATTTTTGTTGCGGTGCAGGGGAAACTCTGCCCGTTTTGCACGGTGGCGGCAGGTCTTCGGCACGCCGTGCAGGGGAAACTCTGTCTGTTTTGGACGGTGGCGGCAGGTCTTCGGCAAGCGGTACAGGGGAGACTCTGCCCGTCTTGCACGGCGGCATTGGTTTTCACGGCACTGGTGCGGAAGCGCTGCTGAATTTTTGTGGCGGCTACACTAGCTAACGGCAGTGATGCGGAAGCGCTGCCGGATTTTTGTGGCAGCGGTATTGGTTTTAACGACGGTGGTGCGGAAGCGCTGCCGGGTTTTCATGGCGGTGGTATCGCATTATTTTTTTGAGGTTATGCTAGCGGCACGTCGGCAACACTATTGCGGGGGAAGATGTTGTGGGTTTCTTGCGTCACAGTGGAGGCAGTTTTGTGTATGATCTGACGGTGGTGTTGCGGGGCAGCCATGGTACCGGGTTTGACGGCGCAGCATGCAGTGCTCCACTGTTATTTTTGTGGTGCACGACGGCTGTGGCGGATCCCAGTGTGGCCTGGAGGTTGGACTGATGTTGGTGCATGGTCGGGACTGTGCGGTGGCAGTGTGTGGGTCGACGACATGCAGAAAGTGCAGAGCGGTTACACGCGGCGAAGTAATTATGGGGCTCGCGGCACCTGTGGGCTTCGCCGGGGGCTGCCTTTATTTTTTTTGCGGCGCGCAGTGCGAATGATTTTCAGTTCTGGACCATCCGGTGTTGCGAGCGATGGTGTGGGACTGTCTTGGGACCATTTAGGACCATTTCGAGACTAGGTGGGACTAGTTGTTCTGATCGGGACCGGCAGGTTGTGGTGGCTATTGTGAGCGGACGTGGTGCTTAGAGGCAGCGTGGACTTGCGGTTGGTTGAGGAAGTGTCCTTGGAGGACGAGGTGGAGTAGGGACTGCGTTGAGATTGTTCAGGTTGTTGGGGCGATGTGGGTTGGGTCTTTAGGAGCACCCTCTTTAAGGGTTATCTCATTCAGTCATCTCAGTGGGCCCAACCTTTGGTGTGATTGGGCACTTGGAGAAAGGCGCGGACCGTCATTCAGGAGAAAGGCCACAACTTGCCGCATATTTTTCTATGGCGGTCATTTTCTTCTGATTGGAATATTACCCGGCTTTCTTGAGTGGGACGGATCAAACTTCACTCAAGGTCAGTCACTTGAATGATTCAGATATTCCTTCACACCTGTGTGAACCCACACTTTGCTTAACCCTGTTCGTTTGAACGTTCGAAAGAAAAGGTAGAGAAAGTTGTGCGAATCATGCACGTGAGTGGGAAAATCTGATGCGAGTGTGGGATTGTACTGTTTTCTTTTGAACTTGTTTTCTATGCATGTTGTACAGGTAGGTAGAAGGATGCTTACAATGGAGATTAATTATGCCTGTTTGCGATGAAGGAAGGATTGTCCTCTTTCGATCATTCACCAGCCTGCATGACAAAAGTACTTGAATTTTGAAATGAATAATTTCAATGGTGTCGTGAAGGAAAACTTGCGAGAATAATGAAGATGAAGATAATCAGACTTAGTCTTTTCCTAAACCATTGAGAACATTTGACCAACAGTCAGAAAATCGTAACATTTAATATGTCTGACCCCTAATACAGAAAACGAAATACATCGATGACATGTGTCGTTGACAGCATCTGACTAATAGTCAAGAAATCGGAACATGTTATTTTTTATGCCACGGACACAAAAGGAAAGCGGAACATGTTGTTTTTGATGCCGAGTGGTTTCAAATCATCAACAACGAAACTGCAAGAAGCTTGGAACTAAGTAGTCTAATAATTGTCATTTATGGTCCCCAAGAAACGATGTTAAATGTGCAGAACGTCTACCGATGACGGCGAGCTGTTGCGGTCATGCAGTCATTGGATGCTCGAATAGGCGATCCGAACGTCACAGATACCGGATCCTCGACAGAAGCGCCATCTGCAAATATTGAAATATATTTCATGCAGACAAAGCCGGACATGCCGACCAGAGACCTGCCTATAGCATCCCGTACATACGACGCTTTGGTTTCAACCTCACGCCATGCGTCGACGTCTTCTACCTTGCCCCCGATGACCAAATCTCATTCCCCTTCGACCTCTCGTGTAACTAAACCCATCCCTCTTCTTCCCATCTCTAACTCGTTCCTGGACACGTACACCACAGCATCAGTCAAGGTCCTACTCTTGTTCGAGCACACAACACAAAGGACCCTGCAAAAGCAAAACAATCCCAAACGCAATCTGACGCAGCAGTACAACACTGCTCGAGGCGACAGCCCAGGAGATCGCAAAGGGTACTGATTGAGAAATTTGCAATGTCGGGCATAGTCAAGCAACTCGTGTTTCATCGCACGACACCATGTGTGTGGCGAGGCAGTCACGTATTCGCAATTCAGCGTATTATAATAGCGATCAGATTTTAGCTTTGCACACAAGTGACGCAACCGCACTGAACCGAGGACATCACGGGGCACGAAAATGTAACTTCCAAACTCGGACATATTAGCGAACTTATAGTCATCTGCCCATGGGCACTCCCTGACTATCTTTTCCCACTAATGCTCTCTCCACGAGTCTAGGTGATCATCGGTGTACGAGACGACCGTCATTCAGGGATCAGACTCGAAGTCCTCTCTAATTGCACCGTCGATGACTGTGGACTCTCGACATCCGTGGACGTGCAGCGCGCATGGAGGGAAAGGGTATGCCATTCGCTCGTGCTAAATAGCAGGGGTCATCCAGTGTGAGTTGTCCATCACGACTTCGAAACGCCTTGCTTGCCACAAACGCAGTAAGCAGCAATAGCAAGCACAGGGCTCATGCGAAAACGAAAAACAGGATGCTCCCAAAGGATGGTCGTTGACACCCCGCTCACTTACGGTCGTGTTCGACACGACGATGACATCGGGACAGTCGGCGTGTCGAACACGACAAACACCCCACCGCTGCAGAGGCGCAGGGACACACCGCGTCGAAAAGAAGACGCCTTAAAAGTTGAAACGAAACAAAAGAAGTGACCCGTTTCCCGCATGGCAACTGTCGCCCCTGGTACGTCAAATGTCGATGAGCTGCACATGTGTACGAGAGTTAGTCCTTCGCATCTCCCCCTAACGTCTGCAAAAAAAAACTCATTGTATTCAGGATTTTCGTATCATTCCTGCTCCTGGCTAATGGCAATGTAACACCCAACAGTCTGGCGGCATTCCTAGCTTCTCGATGGCAAGACCGCCAAAGTGTTCTTCGGCTGTTATCGAGTTCAACACGACAACCATCAGCGAGCGCACGGTTGTGATGTCGAAAAGCTGTACTCGCAGTGGTCATCGTGTTCGACACAACAACCATCACGTGGGGAGAAGAAAAGACCCCGATTGAGTGCTTTGTAGCCGTGGCCATCAGCTTCACATGCACTACGCCAGAGTTCCGGGCGGCGGGCGCTGGTTGTCACGTCGAACACGACGACTGACTATCGACAGCATGGGTGGCGCTGACACTCTTTACCGTCCGCACGAGACTTTTATGGGCGGGCGTCGTGTACAATACGTCTAACACCGCACGGCACTCTAGCGGGGTGTCAGTGCTGCCAATGGCCACGGCTATACAAAAGACCCCGGTTGAGTGTTGTACAGCCATGTCTCGCAGCCCCACAGCAGCCCATGCCTAGGGTTGTCAGTCATCGTGTTCAACTCGACAACCACTGCACAGTACTCTGGCAGGGTGCTAGCTAGCTAGGGGCATGACAGGTTGTCAGGCAATCGTCGTGTTCAACAAGACAACCAACCCACGCATGACTGCTGTGCAGCCATGGGCAAGGGCCACATTGGCAACCCGTCAGGGTCCTGTGCGGTGGTTGTCGAGTTGAACACGACGACCACCGCCTGTAAACTTCTCGTGCACGATAAAGGGTGTCAGGGCAACCAATGCCCTCGGTTGTCGATCGTCGTGTTCAACACGACAACCATTGCACAGCACTCTGGCAGGTTGCCAGTGCGGCCCATGCCCACGGCTGCACAGCAGTCATGCGTTGGTTGTCGTGTTGAACACGACGACCACCTGACAACGTGGGTCTTGCGTTGGTTGTCGTGTTGTCGTGTTCAACACGACAACCATCACACAACACTCAACCAGGGTCTTCTGTGTAGCCGTGGGCAAGGGCTGCACTGGCTCCGCGCCAGAGTGTTGTGCGGTGGTTGTCGTGTTGAACACGTCGACAAGCAACCGAGGGCATGGGTTGCACTGGCACCCTTTCCCGTCGGCACGAAACGTTGACGGGCGTCCGGCGTCGTGTTCAAGACGACCACCACCGCACAGCACTATGGCGGGGTGCAAGTGCAGCCCTTGCCCACGGCTACACAGAAGACCCTGGTTGAGTGTTGTGTAGCCGTACGAATGGGCTGCATGGGCACCCAAGCCAGAGTCGGAGTGTTGTGCGATGATTGTCGTGTTGAACACGACGACCGACAACCGAGGGCATTGGCTGCACTGGCACCCTTTATCGTGCACGAGACGTTCACGGGCGGTGGTCGTTGTGTTCAACACGACAACCACCGCATAGGACTTTGGCGGGTTGCCAGTGAAGCCCATTACCACGACTGCACCGCAGTCATGCGTTGCTTATCGTGTTGAACACGACGACCGCCTGACAACCTATCATGCCCCTAGCTATCTAGCACACCACCAAAGTACTGTGCGGTGGTTGTCGAGTTGAACTCGATGACGGACAACCCTGGGCATGGGCTGCCGTGGGGCTGCGAGACACTGACGTTTGGTGGTCGTATTCAACACGACAACCACCCCTTGTACAGCAGAGAAGACCCCGTTTGAGTGTTGTGTAGCCTTGAGAAAGGGCTGCATTGGCATCTCGCCAGACTGCTTTGCGATGGTTGTCGTGTTGGACACGACAACCGACAACCAAGGGCATGGGCTGCAATGGCACCCTTTACCTTCGGCATGAGACGTTTACAGTTGGCCGTCGTGTTCAACATGAGAACCGACGCCAGTGGAGCGCTTTCCCGTGGCTACATAACACTCATGCGTGGTGGGAGCAAGCCCTGGGCATGACACGTTTGTGCCCGGTCATCGTGTTCAACACGACAACCAGCGCGCGTATAAAAGATTCGCAACCCTCCCTTGCGGAGTGCATGACGACGTCGTCATGGAACGGTCGTGTTCGACACGAAGACGACGAGATTGTCGGGTTCAAATTGCCTGCAGAAAACCCTTTCTTGTGCGTCTGTCGTGTTCGATACGACAATTGCAAAGCCGAAACTGCCACGTGGCGCTTCGTGGTTGAAAATCTGGCATCGAGATAAATCCTCACCGTTTGTTCGCTGTCCTTCTAGCAGTGCTCGCCCCGCAGAACGGTGCCGACTCTCACTCTCGCTCCACGTTCCGATCCGAAATGGCTCATAGTCTTTGGAACATCGCCCAGTTCTAAAAGCGCTCAACTCGAGGCGCGGTGCTGACTCTCACTCCCTTTCCGAGATCCGATCCAAAAGTGCTCCTAGCCTTTGGAACACCGCCCTGATTCATCAGCACCGTCTCGACCCTGCTCACTCTCTTCTCCTCTCTTCCGATCCGAAGATCCTCTCCGCTCTTTCTCGTGAACTTGGAATAGTTGTGCCTGGCCCACTCGCTCTCTTCTGCCACGAGTGATAACGAAGAATAGAAAATGGAGAAGAAGGCTCACTCCTCTTTATATACCGCCGAGCATGTCTCCTACCGCTACACGACGGTCGTCAGATCGTATCGAACCCGACGGTGGCGATGGCGACGTGCCACATAGCAGGGACAGGAGGGTGGTTTTCGATGGCCTGCCCTCGGCTCGCCAAGCATCGAGAACAAAATTCGGCCTGCGCTGAAGTCCAGGATTTTCGCTGAATCGGAAATGGACAACGCAGGAATGGGCCCACTCCTCTTTATATACTCTGGAACATGTCCCCTCCGGCGATCCGCCAGCCGTCTGATCTAGTTAAAACGATGGTGCCAATAGCCCTGCGCCACAAAATAAGGCTAGCCTGGAGCCTGCTCCGCCTTCCCATCGTATTGTAACGACGGTGCCAAATGACAGTGCTGATGGCCCAATGTCACAAAGGGGGCACAAACGGTTGTTTGACACGGAATGCCTCGTCCGCTGAAAATACGGTCCACTGGCAAGAGCCTCATTTCGTGAGCGGGTGTGCTGCGACGTACGCTTTTGCGTTCGCGTTCCTCATCGTCAGCGATTGGGTGTGGTGCGGCGAACATTCGTCCGTGGGATGAGCTGCTACTGGCAGCAAGGGCCAAGCAAAGTGGCTACTGTGCGAATTGGCAATCTGCTTCACACGACCATGGTCCATTGTCCAGGTTACTGACCCACCGTCTAAAGTGCTCGACAACTATTTCTTGCTTGCTCGTCTTGGAGTCGCCGGTTTGGAGATTGTAGTACTTGGGAAGGGTCTGAGCAAGTTGTCGATATCTATGATCGACGGTCAAGATCTTTCTTTTCCCGTTTTTTTGTTTGGTGACGTCAACAAAGAGCCCGCAGTGCATGCTCCGTTGCTTGATGTGTTCCCTCTACCGCTATGTGCATGATCTGATCATCGTGTCCAACCCGATAACCGATCTTCTGAGCTGCCCAAAACATCCAGTTCATGAGGTGGTCATCGTGTCCAACCTGATAACCATTCGGACGAGCTTCCCGCTACATCCTGTACGTGAGGTTGTCGCTGTATCCAACCTGACAACCTTCTGGCGTTCATCGTATCCAATGCGATGACTTAACCGAGTCACAACCTGCCGAACAGTCATATTGTCGGGCACTTCCTATAACAACGCTTTCCCCATTGCATGACGTGGTCATCGTGTCCAACCCAATGACCGGAGTGCAAGGTGACCAAGACATAAACTGCGTGAGGTGGTCGTCGTGTCCGACCCGATGACCAGTGATGTGGCCGTCATGTCCAACCGGATAACCATTCGGGCGAGCTGCTCATTACATCCTGTGGTTGAGGTCGTCGTGTCCAACCCGATAACCATTCAGGCGAGCTGCTCGTTACATCCTGTGGATGAGGTTGCCGTCGTATCCATCCTGACAACCTTCCGGCGTCACTTCAGCGTTCATCGCATCCAACGCGATGACTCCAGCAAGACATAACCTGCCAAACACTCATATTGTCGGGAACTTCTTCTGCTTCCTATGACACCTCTTCCCCATGTGCATGATGTGGTCATGGTGTCCAACCCGATAACCGGAAGTGCAAGGTGCACAAAATATATACTGCATGAGGTGGTGGCCGTGTCCAACCCGATGACCAGCCGAGCGACATGCCCAAAACATCCCGTGATAAGGCCGTTGTGAAACCTTCCCGATAGCCTGCCATCGGCCCAAGTATCCAACACGATGAGCCAACGCCGAGATAACCTGGCCACAACGCACGTTCTCGGGCAGGACCTTTACGGGTGACCCGAAGGTAACCAGTTGTCGTTGTATCTTCTGTGATGCTTGCCGAAAGTCGTGGTGCCAATCTTGGTGCCTGATTTATATTCTGCTCCACCTAGGTGGTCGTGTCCTTGATATGGTTGTCGTGTCCAACCTGACAACCAGTCGAGAAAGGTGCCAATGCATCACGTCTATGAGGCTGTTGTGGTGTGCGGAACGATAGACTGTCCAGTGAGCGTCGTGCCCGAAATGATGACTCAACCTCGGTGCATGATTTGTGTCGTCGAGCCCGCACAACAACCTCCCAGCGGTTGTCGTGTCCTGCCATCCGTAAAGCCTGAATTCTGGTAAACGACTGTGGTCGTGACCAAACAGTATTCGACAGGTGCTCCTTGCAGCAAATGTCGCCTTGGGAACCGTCTGTCCGCGAAAGCTCGAAGACGACTGACTGTTTGCCACAACAATGTTTGTTACAAAAAAAAAAATTTTGCTCTATACAATAGTGCTTTCGGTCATCCCAGTCGAAGACGACCGATTGTTCGGCACATACAGAAGGTCGTCGGTACCGAACTGTTAGGGACATTGCCTATTGCCTGTTTGTAAGTGGTGGACATAGGGTAATAAGCAATGTCGGTGGCACATATAGAAAGTCGAAGACAACCGACTGTTTGGCATATACGAATGGTTAGGTATCCGACCGTGTGAATACACAGGGTACATATGTATATCCTGAAGATGTGACGCACTAACCTAACACTTACGCATGGTCATCCCGGACAACGTGAATACACAGGGTACATATGTATATCCCGAAAACTGAAAACTGCCTCAACCTATCAAGTGCCTAACGGAAGGAGAGGCAAATGGTGGTCAAGCAATGACATTGCGTGTAGTGTAGTATCAGGAAACAACAACCTTCCATGTTCAAGGGAACTACGGTCTCTGAAGATACCTTCGGTCTGGGGAAGCTGTCGTGTGTCCTCTACAATAGTGCTTTTGGTGATCCGGACTTCAAACTGCTGACTGTTTGGCACATACTGAAGGTTTTCAACACGAACTGTCGTGACAACATGCCAATGTTGTAGGTAGTATCAGGAATTGGATGACGAGGCGTTCAGAAGTCATCGTGTTCGACACGATGAAGGTTACTGATGCCTGACAGGTGGACGGCGTGGTGTCTAAGGAAAAGTGTCTCGTCTCGACCACATGGAGCAGTGATATCTCGACTGTGCTATCTTTGTTATGGATAGCGGATGATCGACTGCATGGCATATGTGCAAAGTGGTCAGTCCCGAAGACTGAAGCCTGCCTCACTCTATCAAGTGCCTAACCTGCCATATGTGCATGGTCGTCAGTACTGAAAACTACCTCGCCCTATCAGATGCCTAACCGTAGAAGCGACAAATCGTGGACAAACAGTGACATTGCATGTAGTGTAGTATCAGGTGTCTGACCTTCCATGTTCGAGGGAACGACGGCCTTCGACGACACTTTCCGTCTGGGGAAGTTGTCGCGTGTCCTCCACAATAGTGCTTTTGGTGGTACGGACTTCGAACTGTCGACTGTTAGGCACATAACGAAGGTTCTCAAAACGAATTGTCGCAACAACATGCCAGTGTTGTTGGTAGTCTCGAGAATTGGATGACGAGGCGTTCGGAAGTCGTTGTGGTCGACACGATTAAGGTTGCTGATGCCCGACATGGATTTGAAATCCAATGTCTTCGGCATATGACAATTGCAGCTGACTGTATTCGAAAGCGGTTGCGATTGGTCATCATGTACAACACATACACGATCTCCTAAATCAATCAAAGTTGGAAAAGGATTACTACTAAAAGACGGGTCATAGCCTATTGCTCTGAAAAGGGTGCGTCCACATTGCTGAATCGATGTTAATGATATAATCAGTTCCCGAAGACTAAAGACTGCCTCACCCTGTCGGGTGCCTAACCGAAGGACGCGACAAATAGTGGATGAACTATGATATTGGGTCTAATACAGTGTCTTCATACAACTGCCTTCCATGTTCTCCAAACGACACCCTTCGGGGAAACCTTCTGTCTGGGAAACTATCATGTGTCCCTACAATAGTGCTTTTGGTGGTCCGGACTTCGAACTGCCGACTGTTTGGCACATTTCGGTGGTCCGGACTTCGAACTAGCGACTGTTTCGCACATATGAAAGGTTCTTAATACGAAATGTCGACAGCATGTCAATGTTGTGGGGAGTATCAAGGATAGGATTAAAGTCGTCGTGTTCGGCACGAGGAAGGTTTTGGATGCCCGACATGGATTTAAATTCAATGTCTTCGGACAGTTGCAGATGACTATCATCGAGAGCGGTACCGATTAGTCATCGTGTATAACAAAAATGTGGTGTCCTGAATCACTCAAAGTTTCAAAAGATGGTCATAGCCTTTTGCTCTTGAAAGATTATGTCCATATTTCTGAACGAATTTTAATGATATGGATCTATCGTCATGCTTTTGGCGACCGTAGCGTCACAAATTTCTAAGATTGGTTATTTTTGTCTTCATAATATAAATGAATTCCCCAATTGAGTATTCCCCAGTCAGTGTCTGACTCATGCGCGGAATGAATAATAACCCTTCGTTATATTTGTCTCGAACAACAACGTGTTTCTGCCTTTACTATATTAAGTGACTTATTTGTTCTCGCAAACTCATTATGCCTTGCGGCACTTTATATCGGAAAGCTGAATATCCAGCGCTAGCAGGTATGGACTGCGTGGCGTCTAACACATTACTCGATGAGACTTGTCATGAGGAGATGCACGACCTCGCTATATGCTCTCCCGATTCTAAAGATGTAATTTATGACAATATTTTCACCTTCAACACACCTGCTCGTAAGAGGATGAGAGAGTTTGAATTTGATGTTGTTGCTTGCGAGAGCAGCTCCCCTGCCGTTCAACGCCCACAAGCGACAATATCACCTGACTCCGATAATGCAGATCGTAAAGTTGACGACAACGACGCTGACAGATCCACATCTGATGTAGACCACATTGTATGGGTGCCCAGATATTCACTCCGGGATCCTGAGCCTGATACTTCCCACAATTCTCTTGACTTTCGACTTGCAAGAGAAAGTTTGACCTCATATGACGAAAGGGAAGAGGATGGGTGCTCAAGTGCTTCAAATCGTTCTAGTGTCAATAGTTCTCCTGACAAAGACAGTTTTCCATGCAATAGCGACAAACGACTCTGATCATTGTCATCGAAATCATGACGACAGTCATGACATTTTTTCATATTTTGATGATATGTTTCCACAAAGATTGTCATTAGAAAAGCGTTCATATACGTATTGAAGAAGAATTTCGAGATCAAACAACGCGTTGGAGTCCGTTCATCGGAAGTTGACCAGGAAAGCGTTAGCAAAAATTCGCGAAAAAAATTGTTATAGACGAGAATGTTGTGCACAAATGACCTTAGATGACATCAAAGTTGTTCGAAGTGCATATTACTCTAAGGACCACAAAAGCAGAGATGCGTGGTGGATTGAAACTTTGAAACTATTTACATTTGTAGAAGACGGCAAGGAGATTGTGCAACCAACTTTCGGGAATAGAAAGGTGTGTACAGTGCATGGTGCTTCACATTAGGTGTATGTAGAAATACATTTATAAAGAAATGGATGACCTTGTCGAAAGGTCATGTCATGCCAGAGCATGGCAGCACTGGACTCAGACGCACATCTGCTACGTATGCAGCAATGTATCGTAAACTAAAGTCGTTCATACGTGACAACGGAGGTTTCATGCCCAACGACATGAAAACGAGAAATGGAGAATCGAGGGGGGGTTTGAGATTGTCTGCCTGCTATAATAAGGTGGACGTTTACAAGTTGTTGAAGACACAATTTGACAACATGGAGGTTCCAACTGTTTCTCTCCGGGTGTTTTACAACATGTGGAGAACACACTTCTGGCATGCGAAATTTCATGATATTGAACAAAATTTTGCAAAATGTGATAAATGCGTGGAATATAAAGAGTCTATAAATTCTGCAAAATACACACGAGTACATGAACATTTTGTTTCTTTGCGTGACAAGCATTTGGACCTTCAGCTCCACCATCAGGCGGCTTACGAGGTGTAGAAGGATGAATCGAAAAGGTTGGCCGCAAACAGTTTGTGCATCATCATTGATGGCATGGACGAAAGTAGGACGAGTATTCCACATTTCGGTGGACAAAGCATATCAAAAACATTTTCTAATGTCCTAATGTTGAAAACAAACTTGACAGTCATCATCGCACACGGACGTTCCCCGTCTGTCCACGTTCACACGTGGTTTCCTTGCTACCCACATGACTCGAATGCTGTTGTTTCGTCAATCATGAAAGTCCTTCGCGACGTTCAGGCGTCAAGCGGCTTGCCTCCAACACTCAGGATACAAGCGGATAATTGTTGGTCAGAGAACAAGAATAGATACGTGTTAGCGTTGACCGCAACTTTGGTGAAATTCGGTTTCTTCAAATAGGTTGAGTTCGGCTTCATGCTCGTAGGGCACACACACACAGATGTCGATGCCACTTTTAGTCACTTTTCCCGCAAGCTGAAAATGCATGATGCATACACTATGGCTGATCTCTTTAACATTATTGTTCGTTCGCAAACTGATCGTCCGTCATGTACGTTTATGGACGAAATTGCGGACTGGAGAAATGTTGTGAAACCATTTTTAGTGAAGAGGTTGACAGGTTACACTCGTCCACGTGCATTTATATTTTTTATGGAAGATCATAACCGTGTGTTCTCGTGAAAGGGGTATTGTACGAGTCCTGACTGGTCTTCGCCAGTTCACTGTTTTAAGAGAGATGCGAACAAGAGATATGTCGGACCGCAATGGTCAATTTTTCCAATGCCTGTCACACCGGAACGAACTCACAACGATTTTGTTTCAGGTGTAGAAGGTGTAAAGACATTTGTTGATTGGTTACAAAAAAAAACAACACGAGTGAGTTGAAATGGAGGGTGAGATAAATTTTTCGAAGGAGGGTGCATTGTCGTACTGGAAAGGGTTTTTAGAAACAATTGAAGATCAATATGAGTTTCAATCTCGAAGGTCGTCGCTCGAGGCTAGCTTCTGGCCGACAATGGAACGAATTGTGAAGAACGATTCACGGGACATTGATGTAGCTTTCCTCATGAAAAATTACGAGAACAAAGAACCACTTTTCATAGGACCCTCTAATAAGCGTTCCAAACCAGAATTGAACTCTGTGACAGACGTCAAAAAGGGTCAATTTATTCTCCTACGTCCTTCACAAGATGATATTGACGAAGGTGTTCCTGTATGGATCGGAAGAGTTGTTTCCGTTGTTGATACTGACGTTAGATCACCGACTTTCGACTACGTCCTCATTGAATATTGGGTACCACAACCTGTCGTGAAATCTCTCACTGTGCAATATACGAATGCGTGGAAGAAGACATGGAAGAAGGACAAAACATCACTTGAGCAATGGCGGCATGCAGACTATATTTTGTGAAGGTGGACGTCAAAAATTTTATGCTTGGAGAACGGACTGCACATTCCAAAATTAGCCAGAGAAAACGTTACGGCATGCCTTGCTCTTCCTGATGATGATGAATATTAGCGTTCCTGATGATCAAGAACTTTAGCCTTAATTTTATCTCATTCCAATATTGTTTGGACTGTATTTCGTTGTTTCGGAGAATGGTCCAACCATTTGCGACCACAGGATGACCGCCTTGTGACATCGTATGGGAAAGAAACATATGGAGTGAGATGGGGGCAATATTTTTCGCGTTTGAAGTCATTTTTCAGGATTCAAAGTCATTGTCCAAGGTGTAGACGTCGGGCCACACAATTGGGAACATTGTCCTCATCAATATCTCTACATTTGTGATCGTCGGTGTTGCGGGTCGGGAATGTATCCACGAGAGGTGCTCGTCCCATTTTCGCAGTTGTATTATTCTGCAGTGAAAGTCTACTACAATAATTTGAAGGTCATGACATTGTTTTTTGTGGCGGCATGCATCCAAAGACGTTGCACGGTGTCAATCCTTATTCATAACGACTATTCTGCAAGTGTAAGCACGTCCAATGCAGATAACATTGATGTGCGAAGGCTAGCAGAATTTCGTAGAGCGATAAGAGAGCAACAAATGTTAAAAATATTAGTAGATGGGCTTGTTGACATGACAATCAAATATGTGTGGCATCTTCTAATGCGGGAATATAAGAGCATTGAAGCGCATGTAGAATATAGGAACCCTGCACATCATGAACAAAACGATACCACTGTTTTGAAAAATTGGACAGTTTACAATAGAAGATAGCTTAGCTAAGTTCAAAGTATGGCAAAATGTTTCGTTTACTGCAAACCGTGGTTCTATCTGTCTGAATATCAAACAAGAGTTGCTTTAAATTAAACACTCTGGTTCTTTTTTAAGTGACAACGTTTGGAGATGTAGGGGAACCACGTACATCATGGACAAAATGTTATCACTGTTTGAAAATTTTGACATTTTATAATTTTAGATTTTGAACTTCATGATCGCAATTGCTAACTTAAAGTTAATTTAACTAAGTTAAAAGTGTGATGGCAAAAGGTTCTTATGGTTTACAGCAAATAGGGGTGTTGTCTGTCAGGGGGGCCGGTCATTTTTTTTTTTTTTATGCACTCTGGTTCTTTGAAATTCCTCAGTGGCAACACTTGGTGATGTAAGGGGCGGAGGCCTCTTTGCAAGGCATATGATGGTGACCCCTTTGCAACAGATTTTTTTTCGCAGTATTCATATATTATTATGACCGTTATGAAGAAGTTTTCCTTTGTTAACAACATGGACTGATAGTTATTTAAGTGTTTTGAAGTTCGTTAAATTTTTCATCATTGTATTTTTTATATAACAAAAATATTCTTATTTCATTCATAAATGTCATTGACGTTTGTTTTGTCGAATATTGATAATTTAGGTATGTTCACTTTTCATAAAACATTTCATTTTTAACGAAAACACCGTTTTTCTTTTTCTGTACGTCTTTCTTGTTATTTTCTTGTATATCTTTTTTCCTATTTTTTTTTTCTGGTATTATTAATGTGTCTAAGTAAACACCTCTATGCAATGCCAAATAGTCTATCATGCCTTCTTTAAAGTGCATGTAACACTGTTTGGGGGTCTGCCCTGTTTGAGGGACATTCGTCGGAGTGACTTCGTGACTCGACAGGTGGTGGTAACCAATAGTCTGCAGGGTGCTATTGTGGTGTCAGTAGGTGATGGAATGCTTTGCTTTGTGTTAGATGTGAGTATTGTCTTGTCTGCACTTCTCCGCTGCCTTGTTGCTCACCCCCTTATCAGGTTGTTCCTTGTAGCTTGTTTGTTTGTCGTGGAGTTTGTTGACCTTGACAATGATGATTTCTGCCTTGCTGCATTGTTGCCTCGCTGATTGCATACCTCTCCAACTCATGCAATTTGTTTGTATGCCATATAGTTGATCGTTGTTGCAGCACTGTCTTGTGCTTCATTGTTCCGCTGCTTTGCTACCCATCCGCTTGTGTTGTCATTCCATGCAGTTTGCTTTGACGTCGTCTAGTCGGGTTGCCCTATTAGCGCGTATGGTGCTTCGTCGAGTCCTTGCCTTGCTGACATATTCCGCTTGTAGTATTTTTTGATGGTAGTCCACTTCCAACAGGGATCAAAAGAGTCCACAACTAAAAGCATCAATATGGGGATTCCACAAATTGTCAAGGGTTCAGCCTCCTCATAAGTAAGTGCAAGCCCGACGGAACAGTCTGTCATCATCAATCGTCTCACTTTGTCTTTTTTTGTTTGAAATATTTAGTTTCTGTCAGACACTTTTTACCCTTACTTCTGTGTTGTTTATTTTGCCACCAACCTCTCCAATGTCCTCCATCCTATGTACCTTGCAGTCGCTTATTGTCCACTGGCAATGCCTTATTGTCTCACCGCCCTTCACCTCACTTTTTTTTCGCCTTAGAAGTCTTTGCTTGACATTGCATAGGCACATGTGACAGATGCAAGAGGACACCTCACCCTTCAATGAGTCATCACTGCATGAGAACAAGCATTGAAAAGTGGTTTAGGGAATGTTTCATCCCTCCTCTGTTTGTTACTACACCAACCTTGATGGCTCTGTCATAGTTGCTCCGCGCTCCTCCTCCCTTCCACAACTCCTCTGTTGTTGACCTTTTGATTTGCCCACGGGTATCTATAGTATGTTGCATTGAATGGGTCAATTAATGGGAATGCAATGCTGCATTACGAGAGTAAATCTTTGATGAGTTTCTCATGTATCAGGCTGCTTGGGTTGTATATTTGAATACATACATACACACATGCACGCAAAAAAAAAAAAGATAAGAAAGGAACAAACCAAGCAAAAATCGACAACGTAATAATCAACCTAAAGTGTAGTAAGAGATCAAACACCCATCCTCTCCCAGCAAGGGAAACACAAGTATAGGGATAACTATCGAACCCTCTACCTAATAAGTTGAAAGTAATAAACAAGTATTGCAGCTGACAAATTAACCAGGAAACTTGCACAACTATTCGGGTTTTCATAGACCTATCCTGAAAACTTCATAGAGGGGAAATTACCAACCTAAACAATAGAGAAACTAACATTTTGTTAAATTTTAATGATTTTTTTCATGTGTCAAAGTTGAGACTTTTCTTAACCCGTTAGGGCCAAATTTTAGAAGTCCTATCATATTGAGCATATGACGTTTTATAAATGTTGTATCTCAACATTGTATGGTCAGGGATACTCTATTGGATGTATTTGGTCGCTTTTACAACCAACTTACTATATACTTATTGGAGGATGATCAAACCCGAATACACTTTTGTTATAACATGCTCTTTCATATTACCTCTCACAATATGAAAAATTATCTGAAAATTTATTCAAATTGTTTAGTCTAAAATTTGAGGATGCAAAAAAATCCTTTTAGATTTAATGAAATGTAATTTCAAGAAACATCTTGAAACTTTTTCAGAAGGAAACTAATCCTGCCCACATTGACCTATAACCAATACAACCAGGGAAAATAATTTCAAAAATCAAATTGAACAATTGGAATACAACGTAGGATAAAATGTGACTTTCACGCTTATAACCCCTTAAGAGTTTACAGTCTTACTAAAAGCTCGTCATCATTCCACCACTCACCATACTCAAACACTCACCACACCGGTGAGTGCTACAAGACAAGGTTGACACAGGACGAGATAGTCAATTACTCGCGACTTTTGGTGAGTAGTGGAGAGGAGGCACCACAATCCCGCTGTTTCACCCGTGTCACCACAAGAAACTCCTGACAGGTGGGTCATGGTACATAATAGAGCAACAACATTACTCACCAAGTGTCCACTATGGTAATTGGTGGAGTGAGGCTGGTATAACTCGGTGTCAGAACCACTAAAAAAGGCAATTCAAAAAATTGAATGAGAAGCATATCGGAACTCAGCACTTGATGCACCTTGGGGACTATCAAGCATGCAATTATAGATTTTCCAATCAATATTGTATTATAGTCTCTTTCTCTCTCTCTCTCTCTCTCTCTCTCTCTCTCTCTCTCTCTCTCTCTCTCTCTCTCTCTTTTTCTGTGTGTGTGTGTGTGTGTGTGTGTGTGTTTATATCCGTAAATATCTTACTCTTTTCGTTTTTTCTTCTTTAAAACAAAAAGGGCAATAACCTGGCAATATTATCATCCAACTGATCCGCTTTTAAAAATTCAGGATTGTAGTATTTTACTCATATGCTTCATATGGAGTTCGATCTCAGATCCGTATTTGAGCAATTCAGAGGTGTACCAATTGAGTTTCGCACCTCCCGCCCTTTTCGTTGGCATCATGGGTACAAGATTTGTATATGTACATGTCAACAAGTAGAAACGTTGTCGTGCGCATCGTGCATATGAATGGAAAGGTCTGACTTGGGCATAGGATTGCATTGGTTTTCTCTTTAACTTGTTGTCTCTGCGTGTTGTGTAGGTAGGTAGAAGGATGCTTGCAAAGGAGATTGATTATGCCTATTTGAGGAAATGAAAAAGGAGTGTTTTTTTTTGACTTCTCACTTGCCTGCATGCCAAGAAAAGTTTGTTGTTTTGAAAAACGTCAATTTTTTTTATGCGCACCGTAAAACGAATTAGAATCAAATAAAGCAGATAAGGTCAAACGGACGTAGCCTTTTCCCCAAAGATTGACCATCTCTTTTTTGAATGACTTTTATATGTCCAAATGATTCTCATTCTCCATCACCTCTGACTCTTTTTCGTCTAAATTACCTTAGGCAGGGGAGGATGAGAACAACTGAAAATTTACTTGCGGTGGACGTTTTCTCTTTTTCAAGGAAGCATCTGGGGGGGGGGTTCGTTGCTTTAGAGGCCGACCCTGTTATCGACCCAGAGTTGACCGTTCTACGGGGGGGTACTTTGTCGATTCGGTGTAGACGGCCCGAATTCTGAGATCCAAGTCTTGTGCTCGGGCGAGGAGGGGGAGTACTCCAGACCACTTCCTAGAGGAAAAGGATGCAACATCTCAAGCAACGCCCTTGATCAAGAATCATCTGCAAAACAGCCCATCATCCAAGAAGATTGAGAATAGTATGGAGATGAGTGTGTGCGTGTTCAATCTTAGATTGACTGTAGGATGGAATGAATAACTTTGGCAGCGCATCTCATCAAGTTAAAACTAAAACAGACCGACTACCTTGTCGGCTGCATATATGTTAGTGTCTAAAGTCAACTTCTTGTTGGCGGCTGTATGATTTTTGTTGAGTTCGACCCGGGGCGGTCGAGTGTTATTTTGATCTTGTGTTATTTTGATATTGTATTATAGGATGTATCTAATGATAATTTATATTCGTTTGGTTATCATTTCAGATTGGATATATATTTATGTCGACCACGGTCGATTCTATTTTATGTAACTATGTGTGGTTGTTATGTCTTTTTTTTTAACTGGTGACCAAAGGACTAGGATATTGGGGGTTTCACACTTGGTTGAGACCGTCCTAGTCGATCGGCGTACGCTCTGTTTCTTAGGAGATCAGCGCCCTAATGGACGAACGACGTTCGGGTTCAATCGATGTTTTAATTGCACGTACCTATACAGTACCTACAGTGAGCGAGCCAACGCCCTTGGCTGACCCACCTCTACAATTGCATTTAAAAGCTTTCGCACGTGAGTTGGTAGCTCGGTAGAGATACGCCCCTAACGGTGTTGACAACCTCTTAGGGAAGCAAGCTTATGCCCCGCGGGAACCTGTCCTGTCGTAGGGGACCGAGGGATGTACAGCTGGCGCACGTGGCTAGAGCGGCGAAGGGACAACGTGACCACAACCGTCTCGGCGGTCCGCGGGATTAATTATGCGTCCTCCCCAAGTTGTCTCTATGGTTTCTATTTGAACTCCTGTTTGACATTGTCGGGAGGGCCCTCGCTCGCGCGGGGGCCGATGCGCACGACAGGTGGCGCCGTTGCCGATGATAACGGCAAACTACCGTTGTCCTTGGTGGAACGACACTCCGGTAATGTAATTTTGATCAATAGACATTTAAGTAAATAATTTTGAATGATTTTATTATTTTCAAATGATACAAGGATTGCACATGTATATATATCTATTACTAGATATGAGTATAATTTTTCTATTGATTTATCTAGTCACTCATTATGTAGATCTTAGGAATCTTAAGATATTGAAATATTGAAATTATGGGTTTTATGAGATTTTGATTTAAAAAGCAAAATTCGATTATTGATAAAATTTTGTGTGTCTTGCAGCCTAAAACGATGACGAAGGGGACGTTCAACTGTATGTGTCCTCTCTTCAAAGGCATCAAGGTCGCCGAGTTCTTACAGGCTTTCCAGAACTTGGCATCATTGATGCTTTGGGATGAACATCACCAGTTCCTTTTTTTCCTTAACTTTGTCATCAAAGGGTTGAAATTTGACGTCGGACTTCTATCACGGGCTTCTGGAACTTGGGCTGAATTTGAAAGATTAATGATCGTCAAGTTTACGGAGTCACCCAGAAACGAGAATGATAAAGGAAAAAGGAAGTTCGTGCAAATAGGTGGCGAGGAGCAGAATGAGTCCGATAAGTTGGAACGACCTCGTAAGCTCGCTAACTTGCAGGCTGCGAGGGTTGCGCGTAACTTAGTTGAAGGGGGTCAAGGGACTTGTCGAAAAGATAATCGAGCCAGGTATATTGAATCATTGCAAAATGTCCGTCTAGTATCTCGAGAAAACATTATGACCCCTTCGAATGTGAGTTTAGAGACACGAGAGCAAGGTGAATGTTCCAATCAGAGGGCTGACATAAAGAAAACCACAGGGCATTACAAACCCCTGAGGTGCACATACTGTGGCGTGTGGGGTCATAGGATGCGATTTTGCAAGCGCATTAACCGTGATATTGAAAAAGGAATTGTGAATAGACGTGAGGACGGTGTAGATCGGAAAAATGTGTTCGTCTTCCCAACTAAGAAGGAAGACAAATTTATTAGGGATGTGCTTATCGATCGCATGTGGGAGAAATTAAGGAGCTAGACCTATCTTGGCTCCGTTATTTTACTTTTGAGGCATTGTTTTTAAGTCTTGTAGATCTCATAATTTACGCTTATGTTTTTCAAGGATCAGTCAGTTGATCGACTCAGATTCCTTTTCGCACATGTATGAACCCACACTTTGTTTGACCTTGTTTGTTTTGAATGTTCAAAAGAAAAGGTTGAGTAAAACGTGTATAGTCATGCATGTGAAAAATGGCATCTGACGGCAGTGTGGATTGCTGCGGTTGTTTTTGTATGTGCAGGTAGGTAGAAGGGTGTTCGCAAAGGAGCTAGATCATTGCGATTTGAGGAAAGGAAAAATTATTATCTTCTTTACTTCTCACCTGCCTACACGTCAAAAATGTTTCCTTGTTTTGAAAAATGACATTATTAATTATGCAATGTAAGCACTGTAAAAACGAATTCGATTGCATAAAGAAAGCAGATAAGGTCAAACGGACTTGGTCCTTTTCCTGAAGATTGACCCATTCTATCCCTAACGACCTTATCTACCTATACATGTCGAAATGTTTCTCGTTTTATCACCTCTATCTCTTTTTCGTCGAAGGTACTCTGAACTTACGGAAAAAAAAAAAAAAAAAAAAAAACAGTTAAAACCTGCTTGCGGTGAACACATTCTCATCTTTCAAGGAAGCATCTGGGGCGGGGGTTCGCTGCTTTAGGAGCCGACTCCGTTATCGACCCAGAGTGGACAGTTCTACGGGGGGGTACTTTGCCGATTCGGTGGAGACGGTTCGACTTCTGAGATCCGAGCGTTGTGCTCGGACGAGGAGGAGAAGTACACCAGACCACTTCCTAGAGGGAGGAACATGCAACACGTCAAGCAATGCATCTGATCAAGAATCATTTGAAGAAAACAGTCTGTCATCCAATAAGATTAGAAATATGTGAAGACGGATATGTGGGTCTACTCTTAAGTCGGCGGTGGGTTAGAATGAATAACTTTGGCAGTGCATCTCACTAAGTCAAGACTAAAGCAGTGCGACTACATTGTCGGCAGCATCAATATATTTGTCGATAATCAACTTCTTGTTGGTGGTTGTCTGATTGTTTTGTGATGTTCGACCTGAAATGGTCGGATTGTATTTCGATTCTGTGTTATTGGATTTACCTAATGATGATTTGGATTCTATCTGTCATTATTTCAGATTGAAAATATTTTCCTATTAACCACGGTCGACTCTTTTTTATATAATTATATGTAAGCGTTTAACTTTCTTTTGACTGGTGTCTGAAGAGACTAGGATATTGTGGGTTTCACACTTGGTTGACACCGTCCTAGTCAACCGGCGTACGCTTTGTTCCTTAGGACATCAACGCCCTAAGGAACGGACGACGTCCGTGTTCAATAGGCGTTTTAATCGTTCGTACCTATACTACAGCGAGCGTGCAAACGCCCCCGGCCGACCCACCTCTGCAATTGCATTAAAAAGCTTTCGTTGGTGGGTCGGTAACTCGGTAGGGATACGCCCCTAAGGGTGGTGACAACCCTTTAGAGAAGCAAGCTTATGCCCCGCAGAAACCTGTCCTGTCGTAGGGGACCGCGGTGTCGAAGCGAATACCCTTACAAGGGTATCCGCCCTAGATTTTACACATGATAGAAAATAAGTTCGAATCGGAATTCTTGAGTAGACCGTGTGAGTCGCGGCAGTCCTCTGACCGAAAGTTTGACCAGAATGTCTAGAAGTAGAGAGTGCGTGGGCGTGCGGATTTAAGGAGCGCGCGATCTCTTTCCCTATGGATGATTATAGAATCGGCGCAGTTGCCAGCTGCCTTTTTTTTTTTTAATTAAGATTAATTGATATTTTATTTTGATTGGTACGTTTTACTGAGACATGCGCGCGTACGTGGAAGTCGGCCTCGACGACAGTGTGACTTTGTGTGGTGAGCAGAGGGTGCGAGGAAATAAAACACACGTCAGGTTTCCGCACAGTAGATTCGGGAGCTTGGCGGGCGTAACTTTGGGGTATGGGGGTGTGCGGCACAAGGGTGACAAGGCAATGGCCCCGAATTCCTTACTTCTTAGGAGGTCAATTTTTTTTATTTTATTTTTTTCTAGTTTTATTCTGGGTCCAAGACTGTGGTGAGACCGACGGGTTTAGTTCAGTGAGCACGCCATTGAAAAGTAGAAATGCAGACCCGAGTTCGGGCTCCAGCTTGTTCGAGAGGCTGCTGAAAATCTCTGCCTCGCGTCCATCTTGAAAGGCACGGGCCGAGGAGTTTAACATGCATACAAGTCGGTGGGTGATTAGCCCACGAGGCGGAGGGAATCCGGGATGCGCGGGCCCTTTGCGGGTATGCCGCCCACCAGCCGCGAGCCTGCGGTGGAAGTTTTGAGTGTGAGCATGCCGTTGGGACCCGAAAGATGATGAACTCTGCCTTGAGACAGGGGACAGGGAGGTGCTAGTGGGAGGCCGCTACAGCAATGGCTGGGTGGCGTTGTCCCGCGGCTGTTCTCGTGGGACCCCTTCTCCGCTATGGCCTTCAAAGTTCTCATTTGAATAATTGCTACTACCACGGAGAACCGCACTAGGCTCGATCCCTAGATCCCAACCTTACCTATGTACAGCAGCTGTGCCGGTCTCGAACTTTGAACGTGCGACCTGTGTATTAGTGGTCATAGGTAGGCCTTTGTAGGGTCTGTAGGTAACAGGGATTTGATCTGTAGACCAGTAGGTTAGAGGTCTAGCTGTAGTCCCCTAGGGGTCAGCAAGCGTTTTAGTAGTGTGATTAGAGCAAACCCACGTTCTAGGCTGAGACGAGTGGTAAGGTCAACCGGTAGGACCCCAGTGCGATTGCACGGAGTCCACGGTACGACGACCTACAGACGGTGGAAGAGCCCAGACAGTCCCGGTCTGACCCAGCAAAATACCAAGGGCACAGTGAGCACCAAGGGCAGATGGCAAAGGGCAGGCCAACGAGTCTCCGAAGTATGAATCAAGGGGCAGCGCCCAGCCATTCTGTAATTCCTGTGGAAGCCTTGCGGGAGCGCTGTCTCATTGTCGGATTGAAGGAGGCGTGCGACAAACGCTGGGCCGATGAGGCAAGGCAGGGAGGCTACGGGAAGCTAAGAACAGGTGAACAAAGGGTCGGATCTAGGCGCAGGATCGCGCCGGGTGCATCCAACCAAAGGAGAAACGGAAATGGCACGGTAGTGAGACGAGGCGTAGCACGTGAAAGGGAGTAACGAAGGACTGAGCAAGCGGAGCACAGGACGGGAGACTGGAGAACCAGAGGATCGAAGAAAAAAAAAAGGGAGAGGGGGAAGAACCTGGATAGGTTTGCTGCCAGGTTCATGTGGAAATGAAGTGGGTTATGGCGGAGAGTGGGGGAGTACGAAGTGAGTAGTTCGCCCAATTCTCGATAGAATCAGGCAAACAAAGACTCGGTTCCATAATTTTGGAGTAAGGCGAGTCCAAATCCAATATTAGTTTCAGTTGAAAGTTAGTAGAAATGGGAGGTTGAAGAAATGTTGGTGCGCGGGGGATGGCGGATCGGAGGAGGGAGAGGATGAAAGAATGCTTATCTCATCCGTTTCCGGACGAAATCGGGCGAGGGAGGAAGCGAAGTGGGGGTTTTCGAACGCTGCGAGTTAGAATATATAGTCGGTTTTTGTGATAGGTTAGTAGGTTATGAGTTAGCAGAGAAAGGCATGGCGGAGACAGGTTATGTCGGGGTGGGAGAGAAGATGTAGAGTTCACCCACTCCTTGATGAAGGTGGGAGAGGGAAGGATCGTTTTGGGGGTTCTTGATAGTTGTGAGTCAGATTATGAGTTTAAGTTTTCAGTGTTAGTAGCCAGGTCTTGAGATATGACAGATTGGAACTGCGCGAAGAAAAAAAAAAAAAAAATATATATATATATATATATATATATATATATATATATATATATATATATATATATATATATATATATATATATATATATATATATTGGGAACGAATCTTCCGCCAAAAACACGACTAGATTCATTCGTTTTTTTTTTTCTTTCTTTCTTTTTTTGGGTGGTCCCCACGCCCTCCGCATTAGCACACTACCCCTGTTTTTCCCCATGCATCGCTACAGATTGAATCAGGCCTTGATGATGGCCTGATACTTTCACCACTATAGAAGAGTGTGAGCTGCATTGCGGAGTGGTGAAAACGTGATCAAAAGGAGAATGAACCAGCGGAGAGGGACAGCATAGCAGTAGAGAGAGAGAGAGGTCACCTGAAATTGGGAGCGTAGGAGCAACCGAGCTGCGAGCTGTGATACCTTGCCAGGAGGCATGTATCTGCCCGTTTTTCAAGCGGTGGATTCACTTCGGCTCTGTATATCGCATCGACCAAAGTATTACGAGATCCGTCTACAGGCGGTGGAAAAGGTTTGAGCCGAGAGATCAGGCTCTAACATAAGACTCATTCTCCGTGTAGCACGTGAAAGTATGACAGTGCATGGGCGGCAAGCAGCATACTGAGTGAGTACGCCTGCCCGTTTCTTAGTGGGAGGACCATTCCTATGTTGAGGAGGGCTTGAGGCCGGAGATGTACCCCGACTCACTCATCTGAGCTCGTTGAAAGGGGTCAGTGTTGTGACTTAAAGGAGTGGCGGAGTTTATCAAGGTGGTCGTGATAGTTACGGTGTGTTGTTGTTGCTGCAGACTGTTGCTGCAGGCGGACTGTTAAGGTTGCCGTTGGGGGCGAGGTGCTTTTATGGACTGCAGTGGAAGACTGTGGGCTGCAGTGGAAGACTGTAGACTGCAGCGGAGGATTGTGTGCTACAGGACTACGGACTATGGAACTGTGGACTGCGGACCGCTGTGAACCGTTGTCGTTGCTGCTGGTTTATATCACTATGAACTGCTGGTGCTGCGGGATGTGGACAGGCTATTTGTTGCGGATGACATATGAATTTTGGCTGACTGCTGCGAGCCTGGTGTGTTAAGTTGTTACACACTGCGGGCCTGTTGCGGCATGATTTTATACCACTGGTCAGTGCAGCGTCCAGAGATTGCACCTGTTGTTGGTGGCTACTGCTATCTATGGTCGCTGCATATTGCTGCGGACTGCTGCTGGCCGACTGCGGCTAGCAAATGATATTGTTATTGGCTACTATTGGCTGCTGCTGATCAGCATCGCTGTGTATAGTCGCTGCTATTGTTGGCCAGGCATGGACTGCAGCTGCTTACCGGACTACGGACTACGGACTGCGGATCTATAACGCTGTGCCCCGGTGGTAGTGTTGGTTGTGCATGGACTGCTCGCTGTTGGTTTTGTCCGCATAAGAAACGGTAGACAGCGCTCTTTCGAAGAGAGGTTGTTGGAAGGCAAGACTGTTACGGGTTGTGCGCGGACTGTCGCTATTGACCTTGCGCAAGCTGCGGCCCTTGGTGGTTCCCAGGGCGTGGCCAACTAGTGGAGGCCGCTGTTGTTGATCGCTGCATACTATTGCATACCGCAGCGGTTATCACTGACTGTTGCAGTCTATGGTGCCTCGACGGGTGAACTTGGGGGGGGGGGGGTTGATTGAGCCTTAGAAGGAGGGGTTATTGCTGCGGATTGAGGAAGTCGTCAGACATGTGGCCTCGGCGGCTGATTCGGAGTTTGACCAAGCTGTTACTTTCTGGCTGCCATTGCGGGGCCCTCAGGAGTATCAAGATTACGAGGCCCTCTCCAGTGAGCTTGAGAACACCCCTCTTGTATCTGAGAGTCTCAAACCATCTTCCTCTATCCTTCTTACTCTAAGTCTGGTCTTGTTCTGAGGGGAAGGCGGCAGGCGGGATTGCAACCCGTAGGACCGCATCAAGACTCTGTGGGGAGTCCGCCCACCGATTGCAGGAGCTCTGTCAGAGCCTAGGCGAGGCTCTGGAGGTAGGGAATTGACAGGTAACCTTTGCGTTTTCCCTCTATACACCTGAGATATAACCCCTATCTGTACTACCTGATGCATCTCTGACCGAATATATGGTGTAAAGCCCTATCTTATTTTTGGTTTGACTTCAGGAGATTGAACCAGACTAAGTAAAGGAATATCTGTTGAATCTCAGTTTCAGCTTTGTTTGTTTGAATGAACTCAGAATGTTAAAAGAAACTGCATCTGGGGGAAAGGCAGGATGGGGTTTTGTTTTGCTTGATGGTTGATTGGGTCGTTAAGGCTGAGGAGTCCCCATAAGTTTGGGGAACCCCAGCGCTTTGTTTTATTTTGGTTTGCATGGAGAAGTCAGACCCTTCTATAAGTTTAGAGGGTCTGATTACTCTGGAGGCTGGGATGTCCCCATAAGTTTGGGGAGACCCAGTGATGTGGTTTGCATAGAGGGTCAGGTTGTTCTGTAAGTTCAGGTGGCCTGACTGCTCTGACCTGTAAGGGGGTTTTGATTGTGCTTGAATTTCAGGGACTCAGGGCGCTCAATAAGTTTTGGTGCCTTGGGTTGCCTTGTTTTCATTGGGATTTTGCTGTTTCTTTGGTTTCTGAACGAGGAGGCCGAGTTGTTCTGTAAGTTCAGGTGGCTCAGTCTCTTCCTGCTCTTTATTCTGAAGAATTAATCTTGGCAAAGAGGCAGACCCTTCTGTAAGTTCAGGGGGTTTGACTCGATGCCACACACATAATGGCTCAGATAGAAACGAACCTGGCAGAGAGTTAAGACCCTTCTGTAAGTTCAGGGAGTCTGGCTCAAAGCCTCGCACATGATGGAACCCAATGGTTATAACTTGGCTATACTTTATTACTACTTTATCTAAGAACGAGTTAATCAGACTGTTTTATAAGTTTAGGTGGTCTGACTATAGCCGTATCACAACTTGAAGAAAGTACAACTAAGAATAGAATTGATGGTAAACTGGGGCAGGCTGAACTTAAGTTAGTTCAGTCATATG
>BFEA01000298.1:316083-336148 GCA_003427395.1 Chara braunii
GGATGGTGAGAGTACTTACCTTTGTGGTTTGGCCTGCATGTGACTGAGTGAGGCTACTACTTAGTCTGAGTTTCAGTTTGATAGGTAGTTGTTTTAGTCGCTCGCCACGTGCTAAAGCCATAGGAGTTAATTTCAATTCCTGCATTTTCTGAGCTAAGTTTTTTTACTTAGGTCAATTCTCGCATTTTATGGGATCTTTTGTTATACTTGGCCTTGTATAAATCTTGGCAGGCTACTTTCTCTACGTGAAGCGCTGCCGAAATTTCTACAAATCCAAAGAGTTAGTAAAATTTTGACTTGTCCAAACTTGACTTGTCTTTCTGACTTAGTAAAAATATGGGAAGCCTCCTTTTCTGAAGGGAGTGCTGCCCAAATTTTTGCTAATTCAGGTAGTTAGTCGAAAGTTTGGTTTGTCAAAGTTTGACTTGTCCTTTCATTATATCTGGCTTAGTAAAAATCTGGAAAGCCTCCTTTTCTAAAAGGAGTGCTACCCAAATTTTTGCTAATTCGGGGAGTTAGTCAAATTTATGACTTCTTAAAAGTTTAACTTGTCTAGATTTCATATATGGCTTAGTAAAATTTTGGGAAGCCTCTTTTTCTAAAGGGAGTGCTGCCCAAAATTTTGCTAATTCAGGGAGTTAGACAAAATTTGGACTTTGGAGAGTCAAGGGTTATTTCTGATTTCATATTTAGGCTTATATAAATTCTGAGAGGGCACTTTTCCTACGGGAAGCGCTGACGAAATTTCCCTGTTTTCAGAGGAGTTAGATTATTTTCGACAGGTGGCGCTAGAGAGTGTTATATGAAGGTGTGCTATGGAGGTTTATCCCCCATATGCAGATGATTTTAGTCTGGGCATTGGACCTATCTTGTGTTACAGGTCCTTTGGGTTATCTGATTCAATGTCAGGACTAGATTCAGCTTGATCCCTTGAGGATCATTATCTGTTATCACTGATAACAGGTCGGTTGCCGATTCGTCGGTTTACGACTCAATTTCAACTCACCTTCCTCACTCGACCTAAAAGGCTTTAGCCCTGGTGATTTTATTGTTTCATTAAGGTTTCACCCGGACTTTTATTGAATGGTCATTTAACAAAGGTACTGAGTATTTAATTAAGATGTGGTTGGACAGGAGGTTGGGGCTTGCATGGCTAAAGCGAGGGGTATGAGTGTTGAAGATGGTTGGGGTTGACTCCGTGTAGTGTGTGGGCTGTTGATTGACTCGTTGATGTGATTCGCAGGTATGTGCTATGAATTTGATTCTGGATGTGGTTGCCTGCGATCACATATATACGTATGGCTGTGAGGGCCCCAATGAGACTGTGAGAAGTGATCGTCACATACTTTTCCCTGTTATATATGCATATATATGAGTATACTTGGGATGAATATTTGCACTGGCTAAAGGGTCCCCGTACTAAAAGTCTGCTCAGGAGTTAAGACTAAAAAAGGCCTAGGGAAGGCCCTTCCTTTTATTTGGTTTTACTTCTTAAGGATTTTTCTCGGTCGGACGTTGCTCCTGGGCCTGGATTCGAGTTCCTTGTCCAGGACATCCCAAGCCCTAGGCTCTGCAGGGAAGGGGTTTTCCCTCGCGCAGAGCCTATTTGCCTTCCCTACTGAGACGCTCAGACCAAAGGCCGGAGGTCTCGTGGCGGCTGCACGGCTATTCCTTCATCCGTGCTATGTCGTGAAGGATCAAACCCACACGACACTTCGAGCCTGACACTTGAGTGTCATAAGCGGTGCTCGGATCCACGAGGGACCGCTTGATTATGGACACTACATAGTACGCCATCGTTGCCACTGCATGCGTACGCCTGCATCGCGGGTTGGTATGAGATAGGTCCTCGGATGCGCGACTTTATATTAAATCCCACGCACGACGTCTTACTGCCCTAGTGTGTAAAAAGTTATGGGATTACAAAGGGACCAACGCATATGGGCGAATGTTTGAGATTGCTATAAGCCGCCAACGCCACGCGAAAAAGGGAGGGTATCCCAGGGCTATGATTTTGTTTACTAGGCAGGGAACCTTCGGCCTATTCCTTATCTTTTGTTCTTTGGAGTTTTTATAGTTGGACGTTATAGTCCGTGGCAGCCGTCAAAGTCAAACCCTTTGATATTTGACTGCCACGACAGCTTAAAGTTGTCTACTCAACCCCTCTGCACAGGGTGCAGTAGAGGGTGTGGTCTTCAACCGCGCATGGCGGTTGTCCAGCGTCGAGAAATTAACCCTCAAGGAGCGTGTCAGCCGACACTTGAGTGTCGAACGCGACCCTCGCGATTAACGGGGACCGCGTGAGTATGGGTACCTCATAGTACGCCTTCATTGCGACTGATTGCGCACGTTTGTATTGCAAATCGATATACGATAGCCCTGCGTCCGTGCGGTTTTATATTAAGTCTCATGCGCAACGCCTATCCGAACTCCGCATTGGAAAATTATGGGACGGCTACCGAGGGGCTAGGAGCGTTGTCGCGTTGTTTATGTTGTGTTGTTTCGTACGTGTGTGTGTGGGTTTTATTTCTGTGTTCGTAAAGTGGTGTGCGCGTGGTGTGTAGGATGCGTCCTAATCGACCGACGACGAGCCGCGCTTGGGACTTCAGTCCCCCATGATGCCGGTTTGCGTGCGGGTCCGATAGAGGTGTATTACCGCGCGTACCCTCTATGCTACAGCGAACGAGAAACGCCCTCGGTTGGTCCACCTCTGCGATTGCAACTGATTAACTTTCGTACTGTGGACTGGTAGCTCGGCGGGGATACTTCCACCGAAGGGAGGTGACAGCTCCCGTAAGGTGTAGGTAAGTCGTGCCTCTCGTAGGCCCTATCCTGTCGTAGGAGCTCGCGAGAGGTATGGTTGGCGCACTCGGCCGGAGAGGCTTAAGGAAGTTCCACATGTGTGATTTGCGACGAAGGATTTAAAACAACTCCTGCGTGACGCGGCCGGGAGGATCCCGCTCTACCCTGGTGCCGTGCCGGACCGATGCGCTCGACAACGAAATGTACAGTTGGTGCACCCGGCTAGAGCAGTGAAGGGACGATGTGACCTCGACCGTCTCGGCGGTCTGCGGGATTATCTATGCGTCGTCCCCAAGTTGTCTCTCTATGGTTAAGTTTTGTTTAAACTCCTGCGTGACATGGTCGGGAGGGTTCCCGCCTCTTTCGCGAGAAAAGGCGGGGGCCGATGCGCTCGACAACGTTAATTGCACAACCCAAATTATCTTGCGACTACAGAGAGGGGGTGATACAAGAGGATGTAAGACGATGGTGGTGATGAACTCAGAGATAACCGCATGAGTGAATGAGGGCATATCGTTTTTTCTTCTTTAAAACAAAAAGGGCAACAACCTTGAAACAAAGCGAATGCCGAAGAAACGAACAAACAAATATCACCAAGCAACCAAGTAATCGTCCTCGTCATATTCTAAATATACATCTTCTCTACCATGATGAGGGATGGAGGACTAGGACTCGGAAGGATATAGCAAAGAGGAGGATGTGAGCTAGTGTGATAATCATCAATGTGTGCAAATTGACTTCTTAAAAAATATGAAATCATATAAGTTATGATTTGTTATTCCTTTATTGAGTTAGGGAGGATGCGTATATAACTTTTTCTACGTTAATTCGAAGATTTAGAATGATTTTTTTTTATAAATACCCTATCTAATTGGATGGGTTATGCAATTTATTATCTTCAAGTTGTTGTGTACTACATAACAGTCCTCACGTGAATGACTCCCACCCAGGGGAATGATACCATATTTCGACCAACATATCATTCCCTTGTTGATTGCAAAACAACCAGGCTACGGTCAGACAAAAAAAAATAATAATAATAAATAACTTTGGTAAAGAATTTCAATGTGTGACCTTGAGGGAAAAGTTGTTTAGTTTTTTTTTTTGCATGACTCCTTTCTTCTTCAGATTTTTTTGGATTTTTTTTTTGGGGGGGGACCTTTTTTGGTCCTTGCACGGTCGGCTGTCCGGGCAAACGAGGTGATCCAGATAGTCCGGCTAGTAGCCTAGCAAAACAATGAATTAATACAATTATGTTGGTAAATCAACAAAAGTTGAAAGTAATAGATTGAAACTCGTGACAAGACTAGTTGAGCATCTAAGGATACAAATGTGTTGTTGCCGCTACATGTTGGGAAACGCCACGGGCAACTTCACTTACAAGGCTACGACATGATCCTACCTCCCCATCTACGTATCATGAGTCTCGTTCATAAAATTGTAGAAACTTTTATTTTCTCATTTATTCTAAAATATAAAAAAAAGGTGCATGTAATAACGAGGTACAACGAATAAGGAGATGCACCGAATAAAATCCTGAAATTTTATGGTTAAGGGTAGATGTTGAAACTGTAATAATACCAATTGGATTAAAATGCATGTATAATTATTATAGCATATTAACATATTTACTTTCACATACCTTTGGGGAATTAACCGAGGAAAATAAAGTACGTTTTCATTTGGGGAATTAACCGAGAAAAATAAAGTACGTTTTCCCACTAGGGAAACATAGAAAGAAATGTACATCCTCAAAACTAACTAGTACCTTTTTCTCATATCTTCATTGACCGAACAATATTGAGTCAAAATAGTTTTCTAATCCGATTAAGTGAATTATAACTACCTAGTCAAATATCTAAGGACAAAAACCATCAATGTTCGAGTTCATATGAAATGAGACTTTTTTTGCACCCCCTTTCCTCCTTCCTCTTCACTGAGCTAAAAAAAATCATGAACTATAATCACTATTACTTAACATCATATTGATCATAACCCTTCAATTTGAACAACTCGGTTATTCCTTTCGTATTTCAACAGCAACAATCGAAGCATTAGGAGAATTCTCCAAACCTTACGATTAAAGATGAATGTTAAAGCAAAGGTAAAGACGTCGGTATTCCTTTGCATATGGTAAATCACGTATCATTTATATCACTTATTTGGATCACTCACACTCGCCCTCGTTCAAAAAATCAGACCCAATTGTCGAATATGTTTTTTCCGTACTTCTTGACCATTGCATCTTGAAGGTTCAATTTATTTTACTGGCGAGCTATATTTGTAAGAACAGGTCAGACACGGTTTCAAATGTGTGAAACACTGGGGTCTTACCATTCAGTTGTTTACTCTGAGATAGGTTGAAGGTGTCTGTATCCATTAGTTGTTTATCATAAGGTATTTTTAGAGTGTATTCATAGGCAATCATCGGGTTGTGGTTACCCTCAGGCGATCGTCTATAAATTATTGTTTGTAAGAAAAAATAGCAAGAAAAAAAAAACTTTGGACTTAAACACCGATGACTATTGGCAACGAGAGACCTTCCCGTGAACACTTAAATTCAAGATCAATGCTAAGACCCGATATGTTCTCTTCTCAAACATGATATGTTGAATGGAACAAGGTGTAGGATGCAAAGTTTTCATCATAAGAATCCAACAACGTAAAACGTGGCTTAAGCTCACAGTGAAAGGTGAGTGACAAGCAGAGAGGATTATTTAAATCATGACCTGGTGTACTATATAAACGAGTAAAGGGCATAGTGTTTTTTGCTATGGGGTTGGACCAAACACATATCATGATAGACGATGAATTTAATGGTTGTGACATAAAAATTTATCAGACATACTGTTATTCTTGCATGTGAGGGATTTTGATTGACAGTCTTATAGGATCACACAGGGTTTTAGGGTTATGATAGACTAGTTTGTGAGACTTACTATCATTCGTGTCCGGGGTTTTAACTAACAATGTGGTGGGGTTGCAAAACTAGTATGAGTAAAGGGGATTACTTTATCACGTCCTCTAGGAGTCATGGTAGGATCATTACTAAAGTGCATCTTGATAAAATTATCGAGGTTTAGCCCGACGTGGTTTTATTTTTTTTTCATTGCGTACAAATGGATCATTAAGGCATATGGGGATTTTGGTAGTTGCTGCTCAATCATAATCAACACGACCAGTCTTGTACATAAGATGCACGACAAAGAAATAGTGACATGAAGACATATCATAAGAGCACAAATAATTTTTTTAAAAAAATGTATAACCATAAGTAAAAGGTTATTTAATGACAACACAATAGTATCATAATTTCTGTACCTTTTAGAAGATATCAAAATTGACATTTCATTAAATTTCAAAGGTTTTTTTCACGCCCATAAAGTAAAACATAAAATTGTCAACAATGTTTTTGACATTTTTTTATCATATGAAAGAGTTTGTTACGACAAAAAGGTATTCGGGTTTGATCATGCCCCAGTTAGCATATGCTAATTTAATCATAAAACGTGAAGAGGACAGATATACCTTATAGAGTATCATGATGTAGCCAATAAATTAAGACGTAACATTTTCAATAATGTTTTGGACAGTTTTTCATCATGTGAACGAGTTTCTTACGACAAAAATATATTTGGGTTTCATCATGCATCGGTTAACATATGCTCATTTGATCCTAAGACTTGAAGTAACCAGATATGTCCCATAGAGTACCATGTAGCATACAACATTCGTAAGACGTCACGGTTGTATGCGCAACACAATATATTCATTATCCGTTGCACACAGAAATCTAAAATATATTTCAAATGAAATATAGGTTTTAAGGTCAGACCATTTGTTTCAATTGTGGTTATCTAGGTAGAAAATGAGTTGTTATATTGAAAGTTGAAGTATAGAAGGGACAAAGGTCATGTATTTTTTTTTTTTAATTATATTTACTCATCTTTGTGGAAAATATGTTGTACTTGTTACAATTTGCGTTACATACATACACTCATAAACATTCAACAATTCAATCCAGCTACATGATTTTTAATACTAACAACATTGCTTACCGTAAATATTTTATGAATTGGTATTATATTTTTAATACTAACAACATTGCTTACCGTAAATATTTTACGAATTGGTATTATACCCTAAGCTACAAAAGTCGTCCGCCCGGTCCGCCCGGACTCGCCCGGGTCACTCGGGCAACTCATTTTCGTTCTTTTTTTTTTTTTTTTTTTTTCGGTGGTGGTTGTTGTTTGCGCTTTGCCTATACTCTCAAAATCCGCCATGTTTTTTATTTTTCGGATGTACATAGTTGGGGGGTTTGCAGGGAGGGGGGAGGGGTTGTTCTGCAGCGTTGTATGATGATATCACAACCGGTTGCCATTACCATCCCCAACAACGGTTTTAACGGTCTAACCAAAGCAGTTGTTGAGACCTGTCAAAGCAACCGGATCTGATATCCGCCATCTGTTCGTTGTGTGGTTGAGGCAGCATCTGATTGTTGTTCCATGTCTCAGAAAACCGGTTTGGCGGTCTTGCCAGGCGAACCCAATAAGTTGTTACTGATTCCTGTGAAGGCAGCAACCCCCTGGTTTTTGTATCAGCAAAGCGGTTTGCTGATAACCGGTTGTCGTTACCATCCCCAACAACGATTTTGACGGTCTGACCAAAGTGGTTGTTGAGACCTGTCGAAGCAACCGGCTCTGGTATCCGCCATTTGTTCGTTGTGTGGTTGAGGCAGCATCTGATTGCTGCTCCATGTCTCAGAGAACCAGTTTGGCGGTCTTGCCAGATTAACCCAATAAGTTGTTACTAATTTTTGTGAAGGCAGCAACCGGTCCTTGGTTCTTGTAGCAGCAAAGCGGTTTGTTGATATTGTCTGGTGAAGGCAACAACCAGTTGCTGCCTCTTGTATGAATAATCCGGTTTGCTGATCTTGTTAGGTGGTGTCAGCATGTGCTTGCTACACATGGTACCAGCAAACCGGTTCCGAACCTGTTCAACAGCAAACCGGGTGTGAACCTGTTGAACAGCAAAACAAAGACGAATTCAAGAACAGCAAAACAACGGTGAATTGAACAGCAACAAACAATAACAACTTCCCCCTCCTGCAAAACATGTAGTGAATCTGTTGTTTCTGCTGGATATAGCAGAATTGAGACATTGTGCAAGCTCAGAGCACAACTGTCAGACACAAGCGGCAAGACAGCAACAAAAAGGAATCAATGGTCACTGGCCAGCAATTTGAAAGAAATCAAATCCCTGGAGTTCTCCAAACATCGCACAGGCCACAGTACTGATGAAACACATGCAGCATGGGATGCACACAAGTTCAGAAATGAAGTATGTTGCTACATGCCATAAGTTGTCTACTTCTAGAAGAAGAAGATGAAGAAGATGCAGAAGTCAAGTTCAGGCATGGCATTCAGGGATCTGTTTCGATTTCCTTCTCTCTCTCTCTCTCTCTCTCTCTCTCTCTCTCTCTCTCTCTCTCTCTCTCTCTCCTGAAGATGCCTATTTCTAGTCTGGGTTTGTCCCGCCACCCCCCTCTTCATCACTCGCATCCTCCGTTCCTGTGGGGTCGTCCTCAAGGACCTGCCAACGCCGCGAGGTTGTTGCCTTTCCCTTTTGTGCGCGCTTCGGCCTTACCAAGGGAGGACGAGGTAGCAACGGTGCAGATTTTTCTTCCCCCTTTTTGGGTTTTCCCCGCCCACGCTTCACCAACGGAGTGACTGTGGGTTCTACAACAGTCTTCCGCTTTCTGCCCGCCCTGCTTCTATCAATGTTGTCGTGGACGAGAGACTCGTCCAACTCGGGCAATGGTGGCGGAGGGCGCACAGGCTCCTACGTAACTGGTTGTTGCATCTCAACCTGTTGTTGCTGCTGTTGTCGCTCTTGCTGTTGCTGCTGCTGCTACTGCTGGTGTTGCTGCTGCTGTTGTCGCTCCTGCTGCTGCTGCTCCTGCTCCTGCTGCTGTTGTTGTTGTTCCCCCCTCTTCACGGGCAACTGTTGGTTGACGGGTTGTTGTTGTGGTTGTTGATGTCTTTGCTGCTCATCCACCTGCACGGGCTCTTGACGGCGAACAGTTTGCTGCTGCTGCTGCTCGGTCGGCAACTCCTGTTGCTGCTGATGATCATCGGGCATGTGGTGCCGCAACTGTCGCTGCTGGTGGACCTGTTGTTGTTCCTCTGCTTCGTGCAACAGTTGTTGATCGGGTTGTTGGAAAGACCGTTGGTGTGCCTGCTGCTCCCGGTCGTCCCGTTTTGTTTGGTTAACTTGCTGGTGCTCATCAACCGGGAAGTGTTGGTGCTGCACCGAGAGCATGTTGTGCTCAAGCTCCCGCTCTTGGCCGCTCGCTTGCTGCTGCTCGACTTGCGAGTGTTGTTGTTCATGTGCTTGTCGTTGGGCTTCGCTCTCCTACTGGTCCGCCGGCGGTTTTGAGTGTTTCTGAACCCTTTCTTGGATGTCCCCCCTCATTCCGGGAGGCGGTTGGGGCATAAGTGGTCTCGAACAAAGGGGGGCTGTCGCGCGACGTGCATCTTCCTCCTGAATGCGCTGTTTCACGAGATTTTGGTCCCTGTCTGCCATGGTTTTTGCTACAGCCCTACCAACCTCGTCATGGGAGCCTGTGTCCACTGCGTGTCGTTGCAGCTCTTCCGACCAGCACTCCACATCGCTATCCATCCTATCCAAATGAGCATCGGGAACATTGAAACTTTCTTCACATGCCACATCATCTTCATTCTCGTTGTCATATGATGGCGGAACAACAGTGAAGTCAGGGTCACAATCCTCCTCATCCAAATACTCGTCTTCCTCCTCCTCCTCCTTCTCTATGTCCATGACAGCCTTCCCCTTTGCTGATCGTGGCAGTGGAGTCCTCCTCTCATGCGGTTTCCCGCTCCATATGAGCTCCTCATCACTAGATTTAGTGTCTGAGTCATCTGAACCCCCCCCAACCGGAATCCTTCCCTTCAAGGTCTTCCTCAAGTTCGATAGCCTCCGGGACTCTTCCTCATCCTCCACCAAAGGGTCGGGGAGAAC
Organism: Chara braunii; assembly: GCA_003427395.1. NCBI lineage: Eukaryota > Viridiplantae > Streptophyta > Charophyceae > Charales > Characeae > Chara > Chara braunii. Next base: position 325,927 of record BFEA01000298.1, read on the forward strand.
GGGATCATCATTTGGTGAAGGAGCCTATGACTCGTCGAAGAAAGAAGCCCAAACATCCACGAAACCGTCCTTCAAACTCTTGGGGATGCACTGGAGCTGCATGTTCCAATGGATGTACACCAACTTGGCCAAACTTGAGCTCGACAAGTTGTTCCTCCCCTTCGTGTGAATCAAATCTAGTGATGACCAGTTTCTCTCACAAGGTGTGGTTGTGCTCCATAGGGTTGTCACCCTGGTGGCGATCTTCTGGAGATCCGGATGATTCTCGCCATAGGACGACCACCACTGTGACGCTGTCTTTTTCGTGACAATGAGGCATCCGCCACCCCAAAGTTGTCCCACATCGGCTCCTTGCGACAAAGCTCCTCCGGTGGCTTCTGATGAAAAGCCCGGAGACTCTGCCAAACATCCACATGGTTTTGCTGCGAACCCCACCTCTCTCCTCCAAGCTGCGACAAGAAATGTTTGATGGTGTTGTGCACAAGAGGGGTGTTCTTGTCTTGCATCCAACGCGGGTCTCTTCTCATCGGGGACAACAAAAAATTTGTTGTGTGCACAAGCTGCCTCATCATCTTGCAGCGGTCGTCAACAATCTTCATGATCTCGTCCTTTTGCTGTTGTGTGATGCCACGAATGCTGTGCAAGCGAGTTTGGAGCATCTCCCCAAAGCCCCACAAAGATGACGGTGTCACACCGTCATGATCCATCCGCCTGAGGAGTTCATTTACCGGCCGCATCACAAGAACGATCTGATACACCTCCTCCCACCACGGACTCGATCGAACTGTGTGGTAAATATTGTCGGCCTTGTTCCTCAGCTCCCTCGAGCTCCAGTGGATGTTCTTTCATCCTCTCTCCATCATCTCCTCCAGCACCCCCTTCCTGTCGTGCAATCTGTTCAACATTTTGAACGTGGACGCGAACCTTACCTCCGTGGGCATGATCAGGGTCTTCCTCTCCTCCAACGAGCAGGCTGAGAACAAGGACACCGTGCGATGGTGGTTCTTGATAAACTTCACCATCATCTTCGCCCTCTTCACTATCTTGCTCACCCAAGGGAGTTTCGCCAAATCCTTGAGAAGTAGACTGAGCGTGTGTGCAGCGCACAGCACCCAAGGGATCTTCGCAATGTCCGGATCTGTACTTCGTCACTAGATCCTCGCAGCCCGTTTGTTCACCCCAGCGTTGCCAATGCAGATTGCGTTCACCCTGTGCACACCAATCTCCTTGATGACCTCCTCCCATAGCTTAGCGATCGCTGCGGCATTCGTCTTCCTATGACTCACGTCAACCACCTTCAGCAACATAGCACCACCCGCCCCCGCGCAGATGAAGTTTAAACCGGGCCTCCACTTGCGATCTATTGTACCATCTGTGATGAGCGTGCAACCGGTGATGTCCCACTGGTCGATCAAGGGTTACACCGCTGTCTTTACCTCCTCGTACACAACATCCAGAATCACAGTTCGCAAAGTGTCGAAGGTGGGCACGTCCACCTTCGCCTTCGCTGCCGCCAACTCCATGTACAAGTCGTGAAGGGTCCATGACTCATCAACGCGAACGAAATTGAAGGGCGCGCCAGAGCGAAACAACGCCCCTCCCCATTGCATATCAAGCCTCTTTTGTGCGATGTTCTCTGTCCACCGTCGGATGGAGGCCTGCTTAGGCTTTCCGGACTTTGCTGCAGACGAGGACCCCGTACTAGAGGGCGTCACAGAAGTGATGGCTTCTCCGTCCTTCATCCCGCCCTCGATATCATCCTTGGCCCCTCGGACCTCTCGGTCGGGTGCTGGAGGTGGCCGCAAGTCCTTTTCAATATCATCCACCACCGTCTTGTCCGCATTTGCCCCAGGCGCCATCCCTTGTGTCCTCTGCAATGCCCTTGTCGACCCTGTACTCATAGAGCATCCTCTTCGATGCATCCCCGTCAATGGTGGCCCCTCTCAGCGCCAACAGATGCAGCATCTCCCCAGTCATGTACGGGCATGTTTTGGCAGCTTTGCCCTTCTTGATGAAGTGCTCAATCGCCCGGGTCTTTGATACCACAAAAATCTTCGTGTATAGTTTGCAGCGGACCCAATACTGGTCATACCCCTTGGGATCTGCTTTCTGCCCTCTTTCTATCCACCGGTACACCACATTATCCCGCTCCAATTCCTTCTGCTTGAGTTCGGGCTGTGGCTCGAACGGCGATGAGGAGGTCTTCGCCTTGCCCTTGCCCGCGCCGCTGCTTGTCCCGCTCGCAGTGGCATTCGCCTTGCCCTTGCCTGCTCCGGCGTTTGTCCTGCTCGTCGATGCCATGCCTCAGACCTTAAAAAAGAAGAAGAAGAAGAAGAATGAAGAAGAAGGAAGAAGACGGGAAGTTGATTTGCAAAACTCAGAAAGGAAGAAGCCTTAGAAGAGGGGAGGATGCGCACTGAGGGCGTGGAGTTGTCAGCAGCAGTCGAGGAGGACAACGAAGCACATGCACAACAAGGAGTGACACATGTCAGAATCTTCTCGTCTACCTATGAAGTTTCCGCTCGTGCAGGCCGGCAGGCTGGCACACTGGCACACGTAAAATACTAAATGCATCACCTCCCTTGCATATAGTTTTCCAAGAACCTTTATAATTTAAAAAGTACACATGTTCTCTACGTTACCATTAAGATTTTATACATGCATCTCAACTGAGCGGAATAAACAGGGATTCAAACTTTCTACTTAACAAACACTTCAGTGTGAATACCCACAAAACAATACAATGAATCATTGTAAATAGACTTCTTCTTTGAAACTTAGTCTCCCGTCATGATACCCTCAACAACCCCCCAAACGACACTCTACGACACTCTACGAGACTTTACAAAACTCTACTTTACGATATTGTACTGTACTCTACGAGACTATACTTTACTCTACTCTATTCTACTCTGCTCTACTTTACTGTATTGTACTTTACTCTACTCTACTCCACACTACTTTATTCTACTCTACTCACCCACTATACTCTACTCTACGAAACTTTACTCTACGACACTCTATAACACTCTACGACAATTTACTCTACAACACTTTACGACACTCTGCTCTACTCTACGACACTGTACTCTACTCAACTCTACTCTACTTTATGACTCTCTGCTCTACTTTTCTCTACGACACTTTCCTCTCTACTCTACTCTGCTCTTCAACACTCTACACTACTCTACTCTACTCTACTCTACTCTACTCTACTCTACTCTACTCTACTCTACTCTACTCAACTCGACGACACTTTAGTCTACTCTACGACACTCTACTCTACTCTACTCTACTTACGACACTCGACGACACTTTAGTCTACTCTACGACACTCTACTCTACTCTACTCTACTCTACTCTACGATACTCTTCTATAGTCTTTGACAGTCTACGACACTCTACAAAACTCTACAAAACTCAACTCTAGGATACCCTATGACACTCTACTATACTATACTCTATGACACTATATGACACTCTACTTTACGTTACTCTACTCTACTCTACTCTACTATACTCCACTCTACTTTACTCTACTCTACCCACTTTACTATACTATACTCTACTCTACTACACTCTACTCTATTGTAAGACACTCTACAACACTCTACACTATGACACTCTACGACATTCTACCACTCTACGGCACTCTACTTTACTCTACGACACTCTACTCTACTCTACAACATTCTATTATACTCAACTACATTGTAGGACACTCAACTTTCTCTACGACACTGTCGTCTACTCTACTCTACGACATTGCACTCCATTCTATGACACTCTAGAACACTTTGCTCGACTCTACAATACTTTACTTTACTCAACGACACTCTACGACACTTTACGATACTCTTTAACGCTCTACTCGACTCTACGCTACTCTACGACACTGTACTCTACTCTGCGACATTCTACTCTTTTTTATGACACTCTTCTCTACGACATTCTAAAATACTCTACTCTACGACAGTTTACTTACGACACTATACTTTACTCTTCAACATTCTACTCTTCTCTATGACACTCTACTCTACGACACTCTAAACTGCTTTACTCTACTATACTCTACGATACTCTACTCTACCCTACGACAGTCTACTCCGACTACTCTACTTGACTCTACGACTACTCTACTTGACTCTACTATACGACTACTTTACTTGACTCTACCACACTCAACGACACTCTACTCTACTCTACGGCAGTCTACTCTATGACTACTCAATTGTACTCTACTTGACTCAACGACACTCTACTCTACACTCTACGGCACTCTATTCTACTCTACTTTTCTCTACTACAACACTCTTTGTACTCTATGACATTCTACGACACTCTACAAAACTCTACTTTACTCTACGACACTCTACTATACTCTACGACACTCTACTCTACGACACTCTACTATGCGACACTCTACTCTACTATATTTTATTTTTCGACACGACACTATATTGTACTTTACTCTACTCTACTATACCCACTCTAGACTACTCTACTCTACTATATTCTACCATACTCGACACTAAGACACTCTACAATACTCTACTCTACGACACTCTACTCTACTTTACTCGACGACACTCTACTGTATTTTACTCTACGACACTCTAATATACAACACTCTTCAACACTGTACTCTACCACACTCTAGGACACTCTACGATGTTGTACGATACTCAATTTTACTCTACTTTACTTTATTATACTCTACTCTACGACACTCTTCTTGACTCGACGATACTTTATCATACTCTACGACAATCTAATCTACGACACTCTTCGACACTTTACTCTACCACACTCTACGACATTCTACGACACTGTACGATACTCGACTCTTCTCTACTCTACTCTTTTGTACAATACTCTATTCAACTCTGCGACACTCTACTCTGCGACACTCTACTTTACTCTATGACACTTTACTCCATTTTACTCTACGGTACTCTACTCTACTCTACGATATTGTTCTCTACCCTAAGACAATACACTCTATTATACTTTGCGACACTTTATGACACTCTTCTCTACTCTACTCTACTGTAGAACACTCGACTTTACTCTACGATATTGTGCTCTACTCTCGCATACTCTACTCTACTCTACGACACTCTACTCTGCTTTACGACACTCTACTTTACTCAACTCTACTCTACTACACTCTTCGACACACTTATGTCTTTATGACACTCTACGATACTCTACGCCACTCTACAACACTCTACTTTATGACACATTTCTCTACTATACTCTACTTTACGACACTATACTTTACTCTGCTCTATCCTACTCTACTCTACTCTACTGTACTCTACTTTATTCTACTTACTCTACTCTACTTTACGAAACTCTACTCTACGAAACTTTGCACTACGAAACTCTACGACACTAAACGACAATTTACTCTACAACACTCGACGATACTCTATGACACTCGACTCTACTCTACTCTACGACACTATACTCTACAACACTTTACTCTATCACACTCTACTCTACTATACTATACCCCATCAACTCAATTGTACGACACTCTACGACACTCTACTCTACTATACTCTACTCTATCACACTATATGACACTCTACTTTACTTTACTCTACTCTACTCTACTCTACTTTACTGGACTTCACTCTACTTTTCTCTACTCTACCCACAATACTCTGCTCTATCACACTATATGACACTCTACTCTACTTTACTTTACACTACTCTACTCTACTCTACTCTATTGTACTCCACTCTTCTTTTCTCTACTCTACCCACAATACTCTACTCCGCTCTGCTCTACTACACCCTACTCTACTACACTGTATTCCACTTTAAGACACTCTACAACACTCTACTCCACGACATTCTACAACACTCCACTGTACTTTATAACATTCTATTATTCTCTTTGACATTGTAGGACACTCTCTCTGCTCTACAACACTGTACTCCACTCTAATTTACAACATTCTACTCTACTCTACGATACTCTTTTAACACTCTACTCTACTCTACAACACAATACTCTACTCCACTCTACGACATTCTACTCTACACAACGACACATTACTACATTTTACGACACTCTATAACACTCTACTCTACTCTACTCTACTTTACTCTACGACATAGTATTCTACTTTGCGTCATTCTACTCTTCTCTATGACACTCTACTCTACGACACTCTAAAATACTTTACTCTACAACACTCTACTCTATGACTACTCATTGTACTTTATTCGACTCTACCCACTCAATGACACTCTACTCTATGACATTTTTCAATACTACGACACTCTACTCTACTCTACTCTTCTTACGAGTCATTCTACTCTTCTCTATGATACTCTACTCTACGACACTCTAAAATACTCTACTCTACGACACTCTACTTTACGACATTGTACTCTACATTACGACATTTTACTTTTCTCTATGACACTCTATTCTACGAGATCCTAAAATACTATACTTTACGACACTCTACTTTATGACTACTCTACTGTACTTTACTCGACTCTACGCACTCAATGGCACTCTACTTTATGACATTCTTCAACACTACGACACTGTACTCTACTCTACTCTTCTTACGACACTCTTCTGTACTCTATAACACTCTATGGTACTCTACAATAATCTCCAAAACTTTACTATAAGTCACTTTACTCTACGACACTCTACGATACTCTACTCTACCCACTTTATACTATCCTACTCTACACTTCTATACTCCACTTTACTCTGAGACACTCTACAATACTCTACTCTACGAGACTTTACTGTACTCTACTCGATGACACTATATCATACTCTACTTTACGATATTCTAATCTACGATACTCTTCGATACTCTACGACACTGTACTCTACGACACCCTACTACACTGTACGATACTCAACTCTACTCTACTTTGCTCTACTCTATGACACAGTACTCTACTCTACGACACTCTACTCTACTTTATAACATGCTAGTCTACGACACTGTACTCTACGACAGTCTACTCTACTACACTCTACGACACTTTACTCTATCATTTTGCTCTACGACAATCTACTCTACTCTACTCTACGGTATTGTACTCTACTCTACGATTGTCTACTCTATTATACTCTGGCCAAACGCGGACAAAAAAAAAAAAAAAAAAAAAAAAAAGTTTTCAGAAACAAATATATGTTATGGAGAAAAATAAACTAAACAACATTTGCCAGGGCACTACATCCAAATTCTTTACTAAATTTGAATTAAAAATCAAATACAGAAAATAAACATTATGATAAAAATAAGAGAAAATAAAAAGAGAATTAAAATGACTAAGTGTGCCAGCACCTTTTCGACACCGCCATCTTTGTCGATTTTTTATTATTTTTTGGCATTGACAAATGCCCTGAAAATTTACGGATATGTATTTTACATAATCAATAACTCATTAAAAGGTTTTCAAAAAATAATAAAATTTTTTAGACCCCGAAATAAAGTGAAAAAAAAGTTAAAAGTGAAAAAAAACAAAATAGTGAGTGGGCGAGCACGTTTTGACACCCCCATCTTTGACGATTTTCAATGTTTTTTTGGCTTAACAGAATGGCTTCAAAATTCATAAGCGTGTAGTTTATATCATAGAGAACTCACAAAAAAAACTTCAGAAACAAAAACTTATTTTTAGGCCCCGAAACAAATTTTGGCGGGGGCCAAACCTGGAGGTGTTCGGCCCCCGAACGGGACCCCGAACGCCCGAACGTTCGGGGGCCAGCCCGGGGGCCCCCGAACGTTCGGTCAGGTAACCCTGTATATATATATATATATATATATATATATATATATATATATATATATATATATATATATATATATATATATAAAACTCCAAACGAGGTCACTGCTTCAGGTACTGCCCATTCAACATCCCCTGCCTAACACACAATTTTTGACATCTCACCTCGAGTACATTTTGTAACCAGAAGTGACTACAATAACAATTGTTCATCAACCCCTCAATATGGAGGTAAGAGGCCCAACACTCACTAACCTACGTTTCATGAACCCCACAATATGGAGGTAAGGGGCCCAACACCCACTAACCTACTTCCTTCAAGTCCCTACTCAACCTGGGTTGCATAAACATTGAAACACAAATAATATAGCTTTCCAATAACTTTTATAATTTAAGAAGTGCACATGTTCTCTACGTTACCATTAGGATTATATACATGCATCTCAACTAAGCGGAATAAATAGGGATTCAAGCTTTCTGATTAACAAACACTTCATTGCGAATACCGACAAAACAATACAATGAGTCATTGTAAATAGATTTCTTCTTTGAAACTTAGTCTCCCATCATGATACCCTCAACAACCCCTCAAACGATGATAGTCCCTTCAAGATGACCCCCTGTGACAGACACAATATCCTTACTGTGCAACTTCCCATAATCTCATCTCAAATCCCCCTACCACAATGACCCCTTGACTAGACTATCTGCCCTGGACCTAACTACCTTAAGCCTTAAGGAAAGCAAAACTTTCAATCTTTATGACCTTAAAAAACTAAAAACACGGAGCACAACAGGCTAATCATTTCGTTTTACCTTTATCTTTTTTTTAATATAGGAAAACAAGTATCATAACGCACTAGGACAAACATAAAAATGTCACCACTATAAAACATCTCATATGATAAAACAAATTGACACATCATTTCACATATGATGGCAACAAAGGAAGAAATCAATGTGAATTCATAGCACATATTTCATTAAGAAACTAATACTCTTATATGATAATGACAAACATCTCTACAATCATAGTCAACTGAACCAAGTACAATACATAGTCTTTCACCGCATGTAGAGACTATGTACTTGTATTTAAAAATGTGTGTGGGATAAAATACATACATCTAAAGTATTCGGTCTCCATTTTTCACTCCTTCAATACCCCTATAATATTTAATGTCTTTGTACACTACCTCAATAATACCATATAATTGTTTCTCCTTTTGCAAAATGTCTCATTACATCCTGCAAATCGTCTTGTATTTGCACCATGAAGGATCCCCACATAGTACACCAAACACCTATGCAACATGCTTCATCATCCATCGTTTTTTATCCCTTATTAATTTTACATTGACCTAAGTCACCACTCAATATCCTTAGATTACTTCCTCTCATAGTTCAATATTTTTATATCCAACTATACATGGTCTTCCTCAAGGTGCATAAGTATGCTTTATGAAACTATGTTATTCCTCATAGCCACAATACTGCCCTGTATCTTGACTTGGTTGATAATACTCACGTGTTGTTCATCTCACTCTCGAATAATCTTATATATCATTCCACTCTACCGTGTGTTGAAGATTCTCTTCTCCCTCGGGGGGCATTGCAATCTTATAGATCATTTCACTCTACTGTATGTTGAAAATTTTCTTCACTAAGGAGGGGGGCATTGCGTGCGCTTCGTTATAGTGGGACACTCTTGTCGACTACTTCACCATTGGATCTGACAAGAAAAAAACATTGAGCGTTAAGCGTGTCCATCTAATGCAAACACGGTCTTGATGGGGTTGATAGGATTGGTCGAACGCCTTCCGAAGGGGTCCCGTACGTTCGGGCGTTCGGGTTCGGGCGTTCGGCCCGTCCCAAAAACAGGCAACCCTGTATATATATATCGTCATATATAGGGTTGCCAGACCGAACGTACGGAGACCCCTAAGCTGACCCCAGAACGTTCGGGCGTTCGAGTCCCCGTACGAGGCCCGAACCTGAAGGGGTTTGGACCCCGCAAAAAAATATTTTGGCACCTAAATATTGTTATTTGTTTCTGAATTGTTTTTTGTGAGTGCTTTGAGATGTAGGGTACCTCCCTCTAAATTTTGACACCATTCTGCTTAGCCAAATCGACAAAGATGGTGGTGTCAATACTTGCTTGGCCACTCTGTAATTTGTTTTTTCTCTCTTTTCACTTTTTGTTTTTCCTTTATTTCGGGGCATAAACAAAATTATTATTTTTTCAAACTTTATTTGTAGATTCTCTATTATGTAATATACATATATATAAATTTTCATGGCATTTCTCACAGCCCAAAAAAAATGAAAAATCGCCAAAGATGGCGGTGTCAAAAACGTGCTCGCCCACTCAATAATTTCATTCTCGTTTTATTTTTTGTAATTGTCATTATTATTATTTATTTTTAGTATTTTATTTTTATTTCAA
>BFEA01000298.1:336338-350673 GCA_003427395.1 Chara braunii
TTTTTTTTTTGTCCGTGTTTGGCCGAACGCCCGAACGCATCGAGAGGGGGTGCCGAACGTTCGGGCGTTCGGGTTCGGGCGTTCGGCCTGTCCCAAATGCCGGCAACTTTGTATATATATATATATATATTTGTTACTTGTCGATGTCGCTCTATGTCGTCGTTCTTATGTGAATGTCATTAGGATATAGAGGTATAACGCCAACTAGCTAAGCACCCGCGGTGCGGGCCATGTCTGCAAAAATAAGAAATGTTTTAGGCAACCTGATACGGATCGCTCGCATAAACTGAGACAAACTTAAAAAAAAAAAAAAACGAATTATAAGGTAATAAAAAATAGCCTAAGATTGACTACGAAGTCAAAGTTTAATTGACGAATATCTTAGCGTCCATGATGTAGGCGGTGTGGGCTACGCCCGCAACCAAAACTACCGAAACGGTAAAAAAGGTACCATAGAGTAGAGGAGAGTGTCGTAGAGTGTCGTAGAGTAGAGTAAAGTAAAATATAATAGAGTGTCTTCGACTAGAGTAGAGTGACGTAGAGTAGAATATTGTAGAGTATCCTAGAATAATGTAAAGTGGGTAGAGTAGAGTAGAGTGTCGTAGAGTACAGTAAAGTAGAGTTGAGTGGCGTGTAGTATCATAAAGTAGAATATAGTAGAGTAAAGTGTCGTAGAGTAGAGTGTCGTAGAGTAGAGTGTCGTCGAATAGAGTGTCGTAGAGTAAAGTACAGTACAGTACAGTACAGTCGAGTAGAGTAGATTTTTATAGAGTGTCATAGAGTACAAAAAGTGTCGTAGAGTAGAGTAGAGTAAAGTAGATGTCGTAGAGTATCGTATAATATCGTAGAGTACTGTGTCGTAGAGTGTCCGAGAGTAGAGTAGAGTACAGTAAAGTACAGTAGAGTAGAGTAGAGTAGAGCAGAGAAGAGTACAGTAGAGTGTTATAAAGTGTCGTAGAGTAAAGTAGAGGGTCGTAAAGTCTCGTTGAGTAGAGCAGAGTGTCGTAGAGTGGAGAAGAGTATAGTGTTGTAGAGTAGAGTACAGTAGCCTCGAGTGTTGTGGAGTAAAGTAAAATGTCATAGAGTAGAGTACAGTACAGTGTCGTAGAGTAGAGAAGAGTGTCCTACATTGTCGTAGAGTAGAAAATAGTGTTGTAGAGTAGAGTAGAGTAGAGTAAAGTAGAGTAGAGTAAAGTAGAGTAAAATAGAGTGTCGTATAGTAGAGTAAAGTGTTGTAGAGTAAAGTGTCGTAGAGTAAAGTAGAGTATTGTAGAGTAGAGTGTCGTAGAGTAGAGTGTTGTAAAGTGTCTTAAAGTAGAGTGGAGTGTAGTAGAGTAGAGTGTAGTAGGGTAGAGTGTAATAGACAAAAATATAGTAGAGTAGAGTAGAGTAGAGTGGATAAAGTAGAGTAAAGTAGAGTGAAGTAGAGTAGAGTAGAGTAGAGTAGAGTAGAGTAGAGTAGAGTAGGGTAGAGTGTCATAGAGTAAAGTAGAATCTCGTGCCGTAGAGTGTCGTAGAGTGTCAGAGACTATAAAAGAGTGTCAGTGACCATGTCGTAGAGTAGAGTAGAGTGTCGGAGAGTAAAGTCTTGTAGATTCGAGTACGGTACAGTACAGTACTAGTGTAGAGTTTCGAAAAACAGAGTAGAGTAGAGTACAATGTCGTAGAGTAGAGAGTTATAGACTAGAGTAGAGTTGAGTAGAGCACTTTGTCGTAGAGCAGAGTGTCGTAGAGCAGAGTAAAGTAGGGTAGAATGTCATAGAGTGTCGCAGAGTACAATAGAGTAGATTGTCGTAAAGTAGAGTACAATATCATAGAGTAGAGTAGAGTAAAGTGTCGTAGAGTAAAGTAGAGTGAAGTGTCATAGAGTAGAGTAAAGTAGAGTGTCGTGGAGTAGAGTTAAGTGTCGTAGAGTAAACTCGGAGTAGAGTGTCCTAGAGTAGAGTAAATTATAGTAGAGTTGAGTATCGTGGAATGTCGTGGAGTGTCATGGAGCATCGTAGAGTATCGTAAAGTGTCGTAAAGTGTCGTAAAGTATCGTAAAGTAAAGTAGAGTAGAATGTCGTCGAGTAGAGTAAACGTAGAGTGTTGTAAAATAGAGTCTTATAGAGTGTAATAAAGTAGAGTAGAGTAGAGTAGAGAAATGTAGAGTGGGTAGAGTAGAGTATAGTGTCGTAGAGTAGAGCAAAGGGTCGTAGAGTGTCATATAATGTCGTAGAGTAGAGCAGAGTACCCTAAAGCGCCGCAGAGTATAGTAGAGTCGATTGTCGTATAGTAGAGCACAGTCTCGTAGAGTAGAGTACAGTAGAATGTCGTAGAGTAAAATAGAGTAGAGTGAAGTGTCGTAGAGTAGAGTAGACTGTCGTAAAGTAGAGTAAACTGTCGCTGAGTGTCGTAGAGTAGAGTCGAGTGTCGTAGAGTCTTGTCGAGTGTCGTACAGTAGAGTAGAGTAGGTAGAGTAGAGTAGGTAGAGTAGAGTACAATAGAGTAAAGTAAAGTAGAGTGGAGTATAGTAGAGGAGAATATAGTACAGTAAAGTATAGTGTCGTAGAATACAGTATAGTAGAGTATAGTAGAGTAGAGTTGAGTAGTGTAGAGTGTCGTAGAGTAGAGTTGTCTAGAGTGTCGTAGTGTCATAGAGTACATAAGAATGTCGTAGAGTGTTGTAGACCAGAGTAAAGTAGAGTACAGTGTCGTAGAGTAGAGCCAAGTGTCCTAGAGTAGAGTAGAGTGACACAAAGTGTAGCAACCCCTCATCTTTCGTCTCTCTTCTCCTTCTATGATCCATATACCTTTCTCTGAGAGTCAAAGGTCTTTCACCCTCTAACGAGCTATTACTCGCGCACATGATCAAAAGCGTTGTCATTGATGTGTGACCTCTCTCTCGTAGTAATGATTATATTGCGAATGTCTACTATGCTATTGTTATTCCTCATTTCCTGGTTTTTTTCCTTCTTTGGATTTTACTATGCACCTTACTTGTTTGCCCTCTTTTCATGTTGTCTTTGTGGACTAATGTTGGTTTTTATAGGTCCTCACGCATGACGTTGGGAAACTGAGGTTTTGTAGCATATTCATGCAAGTACTACTGAAATGTTATTGTCATGATCAAAAGTGTTTTCTTGATCCCTTTTTGTTAGTTACGTTTACATTACAAATAATTACGATGCTATCATTGTTCCTCCTCTATTTCCTCATTTTCCTTCCTCCTTTTCTATTGTACAACCTCCTTGTTTGCCCTCCTTTCGGATTGTCTTTGTTGACTAATGTTGGTTGTTATAGTAGATCCTGGTGCGTGACGTTGAGAGGTTGAGATTTTGCATCATACTCATGCAAGCGCTAATGAAACATTATTCTCGGTGTGGGTTATAACGCATGCATATACACATTTTTATCGGAAACATAAAAGTCGTCACCTTCATAACCGCAATTCTTGCAAAGAACTCTTTTAGGATTTCTTAAGTTGCTTCTACCATTAAATTGTAGTTATGAAGGTGACCCTATTGCCATGAAGGTGACGACTCTTAAGTTGCATTTCAACATCAATGACGTGGTATACGCATCTCTTTTAGGATTGTAGTTCTTGCACGAATGCTTATATTGGTTTTCTACGTGTGCATAATTGACTTTTCTCAAATAATTGTGACGTCAGACTTCAGGGGGTGTATTTTTGCAAAGCCATAGATTGTATTAATCAATTTTTAACTCTCAATATTTGATGCATATACTTCATCATACAAAATACATTCTCTTAAATATACTATTCTACTTCGAAGATACATATAACAACCATGTAATATAATTTTCCACTTTTTTATTTGCACCTCCTTTTACTAGGCAATAATCACTATTGTCTCTTACCATTTTTTCTCCCCCTTCACGACTTTCGATTATAAGGTTGGACTATTTTTCTTTCTTTCTTTTATTTTTTTCCTCTGTGTGTGTGTGTGTGTGTGTGTGTGTGTGTTGCTATTGACTAGTTCTCACGGTTGAGTTTGTTTATCCCATAGATATCGTGAAAGTTTTTTTTTTTACGTCCAGATAGTTGCATCCTACGTACATCGGGTGGTTTCAACTTCTCAAAAGCAAAAATATTGTCCAGCGATCTGAACTCATATTCGCGTCTTTGTAATTATGATATAAACATAGTTGTTATATCAGAATTGTGCTTATCAATTATGATAGCGTATTCATGTTCACAAAAACACTTCCTACGTATGTAGTTGTTTTGATTGACATGCATGTATTATGCTTTGTAGTACCTAACTTTGTTTATTCTCAATAATTTTTTTTTTTTTTCGGTAGCGCTAACTTTATTTTAATTTTGTGTCTTTCTAGTTGATGTTGTCGAGCACATCGGTCCCGTAGGGGACCCTCCCGACCGTGTCAAGCGAGATTTTGCAGGACTTTTATTGAAAGGGAGTTTTCGCTTCACCGTTTAAGTGCGTCAGCCTCACCTCTCGTGAACCCCTACGACAAGATAAGGATCACGCGAGACACAACTTACCTATGCCCAAGGGGTTGTCACCACCCTTGGACAGACGTATCCCCACCGAACTACCGAACCACGTATAAAAGTTACTCAAATGCAATCGCAGAGGTGGCCCACCCGAGCACGTTTCTCGTTTGTTATAGTATACAGAATATGTGCAGTCGAACGTCCTAATCGGACCCATAAGTGAATTGACGCTCTGGGGATTGATCTCCCAAAAGAGAATTTGCACCGGATTACTAGGACGGTCTATCTAACCACTCGATATCCTTCAAAAAAATAAAATCAAACTTTAAACGTAAATCTCGCATAGTCTCATTTTCACATGCGACCCGTAACCTTTTGACAACCGAAATAGGTGGGCATCGCGCATGAGACTCTGAATAAATGTCGTTGCGACGTCGGCCAGTCACAAGGATGGCGTGTCATATGCTCCTCATGATCATGTGACCCTCAATGATTTTGGGGATCACTTTCGACGCTCAAGCGTCGGTTGACACGTGTCTGAACATGTTAGTCCCTTCACGATTGACAATAGAGAACGCGATTAGGAAACCTTCTCTCTTATGGTCCATGCGTGAATGAGAGGTAGGCAAACTTCAATTTTTTTAGGCGGAAGAACTCCCATAGTCTATGGGACGTGGCTCCATTTTCGCAGGCATTCGTACAGGTTAAGGGATTTAACTTTGACAACCGTCAAAGACCTTAACATCCAATTATTAAAAAAAAAAAAAAAAAAAAAAAAAGGGAATCTCCCAATTCTTTTTTTAAATACAAATTTACTCAAATCTTACCCACAGTTAACATAGATCGCGTGAATGCATAAAATATAAATACAACGGGGTTATAGGACACGAGGCGATCACTCTTACAATCACAGTATGACTCTCTTCAAAATATACACATGACTATGGGCAAAGTCAAATTCAAACATCAACTCACAAAACATACATGCAATCACACCAAAGATTTTTAACATCAATAGACCACGCATTACACGAGGTCAACTTTAACCACTCTTTGCATTCACACCCCTTGCCTTATTCACACAAGCTTCAACCTCTGTTCAGCCTTTCAAAATAAAACACCCCGTCTTTTTTAAATGACAATTTAATAAAAGTTCAGGTAAAAAAACAACGAAAAAATTCAACCTACAGGGGCTAGGGTCTTAGGTTAAGTGGCGAGAATGGGTTAGAGTTGAGCCCAAAAATCGACACGTTATCAAGAGATAACAGAAAACGATCCTCATAAGATCTGCTAAAACTAGTCATGGAAAGACATGTTGCACAACACAGACCAATTATCAAGGTTAACTTTAAATACATGAAAAGTAAATCCTCATATCACGTCTCACTCCAACCTTCGCAAAACTAAGTCTGAACTTAACTCCGTATGATATCAGAGATCAAGGAAAATTTCGAGAACATCTCCCCTATATTTAGGATAGATCGTAAAAGTTTCTCCCTCAAAATTAATCTAACTTCTTGAAACTGAAAAAATATCGACAGCAATATACTAAACTAAATACAATATTAAACAACAATTTTTGACTTTACAACGTCAAATTCCGTTTAACTCTTTGATTTAGTAAAAAACTTAAGCATCACTCTCTTTAGAAAGGTAAGTTTTCCAAATTTATATTAAGCCATATATGAACTTAAAGACATAACTTAAATTATGCGAAAACAAAAGTCTACTAACTCTTTAGATTTGTAGAAATTTTGGCATCACTCTCTCTATAGAAAGCGTTTTATCAAATTTTGTACAAAGCTAAATACAAATTCTAACTTCTCCTAGAAAGGTAAGTTTCTCATATTCTTAGTTTCTCATATTCTTAGTTTCTCATATTCTTACTAAGTTCCGATATGAAACTCATACAAAGTTCGAATACGTAAAAACAAAAAATTGACTAACTCATTGGATTTGTAGAAATTTTAGCAATACTCCCCTTGGAGAAAGTGTTTTTTTAAATTTTATATAAAACCAAATATAAGAAATAAACTTAACTCTAAAGATGTTGAAATTGAACTAACTCCTATGGCTCAAGCATATATAGCGAGCATCTAAGCAACTACCTATCAGAAGACAACTCAGACCAGACTTACAATCAAACAAACACATACACCAACGTAAGTCTTTCAGAAAACTGTTATATTATTTTTCATGTAAGTAGTTTGTTAAACCTTAAGTCGATTAACCCTTTATCCCGTCTTACATAGGGCATTGAGTCAGACCATTCATCTAAGAAACAATCACAAATGTTTTACCTTAGTTATACACGAACAAGTTGCACAACTACTTCTCTCTTCATTGGACATGTGACATGACTATTCATCTTAGAAACAATGTCTGGTCAATCTTGAACTATTTAATGGTCGAGTCACATATATATAGATAGATAAATAGATATATAGATATATGAGCTTAGTGCTCAAAGTTTGCGCAGGACAAGGTCATTCATCTTAGAAACAATGCTCAGTCGACCCATATTACCTTAAGTTACAACTCTTAGTTGTACTGTTTTGCTTTGTGATAAGGCAATAGCCAGGTCATTCATCTTAGAAACAATGTTCGACTAACCTTGTTCGCATAGATATATTTGTAAATAATAAAAGTATGGTCTTATTTTCAGTTCTCATTAGGTGAGTGTGGCCTCATACTAGACCGTTCATCTTAGAAACACTGTTTAGTATTTTGGTATGAAGGTCTCTCATAATAAACATCCAAAGAGTTGAGTCGTTTATCTTAGAAACAATGATCAACCTTTTTTTCTTAAAAAAAAAAAAGAGTTATCTGGGTTATTCATCTTAGAAACAATATATAGAGTCTGTTCAAAAACCACCTTGAAATAAACAGCGGTCAGACCATTCATTTTAGAAACAATATCTGACCCTGAAAGTTCAAGTAAACAAACCCCGAAGAAACAACAACTAATTTATTCATCTTATAAACAATGTTTGATTGTAGAGAAAACAGGTAAAAAAACAAAACCATTCATCTTATAAACAATGTTTGGTCCTCTAGAAAAAAAAAAAAAAAAAAAGATTAGACCATTCATCTTATAAACAATGTCCGACCCTTTGAGACTCAACCAAATGCATGCAAAACCATCTTTCTCCCACCTTCCTTCAGCTCATGGCTCTTTGTCCGAATTCAAATAACATAAATAAATAAACTTCACGTATGGGCTTCGTTTATTTCATTTGAATTAAGCAATAAAAAAAACATAAGTCCATAGAGGTCTATGCATACATCATAGATAAGATAGAGCAACATACTTAATAAGTGTACAATGACACATACAAAGAAAATATTTACCTTACAATTCTCTGCCTCGAGAACCTCGTCTACATTCCGACAGAGCTCCCGCAATCGGTTGGGCGAACCTCTCACAAATGCCTTGGCGCGGTTTACGGGTTTCCAATCTTGATTGCCTTCTTCTTCTCGTAACTAAAGATATCAGAATGAGAGTGAAAAGGGCAGAGAGAGAAGCGTTAAGTCACTCAGATCCAAGAGAGGTACGTTGAAACTCACATGAGAGGGCCTTGTTGCCTTAATTCGCCGAGGGGTCCTGCAATGGCGGCCCAAAATACAGTAAGTTGGTTAAACTACGACGAAAGTACAAAGCAAGAGGCCTCCTGATGGACCCCTAAGTCCCAACAACAACCCTGCTTGCATAGCCTGATCACGCCTCTAAGTCACAACGCCCCTTCCTCTGACCACATCGGAGTTACACAACCTAAAAATGATGCATTCGAGTAGAGCATACGCCTGTGCTCAATTCAGGCATGGGTTGCCTCAGCACGGGTTTGTGCTAGTAGCAACTAACCCAAACTGGCAGCAAAGACGCGCAACACATTCACATGACCTTTAAATCTTCAGCAATAACTTTTTGAACAATAAGCAAATAGTAAAGGCGACACAATTATCTCAACAGTCAGTACTTATCTTGGTCCGAAAACAAATACCAATCACTACCTGTACAAATAATAACTTCAGTCTTGCATTAATGGAAGTAGCAACAACACCCTACTTGTACATAATAGTTGTGCCTTACGGAGACAACAACATCTTGTTGTGAAAGAAAATAGCAGCGCTCCGAAGTAACTGCATATATTTAAAAAATGCAGGCTATGCCCTGTGTGAAAACACCGGTCGTAGCTCATAATGCACAGGCACTACATGGCCCTCGACAACAAAATGAAGACGGTAATCTTCGATTGAACTCGGTACAGAAACTCAATCAAGTAACTGTAACTTTGCAACTTTAGTTTAGTGGCAACGGATATAGTTATCATAGCTCAACGAACCATGCACAACGCAATGGAAATGATTAGCGCTAAGAACAGAGTCAGGATTAGAATGATAAATGCAGGGTCACGATTTCGACGATAAGTATAAGTTGCATCTCAATTAGCAAAATAATGCTGAGGCCCAATTCAATCTCGGCAAGCAACTCCCCAATGGTAAGTTGGAATGCTCAGCGATGATGCAGTGTTGCAACGTGTCAATCGAGAGTAATCCTTTCACTAAAATATGAACAAGCAATGTCGATCAAGAACGAATGTCAAGGTATTAGGAACATCCACGAAGAATGTGATCTCAATGGAGGCCGTGAGCACTCTAAAGGTCATTGTGATCAACAAAAGTCATGAATGATGACGATCCATAACAAGTGGGGCACGTTGCTACCAAGTTTCACCTCATTACTTTCGCTAATGTATCTTCCGTCTGAAGATAGGCAGATGCACTACCAACTTGGCCTTTGCCTCCTCCGACAATTTTATTCCTTCTACGCCCTATTACATTGATCCTTTCGTCAAACCGTCTCTGCCAACCAACCCGCAATACTCCAAAACCGCCGTCCAACACTTATCCCCCTCAATATCTCTTTGAACTTCCTGCCACCTATTGTCTCTCCCAGAATGCACCTGGTCCAAAACCTCGGTCAAGTCCACTCAATCCCAATTCCTTGCAAAGTTAGGAAGAGGGGCACAACTTGTAGGAGGTGGGCACGACAATCGCATGTAGGACCGATCACAAATAGGGCAATGATCGTAGACAAATATAAGACCACGAGTAGGATGACGCCCACAGCCTCGACGATGGTGAGCACGATGATGAGCAAGACGACGAGTAGCGCCCACTCCTACGAAATGTACAAAATGAGAATGAATCTTCCCCTACAACATGGGAAGATACATTGCTGCATTCAGACTTTTCCACGCGTAGCTTTAACTGTCCCCCTGTCGGATCTACCCATCGATTGAGAAACCCGTTGATACAATCAGCTTCGCCGTCGTCGAAAAACCCTGCTTAGCACTTTAGCTCGCTTGATTCTCTTAAGAATCGAGTGAGCTAAGTAAAATTTGGTCCACCATATCTGTTTTCTGCCTCTAGTCCTACCTTTTTGTTGTCACCAGCTTCCGTGCGTGGCACACTACCCCGCGGTTCACGAGTTAACGTCGTTTGACAGCCCCGTTATCCCGAGGGAGACTTCGGAAGGAACCAACTCCTAGGGACCCGATCAGTTTACCGCCCCTATACCCAAGTCCGACGAACGATTTGCACGTAAGTATCGCTGCGAACCTCCGTCGGAGCTCTTCTTGTCTCGCCCTACCTAAGAATAGTAGCTCACCATATTTCAAACCCCAACAGGTGAACCTCATACTCAAGGTTCTCAGAGTAGACCATAGTTGGCTAAAAATGCACATGCAGAGAGTCCCCACCACTCAGGTTTCTCCTACCTTGTGTGTTAGGCACCCACTGGCTGGGCGTGCCTGTTGACTCTTCGTAACTTGCTTTAAGGCAGGCTGGACATATGAATTTCGCCAACATCCCGAATACGCAGAAGCCTCAAAAGTCAGTCAAGAGGTGCATGCTCAAAGTCCTCGACTGTCGGGCCGAGCACCCCTCGTCGTACAAAATAGGCAATTCATAATTGCAGTATTTTATTTATCTTCTCCCGACGGAATTTGAACTCAGGTTTATATCTCAATAGTTTCAAGGTGTACCAATTGAGCTACTAGTAGGCATGTTGGCCCTATGACCGGTCCTAAAACTAATGTCGAACTCGTGTCCTGAAGGTAGAATCTCAAGATAAAAACAAAAAGAAATAAAAAAACAAATAATAATAACAAAAGGGAAAATGCGGAACTGTACCGAGAGAGAGGAAACCGACGACATCCCTTTTGTCCCGCCAGTTGGTCCTAACTGTCAGGGCCGACGACAAAACTGAGAGGGACAGTCTCACTAAATCCTCAACCCATCGGTTCCTTCAAACTGCTCTGGTACTCCATTGTCACCGACCACTGACCTCGATCCTTAAATCTGCGAGGTAAAATTCCGCCATCGTGACCAATAATGCTAGGCCCAAGGCTGAGACTTACACTCAACGATTTGCGCATAAAGGGGTACCGTTGCATATGCGTGTCTGTTAAAACGCCCCGAAGCCACTGTTTGACCTACTGATCCGCTGTACACGCCACGTCTTACTCAAAGTCGCGCGTTTACCCTTTCAATGATGAAAATTTCAAGCTTTATCTATAATAATTTCCGTTTACGTCCGTCTTTGTTCAAACTGCGAAATAATTCCTATTGGGGGATATGAATTCTCTTTTTTTTTTACGGAGTTTTTGACAAAATCTCATGCCGTGTGCTTCACGGCTCCAAAATCCCTTCGAATATAAATCAAAGTAGCTTCCTAAAAAATATGCGGCATTGGTAGCTAAGCCCGATGCCGGTTGCGACAAAAGATGCCTCTGCGCGCGTGCACTCGCCACAAGCAGACATGTCAACCAAAAGAAAAGGACCGTTTAATCATAATTTAATCAAAAATAAAAATTTAACAAAAAAAATATCGATTTGTAATACCAAAAAGAAAAAATTATACTTGCCTCAAAACTACGCGCCCATACGCTCCTTATTTTTCCTCTGAACACATATTTGGTTACAAAAAAATAAAAATTGACCATGGATCTTGCGGCGTACCCAACTTTCGCTCCCAAGTTTTAAATCAAAACTTTTTTTTTGTTATTTGCAAAAATTAAGGCAGATACCCTTGTAAGGGTATTCACACCGACAACGCCATCTTTCGAGGTTTCCTTAGGGTCCGATTCACTCTGTGTAGATTGACTGGACGCAGAAGGACGAGCGACTCGACTCGACTGACTTCTAGACGTATTAGATCTAGCATACGAAAATGGAAAGCGTAAACATATAACGTAACATTCGACCTACGTGTTGTCGTCCTAAAAAACGTCGCATATAATATTATATCATCGTTTTTTAGGATTGTCAGAGGCACGAACGAAGAAAGTGTTGGTGAGCCTTTGCCCTATTGATTTTGACAAAATCAACAATTTTGGGAATCAACGATTTTGGGAATCAACAATTATGATACAGTCTGAACTTTCAGGCGACTTGAAGATCAAGTGTCTTTCTTGAGATGTAATCAACACTACATTCCCATAATGAAAACGGAGTTTCTTTTGCATGTTTGAAAAACTGTCTTTTTATGTAATTTAAACCACCAGTACCACCGAGCCCGTTTTTGCCGACCCTGAATTTCACTGCGCTCCGAGTTTGCCGAGCTTGGGTCCCACTCCATTTCTTAATGGTACTCTCACGGGGAGGGAAAAAAAAAAGAAAAAATAATAAAAAAATTGCGGCCGAGAAAACTTACAAAAAAAAAAAACGAAACAATATTTTGGTCGCGATTGCAACTGTATACATTATCGGAAGTGTTAGTGTGAGTGTGCCCTCAGTAAGGTCATCTCGGCCCTGTAGCCAGGTTGTGAGATTCCATAAACTAAAAAAAAAAAAAAAATCAGAAACACGTATTCGGCCGTGAAAATGACAAGATACATTCTCGTAAGTGTCAGTGTGGTCAGGGTTACAATCCTCTGAGGGAACACAACTTGAGAAGATCACAAATTCAGATTGTCAAATTCCAGAAAAACAAAACAAGAAAAAAAAAAACGAAAACACGAATTCTGTCTTGAAAACGGCTGGATACATTACGATTACAATCATCTGAGGAAACATAGCTAGAGCAGATTACGGATTTCGCCCTGCCTCGTTGGCAGGTGACACATAACAAACAAAAAAGAAAAAGAAAAAACAACAATAACAAGTTTCAGAATGTGACCATCTTTGTTGTAAGACGCATTAAAGACTGTGAGCACGACCTCCTAGACTACCCTGCCTGACATCATTGCAGTACAAAGACCTTTTTTTTTTTCCTTTTCCTTTCGTGCATGGGCAAAATAAAATTACAATTTTTTGGATATTGCCGACCCTGTGTCCGACCCCCGAAAACTTCGAGTACTAGCCAGGACAACGTAATTTCCCAACACTGGCGGAGGTACCTGTGGTTTAAGGAAATTTTATTTCTTTTTTTTTAACAAAAAGATCAATATTCAATCTATGACCGTTTTTTATTTTATTTTTTTTGGTCAAATATTCTTACCATAAAAAATCGTTAGAGTAGGCACACACTCTTTTTGTTGGTCTGGGCCTCACTACCACAAGTAAAATAATGAGCGTGTTTGGGCCTCAACTCCTTGCACCATTTCGTTTCTAAAGTGGGAGCGGTGACAAAAAATGACATGATGTATTTCCACCGGTCCTCAGTCCAACAACTTCTCCAGCTGCCCCTTCCGAAGTACTTGCCTAAGATGCACCCCTTCACACGATTCCACCCCACAGAGGATAGCTTCGTCGAAGGATGAAAAAAACACCCGTGGGTGTATAACTCATCCCCTACATGGTGCAAACTGAGCCTCTTTCTTGGGCTGTTTGGGCAAACCCCAAGTGACTAATGTAATGGTTGTGCCTCTCCTAGCAGGCCTCTCACGCTGTGCTCCCTATGCCCTGTGGTTATCCAACTATCCTTGGATTCATTTCTCCTTGGGTCTGTTTCTAGGTGAGCATGCGGCCTTGCCCTTCCAGATTTTTTTTTTTTTTTTTTAAGGCTAATTAAGCCCAACCAATTCAAGTACCTGTCAAATCTGGACAGGACGGCCTTTTAGGCCTTTTTTGTTGTCATTATAGTACTACGGGGAACCCCGTAGCAGCCACATCCGTGCTCAAGCCTCCAACGAGGGAACATGCGGGAGCTGCACCCACCAGGTGCGATACCTGCTACAGCAGGTGGGCGATACCGGCCAGGGGTCAGCCGATAGCATAAAGACTGAGCTTCTTCGATGGACCAGTCACTGTGCCTCCCCTCCGGTCCCCTCCCCCTATGAACATCAGCAGTCTCGGCTCAATGCCACTCGGGGGCACCAACGACATATCTCTAGGTGGCGGGCACCAAGCTTACCCAGGAAGGTTCATGAGGCCAATGGGGATTGAACCCAAGACCTCTTGAATGCCACTTGCGTGCCTTACCAACTGAGCTAGACCGCTGGATCCTTCCAGGAGGTCGGAATGTTCGCAGCCCCTCAGGGTTGCGTTTTCCCCCCTGAGACATTTGAACGTGAATCAAATTTCAACGTCGGTGGTCATCAGGAGGGTGGGCATTTTGAGGTTTTAGGGCCTTGCAAGGGCCAGGACCGTGTAGGACCGGTAGCTGCCTGTAGGCGGCCGAGGAGGCCGCGGTCTTTAAGCCTTTTTCGAAAATTGAAACGGTGTGGGTGCACTTTTCTCAAATAGCAGATTTCCTCGAGTAGAAAACGTACACGTTGTATTCGAAAACGTGTACCCTTTCTATCCGGATTTCGAAAAGAAAAAACTTTTGTATTCCAATAAAATTACTACTTTTTTTTTTGAGGTCAGCGCCTGCCCTTGTGCTCCCCGCCACTGACATGCTGCATGCTGCAGGTCTCTCTCTCTCTCTCT
>BFEA01000298.1:350803-384956 GCA_003427395.1 Chara braunii
ACACACATTCTCTTGTCTATTGATGGGGAGCGCCACCTACTGGAAACTGGGTCTAGCGTCCCATGAACATCGTGAATAAAGCACCAACCGGGACCCCACACACTCTCTTCGAGTTGTGTATAGCGAACATGACAAAACATACATACAGCATAATCACTACCTTACCCTTCCCAAACCACATAAACAAATGGACTATGGGCTGCGCACCCGTGCTCTCACGGTAAGTCAATTCCCGGACTACTGGACCATTGGAGTCCAGATTCCTTATTGTTCATCAGGGGGTCCGCCCCCCATGGACATATCTTTCTGACAGGGCTAGCCTGCCACGAGGTGTTACGCCCTCTAGAAAAGAGGCCCAAGGACTCTACTCGGCAGAAACAATTGGCCACTTTGCCCTTGTCAAATTGCCCTTGCCAATTGATACGTGCCCTTACAGATCATGCATATAGCTGTCGTTTTATCCAAGGACCTGCTGGCAGTGACAAAGTGGCGGTCACCACCTTTTCCAGGGAAACAGTAGGGACGGGCCAGAGCTGGAGAACATCTCACGGGCCAGGCCCAGTTGGTACACGCATGAAGTGTTGAAATTCAGTCACGAGTTCAAATCCTATCTTCTACAGATGAACCCACTACAATTCTGAATTACCTGGCACCGGTCAGTTCCACGATCATATCTCAAGAGCTGGAGAACTCGCGAACACGCGAACTCCGCGAGTTCTCAGCTGCGCGACTGTGACCAGCTCACGAAGGGGCCACCGGTCCGGGCCGGAGGTCGGTAGGGCCTACCCCGGGCAGGTTCTCAAACGCAAGGCAGGTCATCTGCTCGGGGGACGGTAGGCGCGAAAGGAGGCCGGCGTGTGGGCATCTGGTTCCGTACGGCAGGGTCGCTGAGGCAACGTTGCGCGGGGATTCCGCGTTTTCGCTTCTCTTTCCGCCGCTCGCCCCTTTCCCGTCTTTCGCGCGTCGCGCGCTGCGCGGGTTTTGCGCTTTACGCTTCGCTCCCTGAAGCGCCGAGAGAAGAGCTGGGAGTGTAGTAAGCACCTCATTTCCAGTTGGCGATGTTTTCCTGCCCACCATGGAGCTCCCACCGCCGGTGGAGGAGCTCCTACCGGCTTAGCTACGGGTGAAGCGAAACCGGGGGGCAAAGGCAGAAGGGCCGGGGAGGGGTTGGGGTGGGTGGTAACGCGAGGCGGAGGCGGTAGGACGGGGCGGGGGCGCGGGCGCTCGCGCCGTGTCCGCGCGCATCGCGGTCAAGCGTGGAGCTTGAGAAGAACCCGCCGCGCGACACCCGATGGTCGACCTTTGGCGGGTGTTCGCGGCCAATTTTTGGAGGGTGGGAGCAGCAGCCACGGCGGGAAGGGGAAGGTGAACAGGTGGCGGGAGATTGCTCCCGGGTACGGCGGTCTGATGATTGGCGGGACGGCCGAGTGGCACACGCGATGGCGCGGAATAGGAGGAGCAGACTCGAGGGCTGACGTGGACGTCAAAGATTGTCGTCCGGAGTTGTGCGCGTTGTGTTGATTTCGGGGCAAGCGGAGGCAGCAGGCGCGGGATCTCTCTCTCTCTCTCTCTCTCTCTCTCTCTCTCTCTCTCTCTCTCTCTCTCTCTCTCTCTCTCTCTCTCTCTCTCNCTCTCTCTCTCTCTCTCTCTCTCTCTCTCTCTCTCTCTCTCTCTCTCTCTCTCTCTCTCTCTCTCTCTCTCTCTCGCTTTCTCTCTCTCTCTCGCCCGGCCCGTTCCGTGCCACGACCCGCCTAAGCATGTACAGGAGCACAAGTGTTGACGTTATACTTGACGGACGTAGATTTCAATTCTGATTGATTGTCAGCGACGCCAGTCTCTCTGGTTCGTTTGCATTGGCAGCCATGGCTGGAACAGGGCCATTCGGGGGTGGGAGCGGGGGGTCGGGCTCCAGGGGAACGTTGAGGAAGGGCCAGAACACAACGGCAAGAGCTGCAGCAGCCAGGGTGCAGAAAGTTATGGCGTCCACGGGAGCCTCTTCTCCGGATGATGAGGACGATGACGGACCTTTCAGCGGCTATCCCGGCTATGCCGGTGGGCTGCCCATCGTCCGCACAAACTCCCCAATGGTGCGTCCGTTTGCTACTGGCTCTCTCTCTCTCCTTGCCTACCGTCCTACCGCATTCCTTTTCTCTGTCAGCGTGTTGCCCTCTCCCTCTCTCTCATCCTTTTCTCTGCCAGCGTTTTTTTCTCTCCCTCTCTGTCTCTCATTCTCTTTCCCTTTGACCGTTTGCTTTTTCCTCGCCTACGTTCCAGCCTCACTCTCTGCCTCTGTGTCCGTGTTCTTCTCTCTCTCTCTCTTTCTCTCTCTCTTCTCTTCCATTTTTGTCCTCTCTGACGCACGCTGTGTGCTGAGCCTTGTCATCTTATCACTTCTCGTTTGTAACTGTTCTCCCCTTGCGGTGACCGTCTTTCGGTTTTTAGTGTAAGTTTTCGGAGGGACTCGATCCGTGTACTCGTCTGTACCTAAACCTACTGGGCTAGCTCCTACTTGGTGACCGGTTTTTAACGTGCCTTACGTCTTGTTACTATATAGAAGATCCTCGAAGCATGACATAGAATTTTGTAAGGCATGACATAGTATTTTGTAAGGCATGAATTTTGTAAGGCATGACATAGTATTTTGTAAGGCATGACATAGTACTTTCTAAAGCATGAC
Source organism: Chara braunii (assembly GCA_003427395.1). Taxonomy (NCBI): domain Eukaryota; kingdom Viridiplantae; phylum Streptophyta; class Charophyceae; order Charales; family Characeae; genus Chara; species Chara braunii. The sequence goes on from BFEA01000298.1 coordinate 353,481, forward strand.
ATAGTACTTTCTAAAGCATGACACAGTATGTTCTAAGGCATGACAAAGTATTTTGTAAACGGATTACACAGTGCGTCACTTCGGTCTCGGCGTGGAAGAGTTCTAAAAGTCGGATCTTCAGCGGGGGATGCATCGACAATCGTTACCTCTCTCTCTCTCTCTCGCGCCGTCTTCGTTCTCTTCTCATGTCGCTCGCGGGCTTTTGAATTCCCTCTCTGCCATTGATTGTCTGTTTGTGTGTTATCTGTGCGTTTCTCTGGCTTTCCCTCCTTATACTGTATGTCTGGGCAAACCAGCGATTACCTTTGGTGTTCCCTCAGAGGGACCAATTTGCGGGCAGGGTAGGCGAACGCTGCGCGCTCTGTTTTTTTTTTTTTGTTTTTGTTTCTTTCGTTATCTTGTTGAGAGTGGTTGCGCGCTCTTATCTATTACAAAATGGTGCTGACGGAAATTTCCTCTTGGTCAGACGATTGGATAGGATGGTGATTGTTGGAAGGTGCCACGTGGGAGGGTAAGGTGGGGGGGGTATGTGGATAGGTAGAAGAAGTATCCTTGCCGATGAACCGATGTCCACTGAGGGAGAGGAAAAAAGGTGAGATAACTGCGATACTTGTTTCCTTTTTTTGGGATCTCGACAATTGTACTGATTGATGGAGAATGCGTGATGTGGCCAGGGTGCAGGAGATTGTGCCCACGCATTCTCCTCCTACACTAACGTAGTCGTCTCCTCAAGCCTACAGATTTGCCTACCGTCTTCGCCCGAATAGAACGCTTGGTCATTATCACTGCATCTGGACTGAAAGTTGTGCCAAATACCGCTATAATCACTGGGCGTTCTATTCGGGTGAAGACGGTAGTGGCACTTTGCCATGATTGATACGCGGTGTCTACGAGGCGGTCGACTAAGAACTTGAGCAATCACTAATTGCCACTGGCAGTATAGCTCTTATATGCTTTTCGGCAGTATAGCTCTTATGTACTTTTCAGCAGTACAATTCGTGGCATTATTGAAATCTACCCAAACTAAAATACTCTAAAACAAGTGGCCCATTCTCGCTCAAGAAAGGCGCTTTGTAATGTATGGCTTGTGTGTCTAGGGGGTTTTCGGGGTACGTTTGTTCTTAATGGGCATGTGGGAATGGTTGTGGCATTTGTGCGTTTTAGCAATTCGATTTCGCTGTCTGTTCTCTTTTCGTCCGTGCGTGAGTGCGGGTGTGTGTGCGTCTGTGTCTTCGCGCGCGCGCGCGTATAGTGGGGATGGTGAGGGTGGGGATGATTTGATTACCTCCCGCTCCGCTGCCTCCTTAAATCCCCTGGCTTTCTGTCATTTTTGTTCTCGGTCTTCTATTTCCTGTGGATTGCCTTTTAAGAAAACGTTTTCTTTTTCTCTTTCTCGATTGCCCTCTAATTACTATCCATTTAATCTTTTTTTATTTTTAAACTATCCTATCCATTCTTTTTTAAACTATCCTATCCATCTAATCTGATCTAGAAGATTTGATATTCATTCTATCTGTAGACGTCATGTTTTCGATGTCTCCGAGCTTGCATGTGTGTGTGCGTGTGTCAGTCGTTCCTTCTCTTAGCCTTTCTTCACTGCCTTGGCTCTGTCTCGCTTATTTTCGTCCCTCTCCCCTCCCCGCCCTTCTCCTTCTCCTCGCCTCCTCCTCTCATTCTGTAGCCCTCATCTTTTCGTTTTCTATGACTCGTTCGGATTTCTAGGCTCGATTTTTTTTTTCATTTTTTTTTTTTTCACTCTCCTTCGTCCATCTCTTTCTCTCTCTCTCTCTGTCCCTCCCCTTCCCTCCCCCTCCCGCCCTTCTCTTCCTCTCCCTCCCTCTCCCTCTCTCTCCCTGCCTCCCTCTTCTCTTTTTTGTTGTTTCTTTCTCTCGCGTTGGGGAACTCTCTTCGCCTGGCTCTTTGCCCTTCTCGTCCTCTATCAACTAGTATGTGCGCGTGTTTTCCCGTGCATCCTTCTCTTGGTCTTTTCGTTTCTCTCTCTCTCTCTCTCTCTCTCTCTCTCTCTCTCTCTCTCTCTCTCTCTCTCTCTCTCTCTTTCTCCTCCTCCTCTCTCCGTCGCCCAATTTTTCTGTGACATCTCCCGCCCCCCCCCTCCTTCTCCTTTCAGTCCTCTTCCTCTCTCGGGCTCTCCCTCTCCTGTTCTCGCTCAGCTTCCTCTTTCGCTGTCCATGCTCTCTCCCCTGTCTGTCTTTGCTCTCCTTTCCCCCCCTAACCTCTCTCTTTCTCTCTGCACTCTGCCGTTTTCCCCCGAACACAACGCACCCTCACCATGACTCTATCGGAGCCAAAACATCGCCTGTATTTGTTCATGATGACGGTGCGTTGTACTGGAGGCAAGACGTACTTTGCTTCCCTCCGTGTGCTTTTGTTCATCTCTTTCTCTCTCTCTTTTTTTTCCCCTCTCTTCATGATAAGGGTGCGTTGTATTCGACGGAAGAGGATGTGTATCATAATTGTATCTCTCGTCTCCACGTATTCATTGGCGAATATCTTTTCTGGGCATCTTTCGCTCTTTCCACCGTCTCGCTCTACCCCTCTACATGTCACCTTCTTTTTTTTTTGTTTTTTTTGTTTTTACACGCACTTTCTCCATCTCACCCTTACAGTATCTTTCTCTCGACCTCTCTTTCCCCTTTTTCCCCCTCTTGTCGTCCCTCTGAGGGCATACTCACGCTAGGATGTTTTTGCTTAATTTGTGGTGGTAATTGCGGTCCGATTCATCCGGATCTGGCCTTAAATGCGGTCGGATACATACAAGATAGTGCTAGTGTGTGTACGCCCTGACTTCTGCGCACTCCTTTCCGTCGATGGCCGTGCGTGTCTCATATCCTTTTTTTTTTTTCCTTCGTTATTTTGGGCCATTCCATCCATCCCCACCGACTGCCGTTGGTCCAGCCTGTGTATGATTGTCCAGACTATGGTTCACTTTCGATTACCGTCCTGTCAACCACGTTCTCCCTCCATCCTCTCTGTGTTTCTTACTCCCGCCTGTTCTTTTTTCTCACAATGCGTCTCCTCTCTCTCTCTCTCTATATATCTTATGGATCTTGTCATGGCTCTGCCTCTGCACTTCTGCTCGCACCCTGGATTACATCATCATCCATAATGAATCGGAGCTTATATTGGGGTAGAGCCCCCTATAGCGTGCTCGTCTTATCCTTCCCTCTGTCACCGAGCTGAACTCATTCCTTGTCTCATGTCGAAAATATCCTTCTACGTGTTTTATTCGGTTACGACCCCTTTCTCTTCCGCCATCTCTGTTTTATTCGCTGACGACCGCAATATAAGCTCATGTCGTCAGCCAACGGCAGATGGCGTAGTAGGTGCTGTCTATGTTCAGCCCTGTATTAACGATCACCTCTCGCTCGCTTCTGGTTTCTTTGTCTCTAGCTGTCTATGTTGACGTCTGTTTTATGCGTTCTCTCTCTCTCTCTCTCTTCCCCTCCCTCCCCGCTCCCTCCACTCTCCCTCCCCTCCCTCCCCCTCTCCCTGGGGAAAAAAAAGCATGGCGTTGCTTGCTATGAGTGTGTTGCTCTCGCGGTTCACGTCAGCTGGCAACACCTCGCATGGAACATGTGTTTCTCGATTCTCCTTCTTTCTCTACACCTCTCTCTTTCTCTCTCTCTCTCTCTCTCTCTCTCTCTTTCTGTCTCTTGCTGTCTGCGTTCACCCTCCAAAATGAGGTGTGCGCCGATAAGGTGGTGGCCTTGCCGTCAGTTCCACAACGTTTTGGTGTTTTAGATGAGATGGTAATTGCTTGTGGTGGCTTTGGAGCCTCGCTCCACGGCTCACCAGATATGCACAAAGACAAATTCTGGCGATGCATCTTTCCATGTTCTACATGTAGCTCATGCTCCTTTTGTTGTACATTTGATGAGTGGGGTGGAGCGAGGCGCTTGATTGTGCGGGCCCTCGATTGTGGGTGAAAGTCGTTGGAATTCACGAAGTGGGAAGCGACCCAAGGGTCCCCGCCGCCTATGTGCGTGTCTTCGCCAGTGCGCTGCGGTATGGAGCGATGAGGGCCCATAGTATAATAATCAAGCGCAATTCTTCCTCAGCAAAGGGGTATTTCCTCTGGACGGCACCGCTAGAGAACACCTCGCAGTGGCTGGCTGCAACAACAGCGTGCGCTAGAGACAGAGCTGTGGTATAGCGGAGTCGAGGATGTGAGCAATTCGACTGGCGAAACTTGGTCTATACCCGTCTTCCCCCGAATAGAACATACGGTCAGTATATCTGTATTTTGCGCAACTTTCCGTCCTCATGCATCGATAATGACCGTGCGTTCTATTCGGGGGATGACGGGTACTTCGAGAAGATGCACGCCTCCCTCCCTCCCTCCCTCCCTCCCGGAGGCGAGCAGTTTGATTGCCGAAACGTAGTCTACCCGTCTTCCTCCGAATAGAACATACGGTCACTATACCTGTACTTTGCGCAACTTTCCGTCTACGTGCATCGATAATGACTGGATGTAGTCTACCCGTCTTCATCCGAATAGAACATACGGTCACTATACCTGTACTTTGCGCAACTTTCCGTCTAGGTGCATCGATAATGACTGGACGTTCTAATCGGGGGAAGACGGGTAGTTCGACAACGTCCACGCTTCTTCTCGATAATGCCGTAGTGTGTGTGTGTGTGATCGACTCATCGGAAATCGAAAGCTTTATTAGGTTTTAGTTTTTATTTCTCCTGCACTGGGGAGCTTCCTCTCTCACCAACACCGGACATTACGTTGGCGAAGATCAACTGAATAACAGCCCTTGACGTTGCCGTGGGTTGTGTATCGACAAGAAAAGGAGAGGGAAACCCACGGCAACGTCAAGAAAGACGGGGAAAGGGGGAGGGGGGAAACTACCGCGCTTGAACCCACCAGCACGGGATGTCATCACGTAGGTGGCGTCTTACACCGGGAAGCGTGGAGAGAAGGCCATTGTCCGTTGGAGTCGCCTCTTACTGTTGGGCGCCTGAGCGCAGCGTCTCCCCTATGCACGCATAATATCTCGTTTTAGTCGTATTTCACTCGGTGCTTCTGCCTTCTTACGCTTGGCGGTCGTCCATCTGCCCCTTTGCAGCTGGCTCTCGTTCACGCCTCTCCAGCTGTGCTGTTCTGTAATATCATCTCCCTCCTTGCGCCTCTCCTGCGACCACTCCCCTGCTCTCCATCCTCTTCTCTCTCTCTCAAAGCGTCGGCCATTCGTTTCTCGCTCTCGGCCATTCGCTCCTTTCCTGCTTTCCTCTCCCCCAACTCTCTCCTCTCTACCGTCAGTTTCCCCTCCCCCTTTCCCCGACTTGCCGTCACCCCCCCCCCTCTCCCCTACCGTCTTCCCCCTAACACAATGCACCCTCATCATGATGGCATCGGATCGGAAAGATGGCCTGTATATATACATCTATTTCCAGGGTGTGTTATGTGCGGGGGAAGACGGTAGTTTCCCCTCCCTTTTTCCCCGTCTTCCCGCCACCCGGTTTTCTTTTTGCTGTCGAATCCCCCCGACGACTTTCTCGTCCTTGCAATTCATTCTTCTCCGCTTGCCCTTGCTGGACTTGTCCTCTTCCTACTCGCCCTCCTCCGTCGCCGCCTCCCGCGCTCCACCGTGGCTCCCTCCTGGCCTTCCCCTCCCCTTCGTACTCTCCCCCACCTTTCCCTTTCCCCATCTCTTCGCTCCCCGCATTCTTTGCAGGCTCTCGCTCCCCAGGGCTCCCCTTTCACTTCTCCCCTTCCCCCGCTCCCCTCTCGCCTCCCTCTCTGGTATACCCCTCTGGACTCCTTCGACTCCGTTTCCCGGGATCCTCCTTCGACTCCCAGCTTCGCCTCCTCCTCTTCCCCCCCCCCCCCCCCCCCCCCCMCCMMCCCCTTGCTTTTCACCCCATTAAAAATACCATTCTGGGACCAAGTGAGCTGGCGTTGATGTCGGATTCACAGGTATATAATTGTCAGGATATACCAACCAGGCTCCCCCTGTCCGCACTCCCCGTCTCGCGGAAGCTCGTCCCCTCTATTCCTGTTGTTCGCGGCTCGGCATCCTGTCCCCCGCTCCCCCCGTCCCTTGCACTCCTTTTCTCCCCGCTCCACTTTGCCCCGATTCCTCCTTCCCCTGTGGCTGTCTCCCGTCGCTTGTCGTAGCTTCCCCCTCTTGATCCTTCTCGTGAATCTCGCACATCTTCTGTTGCACCTATAGTCTCATACCAGACCTTCTCCTTAACTATCCTTCTTACAGCTCCCTCCCTTACCTCCTCCCTCGCCACGCCCGGCTGACAGATCCCTTCCTTACGGCTTCTCTCCCCTTGCCAGATTCCGCTCCCACAGGTCCTCCCCTTACAACTCCCCCTCCTACACCTTCCCATCCTCTTCCACCTTATCTGTAGTCGCCCCGTTGTACACGTTCCAACGGCACCTCATCCTACTGCACTACCTTCCTCTCCGGCACCACCCTGCCTCTTCCAACTCCCACTCCACTACCTCCTCGACCACCTTCCCCTCCACTATCTTACTTTCATTTGTCACCCCCCACCCTCCATCTCCTCCTCTCATACTAGCGGCCTCTCCTACAAGTCCTTCCTGCAGCAGTAGCTCCTCCTCCACTACCAGCTTCCCTTTCTCCATTAGCTCCCCTCTTCCACCAGCTCCGCCTCCTCCACCAGCTCCCGTCCTCCACTAGTTCCCCCTTCACCAGCTTCCGACGAATCTCTCTCCTTTACCAGCTCGGCCTTCCCTACCAGCTTCCCCTCCGTCAGCCCCCCTTCCATCAGCTCCTCCTCCGCCAGCTCCCCGTCCCATTAACCATCTCTTCCTCCACCAAGTCTTCCTCCTCCACCAGCTCCCCTTCGTCCACCGGCACCCCCTCCGCCAGCTCTCCCTCGTCCACCAGCTCCCCCTCTTCGACCAGCTCCCCCTCTTCGACCAGCTCCCCATCCTTCACTGCGTCTCCTCCTACGCCACCTGCCGTTCTACGTAACGCCCGCCGTCCTACAGCACCTCCGCGTCCTTGACCTCCTCTTCCTCCTACACCATCTCTCCTTCATACATTACCTTCTCCTCCTACATTACTTACTAATGCGCAACGCCCCGTCCGACATAAGCTCCCTCTCCACTGTCTCGTCCTAACTACTCTACGCCTCCCTTTCTGAAGTCTCTCTCTTTCTTAGCCGTCGCTTTTACATTCGGCTGCAAAGACATTTCTTGTTCCCACGGTGTCTCAGTCATCCAGTTCACCCCCCTTGCAGCCCTTCTTGCGTGTAGGCGTCTTAAACCTCTCTTCTAGGGTCCGATCTTTTACTTATCCGCGTATAAATCCCCCTTTGATTTGGTCTCTTGCAGTTGCCCCCCTTGCATTCCCTCGTCTAACATTTCCTGCGTTTTGCTTTCTCGCTTCCTGCCCCCGACCGTCGTCACCCGAATAGAACGCGCGGTCATCATTGCTGCATCTGGACTGAAAGTTGCCCCAAATACAGTTATAATGACCGGGCGTTCTATTCGGATGAAGACGGTAGTTGTGCGGCTCCCTGTTCGACCCGTCCTCGTCCTCTACCCCTTGCTTTGTACCCTCTCTATTATCGTACCTCCCCTCATTTTACCTCGACCATCCTCCCTTCCAGCACCTCCCCTCATCTAAACTCTCCCGTATTACTCTTCTCTTCTCATTTATCCGTATTGGCCTTGGCTGTTTTGGCCCTACCTTCGTTCCACTCCCTGCGTTTATTGTCCGAGGTTGACTCAGACAGCATCGACATTGTTTCTCTGCGTGCCTTGCCAGTATGTCTGCGTGTGGCTGACAGTACTTCGCTTGGTTGAATTCTTTTTGTCGGCATGCGATGCAGGCATGCTACCGTCTTTGCCCGAATAGAACATACGGTCACTATAGCTGTATGTGATATGTGCAGCGATAAAGTCGGCAGATTGATGAGAAATCGTATGACCAACTTTTGGGAGTGGTTGCCCAAACAAATTATCAACTGCCCATGAATTCTCTTTGCCACGGCCACTGTCTTCTCTTGAATTCAATCCTTCCAATCATCAGTGTATGGAAGCTCTCTCTCGGGTTCAGTACTGTCATGATGAGGCTGCTTTGAGTCTGGGGATCTTTTCTACAGGCAACGTCTTCCCTCAAACACAATTCCCCCCGATCATGACTGTATAGAAGCTATCTTTCCTGTCCGATACAGTCGTGACAAAGCTGCGTTGCATCTGGGGAAAGTCTGTCGGCCGGCAATCTTTGGGCTCTTGTGTCATTTTGTTAGAGTGAATTCGCTAAACGCTTTGTAGGCGTAGGCGCAGGGGCTGATGTGTAGTATGGTACACCTGTACGTTGGGTTTAGATGGAGCTACACTGGATGGGCTGTGATTTTCTTGTGTGTGTAGATATTCTTTCCTCTGCTTATATCCCTTACGTCCGCGCTGGCATCTTTTCCCATACGGTGGACTTGTTAGTTCATCTCTATTATTAGAGTCTGTATTGGCAACACACAATCAAAAGAAAAAGGAAAAAAAAAAGGAAAAAAAGGAAAAGAAACAAAGAGCCTGTATTGGCATTACAAGCTACCGGTAGATGAAAATGCCGGGGCATGATTTTCCATGTGAAAAAAAAAAGCTGGAACATGAACGGTGGTAAACACAAAGGGATGACGTCATGAGAGGTTGTGGACGGATATCCATTTGCAGACTGTGAGGGCCTACTTACATTAGCACTTTCCCCAAATGTTTCTGGCCGCAATTACAGCCCAACCTGGATGTATTGGACCACAATCACATCCAGAGCTCAGTCAAAAAAGTCCTAGTGTGAGTATGTCCTGAGGGAGATACATGAACATGCACACTGTGTGGAATGGGTAGAGTTTGTGGGCGCATCGGACGCACAGGACAAATCAGGGAAAGACCAACGGAGTAAGAGACATGCAGTTACCTGCGCAGTGTATGACATGTGTTGGGCCAGAGGTCTATGAGCTGCATCACGATATGTTGAACGAACACGTTTGACTGAGTTCATGATATGGGTTCAAAGATATGTGTTTGGCGTTTGGCATAACGCATGTAGTGTGCCAGGCCCGCCCATGGAGGCGAAGGCAAAGCCAAGCAACACACGTCTGCCGCCTGAAAGTGTGTGTAAGGAATATTCTGTTTGTGAAGGGAGGGAAAAGCACTCTCCGTTATGTTTGTATTTGGCATTTTTCACATAACGTACAAAGTGTAGCTTTGCCTGCCATTTGAAGGTGTAGTATTGTGCCATTTTTTTTTGGGGCGGGGGGCGGGGGTGCACAGAAGATTCCCTGTTATCTTTGTGTGTTTGGATATCTTGCAGACGGGAAAGGAACGTCCGGTATGTTTGTGTTTGGCCTTCACGGGAGAAGACCTGATCCTAATGGCAACAACTCGTAAAATCCATTTGCCAAGGTTCTAGCCAGGCAACTTCAACATCAAATGAAAGAGGGGAAGTCAACATCATGCAAGTAAGCAGCACAAAGAAAGTTAAAAAAGCTTAAGTTAGCAGCACAAAGAAAGTTAAAAAAGCTTAAGTAAGCAGCACAAAGGAAGTTAGAAAACCCTTTTTTTTTTTTTTTTTTTTTTTTTTTTTTTTTTTTTTTTTTTTTTAAGAAGACGCTTACTTATATTCCAAACACAATTCAACAGAGGCCGGGGACCTCACAATTCGACCCGGAGTTAAAAACCTTTTCCATTGAGGCCTGGAGTAGAATACCCCTGTTGCAAAAAAAACAAAAAGAAAAAAAGAAAAAAAACGAAAAGAATACCCCTGTTGCCTTGCCGGGAAAGATTGTCCCTTTTTATAGGCTACAGGATACAATGTCTTGAGCAATGCGGCAAAAGAACACCACCCTGTAACAGGGCTATTCTTTTCTGCAGGGTGGGGTATTTTGCAGGGTGTCTTTTTGAGCAATGTGGCATCTCATATACAACAAAACCCACAACCCCATGCCATGCAGACGACTATATCTTGCACGGGGCACGTTCCTATGCAGCTCGTAGGCAGGGTAAACCACTCTTTGATACGACGGCTGCCTGCCTACCTTGAACCAACACCGGCATGCTATTTACCCCTAGCACGTCTGCCAAAATGACTGGGGGCGCAGCTTGTGGGACTGAAGCGCACCTTATTCAAGCCTATTTTTCTAGGTTCTGCAGCCCACCGGGGCTCAAAACTGGCCAACGACAACAATGAAAGGGGTCTTGAAATAACAAACACAAGGGCGAGACCGGTGTTCAAGACCTGGCCCCATTCAGCCCTGACAATGGACAGAGGGTCAGAGGGGTTTATGAAGTAGGGATCCTTGTAACAACCTCCAGCACATTCCAACGGATCGTCATTCATTTAATCAATTCAAGTTTCATGTATGTATTTTGACAGTGTGTGCTTCTCGAAATTGGGTTCATTGAAGATGGATCAGGAAATCGGAGGGAGGGAGGGAGGGAGGGGTATTGGATAACCAATTAGTCCTTAGACCCATATAAACCATCCATCGTGCCATGCATGTGACTAACGCCACTGTTCCGGTATAGCATAAACTAAGAATTGAGTGATTGAACCATGCTCATCGGATGACCTTTTACAAGTGTATGGAGTTGCAATGAAGCTCGAAGTCGCATCTTTCCACCATGTCTCCACCTCTGTGATTCCCAAAGTTGTCCATAGATGCTAGAGTACAAAACACATTGATGGCGATTTCCTCCCTCGGGCTGGTTTACCACTGCTAACAACAATTGTCAAGCTACACAGAACATGCTTCAGAGTTTTCAAGCAACCTCCCTAGATGACCACCAATGGAAAACATCTTCCTTCTTCCTCTGAGAGTATGCTTGATGGGTGGGTGGTGTTTGTGGCCTCTGCGGGCTTATGAGTTTGCTCCATATGCAGTGTGTATACCTACATGGGGAGTATAGAAATGGGCAATCTTCAGGAAAGACTCCGGAATAGTAGTACATGTTCTGTCTTGAGTTTGACGGCTCTCTTCTTAGCAATGTGGAACATTTCTGTCTCTGTCATCGTCGTTATAAGTCTCCTTCCTCTGTGCTTTTTAAAGTGGAGGGATTTCCCACCCCGTTCTGCCATCCTCCCATGGGGAGCTCCAAGTATTACTCCCCCGTGTTTGTGTAAAAGGCCTTCTCAACATTTTGTTGTTGAAGCAATTTGCTCTGGCCCTCAATATGACGAAGAGTGGCCGTTTCAGAGTAGCACTGAGTGTGGCTTTGATGGATTGTTTCTATGAACTTGTGTCGGTAAAAGAAGTTGTAGATGCTGCGCCAGGCACATTCTTGATGCACGGGGGTTGACGTTGCTTTTTCTTTGGTGGCTGTTCATCTTTTGTCGGAGCAGGTACGCAGTGGAAGTGGTAATTCGCTCACACCAAAGTATGGCACTAGAATGCCGGCTCCAACTGGTGTGGGGCCTGGGGGGAGTGTAAACAACAGTGCGTTTAGACAAGCACGCACGTTCAACCCAATGGAAGTACGGGTACCGGAGAGGCCGGCTTCAAGTGATGCTGTTCTTGATCCAAAGGGACCGGATCGCAGGTGGGATAATCGTTTTGCCTTGTCTTGGGTACGATTGTGGACATGGTCTTGGGATTCTCTTCTTATGACTGGTTGTTTGTTGTTTGATTGGTCTCATGCAGACACTATTACAGTACACGCCAACGGAATGGTCGATTACTGCTGGTGACTGTCATCTATCTAGTATCCCACCTCTACAACAACCTGGGCTTTTATAAAAAAGAAAAAGAAAAAAGAAAAAAGAAAAAAGAAAAAAAAAGGAAGGCTATGTTTGTTTCCCCTTCCGTTCTTGTCAGGCGCAAGGCTGTTTGCTTTCCATTGGCAAGCGTTATATACATGAAGAAGAGCATTGGGGAGGGGCAAGACATGTGGACAACAAGTGAGACCCTTCTCCAGGATGAGGAATTTGCCAGACCCCTGATTCCCATGATAGAGGCCCATTTGATAAGAATGAGACTCTGGTTATGAGGTGCGTTTGAGTACTAGCTCTCTGTCAAAGGCTGCTTGATGTTTCTCTAGTTGGGGCTGTCCTTGTGGTCATGGCATTGGGGCTGATGTTGTGGGTTGAGACTTAATGCCTATTGTCATCGTGTTCGTTAAACCACCACTATGTCCGAGGCTGTTTTTACGGGTCCGAAATTGTGCTGTGTGCCCAAAGAAAACTGAACCAGTGCTGGCGTGATTTCTTTTCTTCTCGGTTGGTGACACCAGCCATTTTGGTCTGGTAACCCCAAGGCACCAAAAGTTTTTGGTGTATGCAATCTCTCCCTTCGTTTTCTTTGCCTGGGGCTTGTGTAGTGGTGCTTTGAGCACCAGTACATGGCCCCAGCCAAGTTGAGAATCCGATCCAGCCTCTCTTAAAAAATTTGAGGCCAGTAGGAAAAAAAATAAAAACTATCCCATGCCGTGGGGTGGCACTAGGCCCAGGCCTGAACCAAAAAAAGGAAATCCAACCGCCCCCAGGCGGGCCCTGTCCCGAGCTCCCTAACTTTCCGGAGAGGCTCATTCGAATTCTCCAGATGTACTGGTGGTTTAATGCCCGCTGGGCATTGTATTCATATACAACTCCCAGGCGCTATTTTTGGGTGAAGACGTCAGTCCCCGTCCTCCACTTATTGCCATACAAACTTGCTCAGTGGATATTGAATTGAACAGTGTCACTCTGACAGGTTTTCCCGGTTCTGGTTCTGGTTCTTCTTCCGTCGGCAACTGCATGCTGATGTAGGTGCTGTCTAGGTCCTCGCTGGTATTGCACGTTTCGGAGACCGGTTTTTTAGCTCTTGCTTGTTTGCTGGCACGTTCCTGTTATGCTCCAAGGATCAGGCACAGGCAGTATGCCATAGGACTAAATGATGATACATACTATTGTAATGAACCCAATCTCGTCTGTCCAGCAATACAGCAAGTCGATAAATAGCAATGTCCCGTGATAAATTGGCCTGGAATAATCAATCAGATGGGAACACAATGAAGCACCTGATCTTCTGCTGCCACATGTACATTTCCGATTCCAAGAGTAACCAGACTAGAAGAGCGATGGGGGAGGATAGACAGATAGGAAGAGAAGAGGGTAAGTAGCAATCATGGCTCCTCCAGCTCTGACACATCAGTAGTCTGATCACAATCTGACACGTGGAGAAGGCAGCCTTATCTCCAAAGAGTGCACCTAGCTTGATGAACAGCATCAGCAGCAGCGTCAACTGTACGTACACACGACGTCACTCTTCACCCACTCTCTCTCGCCCTCTCCTCACCACCTCGCCGTTGTCAATGGCCGCAGAAAGGGCCGTCATACTCTCTCTCTCTCTCTCTCCTCTATCGCACACAGCTGGCGCCCATGAAGCAGACTGGCGCCAGCTTCCCAACTCAGGTCTCACGTGCAGCATTGAAGCCGCGAGGAATCGCAAGACCGAATGCCCAAGTGGTGGCGAAGTCAAGTCTATATAGCATTGACTCGTGGTCACTAGGGCCAGCTTCAGTCGCAATAAGGCCCGGATCATCGAGATGTTGACGGTTCAGATGCAATTTGTCCCAGTTCCTGGCCGGACTGCATGAGGCCTGAATCTTCGGGAACCTGCAGACCACTGTTTGATCATTCCCAATCGACGGCCAGAAAATCTTGTGTTGACTTTGACATTCTGGATCTGGGCCTGGGTCCACTAGTTGACTGTTGACTTTGCAGTCAGCAATCGGTCTGGACTTTTCCCTCTGGCCTGTTTGGCCTGCCTCGGGCACTGGTCATTCGTGCTTGCCTAGGAAGTGGCCGATGCCCGTTGGGGGGTTCAAGTTGCACATGGAGCACCTGTTTCCAGATCTTGATCCGTCCCCCCTCTCCGACCTCAATCCCGACACCTCCCCCCGATCCTCCCCCGTATCATCTTCACCCGTTCCCCGACCTACACCGTCCTGTGAAATCCCCCGGTCCTTCCCTGTCTCTCCCTTCCGATCCCGTTCTCTCCCCCGCCCGATCCCGATCCCGACTCCTCTGTCCCTATACCACCCCTCTCCCGACCCGCGACATCCTGTATCGCCCAGACGATCACGAACCACGATATCCTCCCCCGATCCCGATTTCTTGGACCCCTCCTGATTTCCCGATCCCGATATACGATACCCTTCCCTAATCCCGATCTCGACTCCTCTGTACTTCATCCAGGTCACCCCCATCCCGATCTTTTCTGTACCCTCCTTGACCGAGCCATCCTGACCTGTGCCATTCGTCCACGATATCTATCTCGCCCCTCCGACCCCGTTCCCTTCCCCCACCCCCCCCTCTCCAGATCTGCGGCATCCTGTATTGCCCAGACTATCTCGATCCGCGATATTCTCCCCTCCCTTATCCCGATCTCGACTCCTCTGTCCTTCATCCAGGTCAACCCCATCCCGATCCTCCGACCTGTGCTATTCGTCCACGATATCTATCTCGCCCCTCCGATCCCGCTCCCTCCCCTCAGCCCCCACCCAGACTATCTCGTTCCGCGATATCCTCCCCTCCCTAATCCCGATCCTGACTCCTCTGTCCTTCATCCAGGTCACCCCCATCTCGATCCTCCGACCTGTGCTATTCGTCCACGATATCTATCTCGCCCCTCCGATCCCGTTCCCTTCCCCCACCCCCCCTTCTCCCGATCTGTGACATCCTGTATTGCCAGACAATCACGATCCGTGATATCCTCCCCTCCCTAATCCCGATCCTGACTCCTCTGTCTTTCATCCAGGTCACCTCCATCCTGATACTTTTTGTACCATCCCTGACCGAGCCATCCTGACCTGTGCTATTCGTCCACAATACTTATCTCGCCCTTCCGATCCCATTCCCTTCCCCCCCCCCCCCCAACCTATACCGCCCCTCTCCCGATCCGCGACATCCTGCATTGCCCAGACAATCACGATCCACAATATCCTCCCCCCGGCCCCTGTTTCCTGATTCGCCCTTCACCCATCTCGACAGTCTATCACCTCGTCTAGCCCCATCCCGTGTCCTGGCTCCTTCCTCCCAACTTATCCCTCAACCCATGTGTCACTCCCCCATCTAAGCACATTTAGTGATAGTAAAGACAGACAGACTCGTGTAGAAGATCTGACACACCTCCTCACTGAAAAGCATGGCTAGCCTGAAAAGGAGAAGGAAAGGAAAAGGAAGACCACGGACAATTTGGTATCAGGGAGCCATGGGTCACCACTCGAGTGATTGGAGGCCCCGAGGTGGGAAGGAGAGGATGGAGATAAGAATTGCGGAAGAAGCCTCCTCCTCCAAACCTCCCCTCTCTGGTCACGCAGGACCACAGTCTCAATCACCTCCCTCTCCGGCAGAGCTGCTAAGAGAAATGAAGAAAATGAAGGATCCACAGAAGGGGGAAGAAGTCCAAAGGTTACCTCTCAGGAATCTTGCCCTTCATGGGCTGATAAACTCGAGAAATGTATTCAGGCCAAACCCTGTCAGTCAAAAGAGATGGAGGAGGGGACGGAGACTTGGAAATCCCACTGCTAAGAGAAATGAAGAAAATGAAGGATCCACAGAAGGGGGAAGAAGTCCAAAAGGTTACCTCTCAGGAATCTCCCCCTTCATGGGCTGATAAACTCAAGAAATGTATTCAGGCCAAACCTTGTCAGCGGAAAGAGACGGAGGAGGGGAGGGAGACTTGGAAATCCCATTAGATAATCTAACGACAGCATCAGCCTTCTTTCTTGCAAAATTCTTGGCCAACCCAGAAGACAAGATAATTAGGTAAGGGGGGAAGAAACACAGGGGCGAAGCCCTCCGGAGCAACATGATCAAGGGGTGTAATATACACCCGCCATGCAAGCACGTGTTTTTCTTTAGCGATGATGCCGCTTACAAATCTGCCAACGACAAGGTAGGGTGGATTAGGAAGCTTGCAACCCTCAAGGGATTAGAGGAGGGAGCACGATACTTCTTCCTAATCCAACCTATCTCATCGACGGTCTTCATGGTTATCTGCATGTTTGGATTCATGGCGGAGCATACCCTGCGGTTGGAGGTTCGGATTTTCCCTTGGTCTCCCCTGAAACAACAAAGACCAGAGGCCAATTAATGATGGATCATTATTGGGTGGAGTTCTGCCATGTGACCAAGTACAGGAACTCGCCGAAAAATACGAGATCGCCGATTTCATTGACCCTCTCCCCCCGCACGTGGCTCCAAGGGACGATTATCTCATGGTAGCCTTGGATATACCCAACAGTCACATCTTCACCATCGATGATGTGATTCTCTTTCGAGTGGGAGGGAGGGACTTCAGAATACATACAGCACACAAAACAAGGCCCTGGTGCTTTAAACCACCAATACACGCCCCCAGCCTTGCAGAAAAGTAAACTTGTTGCCACAAGAGAAATTCGAGGCTTGGGGAGGGCCCGGTAGTGCGTTGGGGGAGAAAGAGGTGGGCCCAGCGGAAAAAGGCAAATGGACTGTTGTTTTGCCCGCCGGTACACGTTCAGTCTGTGACTGTGAAAACACGTGCACGGACGAAGCCTAGCTATAGCAAAAAAAAAAAACTGAAACGAAAGGAACAGAACGCCCGCCACATGGTGGGCATGCACTATACGAGGGCAGAAAGCCCTCAAACTTCAGGAAAAAGGGCAGACGCGCCCGCTGTAGGCAAGTATGCAGTGATTCACAGGTTATGTATCCCATTCTGTGTCTGCATACGGGCGCAGAAAAGTAAAGTGCTCCAGCCTCATTGGCACCGAAAAGAAAGGAAAAACGGAAAAAAAAAATAATTTGTTTTTTTGGAGTGCCTGCCCGAGGAGAACGGGCTGTGCTGTGGGAATCCAGGTGTGTATCTGGCTCAGGAAGTGAACACTATGAATCTCGTGTGGACCATGTGGCAGCACAGCTGTCAGAGGACAAACGAGGTGCCCTAAGATCTTGCAGACAATCTGGTGTCGTGAGGTCCTCTGCTTTATTTTTTTTTTCAGCTGTATGGGAAAATTATATACTACTGCCCGCTCGTTTTGCCAACAGGCAGCCATTCATGATGAGGCGCCTGCATCTGGCACCCGATATGTGCTACATGCGGGTGCTCTCTCCTGTGGGTGTTTGGCTGGGTGTCGAGGAGTGAAAACAGCGGCCTCCTTTTCATTCCATCGCCTGACAGCAGGTCCAGCACAGAGGCCGGTACCGGTACCACCCCTATTTTCCAAGAGCTGGTGCCCATGGCTGGCTCGCAAAATTCAAAATTTAGGTTCGTACATTTAGGGTCGGTTGTACTGGTGGTTTAAATGCCAGACATACAGGCACCTCTCGTCAGATTCTGACTGTCCCCACCACCCGGCTGAAAGAATCAGATCCACAGGACGTCTGCTACGCGATCCATTCAAGGAGACTTGGTGGAGGGCTGTTGATGCAGGGCATGAAGGATGGGTCTACGTGGATGAACCTCGAGGAGTAGGGGTGAGGGGATGGGAATGGGAGAAAAGTGATGCACCAAATCAGAATACAAAGCCACCAGATCAATGGATTCCCCCTAAAGTTGTGAAGGTGTACATGGAAAGGACTGCCAACCCCTTACACCCTTCCCCCCAAAAGAGAAGGCTGCGCTGACCCACAGACAGCAGAGCAGGTCAGAAACAGTGGGGACTGAGCCCCGCTCAGAGCCTAGGCCTCAGGACTTTATCACCCCATCGGACATGGGAGAACTGTGGCAATCCCCAGCCCCGAAGAAAAAAGCACACTTCAACAAGCAGGGTAAAATACATAACGACCAATGTACCCTTTCAATACTGGACAATCCATTCCAGGCCATAGCAACGGAAGCGGGGGACAAATAAGAGGAGGGAAAGGCAGGGGAGCTGGGGCAGAACGAACAAATAAGAGGAGGGGAAGGCAAAGGACAAGATGAGCCAGAAACCGCCGGGGGGGGAAACAGTGTTCGGACAGCCAAGGGGGGAGGAGGAGGAGGGGGAAATTTAAAAGGCGCGACGATACAGGGGGAGAGAAACAATTGTCCCAGGGGAAAGGGGTTGGGAGTACTAGTTCCCACCAGGTGACTAGGCAACACACGCCAGGGGAGGCAGCGGCACTGGACCCTACTCAAGAGCCTCAGGCCCCGGAAGAGCCCCTCCCCAAAATAGAACCCTCTCAAAAGTTTTTGGCCAGTGGAGAACCCCCCCCTGAAACAGACCCTTCAGGCTTTTGGACCCCAACCCATGGATTGGGAACCACCGGCTGGTCCCCCGGAGGAGGAGATGACGGACAACGCCCCCGAGGCCTGGGGGTTGCAAGGGGAAGAGGATGTTGAGGCCAGACTAAGGGGCCTGGCAGATTGGTTAATAGGCCAACTCCAGGTTCTACACACAGGCCAAACAGAGTCGTATTGGGATGAGGCTTATGTACAGCTGTTTTCTCTTCTGGATGAGAGTCGCAGCCTGAAAAGGGCTTTGGGACAAGGCCTATCCCCGGAATCTGATTGGCAACAGGTGCTGAGCCAAATTTGGAATATTGTGCACCAAAAATTTCAGCCTCCTATGACAGCAGAAGCACCAAACCCATCCAAAGGGACGCTAAACTTGGGCTGCACAGACAAGCCTTCCCCCCCCCCCCCCCGGACCAGCCACCTTCTGAAGAAGGTACACAGCAGGCCATGCATGCTGCTCGAACCGAACGCGGAGAGGAGGTAGCAGAGGCAGCAGAGGAAGTGGGACTCTCCAAGCAGGCAAAACTGCGCCACCTCATCGAGAAGGGCCTATACCACAAGGGCCTGCCAAAAGGAGATAAGGTGCTGTGCTATCGATTAGAAGGAAGGCCGGAAGATGGGAACTGGGCATGTCACCCGCTGAGCCTGAGGACCCATATACCCCTGCCTACGGAGGAATGACGTTACACGGGTGGCATATGCAGAGGGAAGAGGCATTAAGGACCCACAAAGTCACAGAATTCATTACAAGTCATTATGAACCAGGGGCTATGGCCACCATCAATGTATCATCAAAAGGCCTGAAGATGGCCTACAAGGATCTCTATGTGAGATTCGAGAGTAACAAGGAGGCAGGGCTACAATGGCACACACATAATATGCTCCTGGACACCCAACAACTCAAAATCAAACCAAGTAACATCTGGTCAACCGATGAACTACTCACTTATATATGTACGATATTGAGGAAAAATGTTCTCAACAAGGGGGTGGATCGGGAGACGCAAGAATGGTCGCAGTTACTAAACGGATAGGGAAGGGCAAAGGGGCATATAGTCTATGATGGACGGGGTAGAAGTGGTGTATGGTAAAAACAAAAAATGGAAACACATCCTACAACAGGCAGATTTAGATATCAGAACAATTAATGTAAATGGCCTAGCTTCTTGCAACCCGGAAAAATTCGAAGCATTATGGGACTTAGTGGGGGGGGGGGGAAGGAAGAACATGGTTGGATGCAGTCTGCGTTCAGGAGCCCCACCTAATGGATACACCAGAACACCACAGGGCACATAGGCAAGCTTGGCCCTTTCAAAACTACCAAGCTTTTGCCCCTAACTCGGGGAGCTCCGGGGTAGCAATTTGGATCCCACCTGAATCACGATTGGAAGTACTCTGCTGGGAGAAGGATGAAGAGGAGGGACGATGGGTTAAGGTGCTGGACATGTTGGAACTAGTAGTATGCCCCTAACACTACCCGGGAAAGAAGGTTCTTTTTTGAAAAAATCGCAACTATTCCTACTCTAGATATCCCGCTAATCCTAGCAGGAGACTTCAATGCTGCACCAGATAGATGGCTGGACCGATGGAGTCTCCCACATCACTGCTCATAACATCGAAGAAGACGAGAGGATTCTGACAGAATTGTGCGGCTCCCTCTCACTATTCGATACCTTTAGACACAGCCACCCTACCGAAAGAGCATCTTCTTGCATTCAAAACAATGACCCTGCCAGATTGTCTAAATCCCGGATCGATTTAATTTTGGCCTCGGAAGAGTTGGGAGGAGGGCTCTCGGTGACGGCAATACTACCGAACAACCCATATGCTGGTCTGGACCATAGGATGTGTATGGCGGTTTGGACGTTTCGCAAACGGCCAGATCAGGCGACCAGTTACTATAAACTTGACACCTCCCTACTTCGATCCAAATCCTTCTAGAAATACCTACTGCAGGCTTGGGATTATTGGAAAGATTACCGCCCGCAACAAGAATCACAAACTGTCTGGTTTAGTAACGGTCTATTTTTCATGGCCAAAAAGTGCAACGAATACTCCAAATTTTTAGCCGCCCAACGATACCAGCAAGAAGTCACAATTATGCAAAACTTGGATGCAAAACAGGAGCAAAACTCGCAAGGGCAGGAACAAAGGACCACTGAACTACAAACTCGCATACAAGAATTGAAGGATCAACTTTTGAAACACGCACAATATCGATGGAAAGGCGCCCAAGTAAAAGCAAAACAATCTAGGTTCTCCACTGAAGGAGCAATGGACTCTCACTTCTTCAGCCTAGCCAAACCACGAATTCAAAGGACCACGATCGAAGTACTCTACGAACCCAAAACCAAGGATTCGGCCCCGACTGTAACCACAGCCCGTTCTATCAAGATAACATACGACTTCTACAAATATTTTTTTTCCTCGCATGTGGATAAATCGGACGCATCATACCACGATCGCCCAATACAAGAATTTCTGGAACCGGTAGATAAAACTTTGACACCCGAACAACGTAACTCCTTGGAAGCCCCACTCTCTAAACACGAGATATGGACCGCCCTTTTGCAAATGGAGGAGGAGAAAGCTCCCGGGATTGATGGCTTCCCTAAAGAAATTATGGGAAACAACATGGGACTTTATGAGCCAAGTTGTTATGGACTTCTATAGTGAAGTATGACTCATAGGGGAGATGGGGGAAAGGGTGGGACAAGGGATATTAACCCTCCTATACAAAAAATGGGATAAGATGGATATAACAAATTACGGACCAATTACGCTCCTCACAGTAGTGTACAAAATGTTGTCTAAAGCATTAGCAAACAGAATGATTCTGGTAATGGAAGACATCATCCATCCCGCTCAAACCGGTTTCACGGAGAATAAGAACAATCAAGAAAATATCGTATTGATCCATGAGATACTCCAGCTCACGAGACACTCTCGTCAAAACGTGGCCTAAATCTTCATAGATTTTGAAAAGGCCTATGATCACATGGATTGGCTGTTTTTGGACAAATCTTTGGAAGAAATGAACTTTGGGCCGGATTTCAGACGTTGGATACAAATCCTACACCAAAACGCTACCACTTGCATCCAGGTCAATGGAAGCCTTGCGCCGCCCCTATGTTTAGAACGGTCGGTCCGCCAGGGGGACCCAATTGCCCCTTTCCTTTTTTTAATCATTATGGAGGCACTAGCCGCCAACCTTCGGGCGAACAAAAATATTACTAAAATTCGAGTTACACACATTCCAAAGGACGCAATTCAGATGTGCTCGATGTTTGCAGATGACCTCACAATAATGGTAGAGGCCACACACCACAATATGGAGGAAATCGAACGGATGATGGAAACGCTTGCTAAGGTTTCCGACATGACAGTAAATTGGGGATCTAAGACACAAGGATGGTGGATCCACTACCAAGGGGGTTGCCCTCTAGAGTCACCATGCATTACATGGATGCCGTTAGAGACCCCGGTAAGAATCCTCAGGGTATCCATGATCATAGAGGGATGACCACCAATCAACGATGAATGGATCAGCGCACCGGCTCAACGCAAACTAAGCAAGTGGAGAAACAAGCACACATCCTTGTTTGGGCGCGCGCTAGTACTTAGCAACGTGATATTTGCATCATTATGGTACAAGTCCTAGCTGTGGCCATTGAGCAAAGTGGCCCTGGGGTGCCTAAGGAAAAAGGCAGCGGCTTTCCTATGGAGGGGGGATGGAGAGCAGACCAATGCAATTAGCCGTGTGGTGTGGGATTCAATTATGCAGCCTAAGGCAGGGGGAGGCCTGGTAATACTTGATCCAGCCACGCAGGTGCAAGCATTACGGTTTAAGTGGATTAAAAAGCTTATTTTTGCCCCCCGAAGCCTGTGGTGTGTTTTAGCTCTAGAGCATTTGGCCAGGCTGGCCCCGACAACCCCCCATACAATCCACCCGTTGACATGGTTGGAGGACCGATTTTGGACGATCCCACATAAGCTCACAGAAGGAAGGGAGGGTATGGATGGCGGGGGTCAGACGCTGGATAACTTTTGGACATCCCTGCTGGAAACCTGGCGTAAACTTCTGCTCCCAGACAGACCCCACCCCAGTCGTTGGGAGGAAGTCTATGGACAACTACTCTTTGGAAATAGATGGGTGACAGACTCGAGGGGTTGCGTCATGACAAGCTCATCCTTGAGCTCATCCCTGCCCTAGAAGAGCTGGGTCAAACACGGGGTACTTAGGGTAGGGGATCTCTGGGACAACGAGAGGCAGGACTGGAAAACAGGAGACCAGTTGCGGGTAACCCTAAGGTACTGCCATCATGTAGAGGAGCTTTTGGATAACCTTATTGAAGCCATCCCACTGGAATGGTACCGGATTCTCAAACATGGTCCCACCCTGAAAATAGGTGATTGGGTGGCAAGCACAAAGATCCCGTTGAGGATTGGCCAGATACAAATGGTCTCATCACAAGCAGCAGTATATCGAGTTAGAGTTACAGAGGAGGGTGGTGTCCCAGCCGTGCAAACCAGTCCAGGACCTGCCTCTAGACCCGGTAGAATGGACTTGGAACCCCCCCCCAAAAAGGGGAGCACCCAAGGTACGTCATATTAGCCTGCACCAGTTGACAGTCAAATCAGCCTACAAAATGTTCAGACCTAAACGGTTTTTGAGAGACACGATTAACGATAGATGGGCCAGACACCTAAATGTGGACCGCTCCCTCCTATCACCAATCCAATGGTTCAAGGAACAAAAATCTAAGCCCATGAAAGTCACCTCCCTACAGTGGCAGATCGCCCATCGCTGTCTGCCAACCAACGACTGGTTGACTGACCGTACAGACAACGAGGTCTACTGCTCCCATGGTGCTAGCGGTGCGAGAGTCTTTTCCCGTCCCATAAGAAGGCGGAGACCATTGACCATATCTTCATGCAATGTCCGATTGCCCAATTCATATGGAGATGGTGGGACCGCATCTGGCGGAAAATGGTATCTGACATCCCCTGCCTCTGGTCATGGCAAACCATATTGGCTGGACATTGGCCTTTGGCAGGAACAGCCACGACCTTCATAGGGAACATGCACAGGCTTGGGAGGAGAGCGGTGATATGGGCACTGTGGTGGTAGAGATGCACCCTAGCCATGGAGAAGGTACGGGTGGAGGGGTTAGAGGTTATAGAACAGATTCAGCAACAGGTGCACCTTGAACTCACACAAAGATGGTTGGACACAATCACAATTAGACCTCTTCAGACAAACTAGAGATGTTAGGAGACGGATAACGACATTTTGTACGAACTGGGTAGGAGGGGAACGGGAAGGATGGATTGCAAAAAGAATGGAGAGGTGACAGGGGAGAAGGGCTGCGGGATTTGGATGAGATGAGAGACTACCGTCTAGTTTTCAGGGACTGGACAAACATAGAACCCTCATTCCCACTACGCCCCCCTTGGATTTTCCAGACCCCTTCCCACCTCACGCCCTTTCTCTGGCAGAGATTCTGTCCTGAACAGTTACCTGAACAGTTACCCTTTCCCTGATATACTTACTCCCACATACGTGTGCATATATACATACAATTAGATACATAGTTACATACATATGGACGCCCACATATGGAAATCCGCCCCGTGCCCCCTGGGGAGGACTTGCTAATGTACATATCTGTCGCTTATTTGCCAGTGAGTAGTCTCGCTAAAACCCAGGATGAAATTTCAGCAAGTTCATGCCATCCAGGGTAAGTAGTACCAGCTTTAATGGTAGTATTTGGCGCTTTTTTTAAGAGTGAAGAGGTACAGGTAATCAATGATGGCAGGCCTCACGGTCACTATTCTCAATATTCTCAGTAATTCTCATTTTCTGTATATGGGACGCTGGACCCGTTTTCCAGCAGGTGATGCTTCCCACCAAAAGACAGAGCTCCCCCCAGGTGTTAGTGGTGCCTGCTTGTATCAGCAGCAGTAAAGAGGAGAGGGGCAGCCTTTCATGCATTGCGTTATTCCCTTCCTGGTGGTAAAGGAGCTAGGGGGAGTTGTACTTGAAATTGCCTCTCTGGGTGATGCGGATGAGAACGTGATTCATGTTGAGAGGACATGGAGAAGGGGGTTGGCATCAGGTAGGGCAGCCATGGTGGAAAGTGGGATGGAGAGACTGCTCTAACCTCCTCGAGGTCGAGACAATCCTCTGGTTGTTTTAATCTGTTGGCATTTGTTTGTCTCGATCTCCATTACTTAAAGCACAAGTACACGGACCCAGCCTTGGAGCAAAACATCTTGCCGCCACAAGATTGTTTTTGTGGCTAGGGCCTACCGGACCACAAGGGCTGGTGCCGCCAGCCAAAAAAGAAAAGAAGTGCCGCGCTGGCAGTTTGGCAAGTGCGCCGCTGGCGGTTCGGAAAAAGAGGCCCGGGTGTACTGGTGGTTTAAACCACCTGTACTTGGCCCAGCTATCGGCTGCGGAGACTAGAAACATTTCTAGTCGGATGAATTTGGGCACTCCTGTAGTGACCCGTACATTTCCTAAAATTGTGGCTCGTGAACGGGCACAACTTCAGGAAGTACTGGTGGTTTAACGGATCTGGCAAGCATTGTTGACATTCTCCATGTTCGAGGCTAGGAAGTGACTCTAGGTTTCAGATGAGCGATAGGCTTTGCTAGAGATGTCACTTCTGAAAAATATTCTTTGTAATGAATTTCGCCTTTGAATGGCAGGATCGGTTGCACCTGAGTGTCACAGTCGTGTAGCGGAAATCCGCAGTGCTTCTGTTCCAGGTCTGCTCTCACACTTGGAATTTGAAAGCACATTTTTTTTGGCAGGCCACCTTCTCTTCCAGATGAGGATGCGACTCAGAAGGGGAGGCCATAAAATACTAAAAATAATGAAATATGTTACTTGCTTTTGTTCCCCGTGGGAGTGCTTTGTATGGGAGCAGGTATGTAGGAGCTGAGTCTGTTCTAGGTTAGAAACTTAGAACAGAATCAACAGATGTAATTGGAAGGTGTATACACCTGCTTTTGTGTCAGGTTGGAATGTATTTACACCAATCTGAGGGCAAGGTGCATCTGCTTTTGTTCTAGGTTAGAACAGATGTAATTGGAAGGTGTATACACCTGCATCTGTGTCAGGTTGGATTGTATATATCTAGTCTGACGGCAGGGTGCATGGGAACACATTCTTAACCCTATTCAAATGCTGTCTTGCTTGAGTTAAGAGTAGGTAACTCTTTCGCTTTCTCATGTACTCCATGCTCTGGACTTTCTTTGTGCAGCATTTCACACTTCCATCTCCTCCTCCTCGTTATCTATGGCACCAACACTATCCCTTTCCCCCTCCTTTCTCCACCTGGTTGGGAAACAAGAAAACAGGAACCTTTATCCAGCTATCCTGTTCTATGCTAGGTGAAGGTGTTGTGCAACCCTGCATGCTGCAATGTGCCCTATTTTTGGGGTCCTTCTTCTGACTTTTTCTTGGTTCTAGTTGTGCAGATTCTCAGTGGAGCCTCCTATGAATTCAGCCAGTTCGACAGGAATGAGAGACTCTCGTTTTCGCGATGATGGGTCTTTCACGTCTGCGGGAAGTGGGGAGGATGCCTATGGCGGAAGGGATAGGGCCTCATCAAGAGAGAGTGTTAAGTACATCAAGAGGGACACAACGGCTGCACTCCAGGATGAGGTGCGTCAAATTGCCTTTGCATCTCTTCCAGATAAAGATCAGTTTACCTCTTTGCGGATTTCAAGTGAGGGGCTAAGTGAAAATGCTGTACGGCACTTCGACAAGCACTAAAAAAGCCAATGATAATATTTTGTAAGAGGAAGGCATTTGGCATGTTTATTGTTTGTTTTATGCAAAGGAGCATGATTTCGAGGGCCGAACCAGTGGCTTGATAATGATCTTCTATATGTTTGCCCGCAGGCCTGAGACGCAGAGAAGTAAGCATAGCTGCAGCGTATTGAGTGAGTGTAAGTCGTACTTGTGCAGCATACGGGCGAAAATCCCCCACCCCCACACCACCCCTAGAGAAGAAAAGTTGGGTGTGTGAAGAACGTCCAGCCTCTCTTCCCCACCCAAAATGAAAAAGCGGTGTGCAATTTTTTTCCTGGGCTGTGCAGAGTTGCAAACGCCCAAAAACAGGAAACCAGCCAACTTTGAATTCAAAGTTGGCGCTTTCAATTCCCAGCCCCTGCTATGTCAGATGTATACAGGTCATCCTTTTTGTCGGATACAGTCATTATGGGGTTGTGCGTTCTCGAGATTGCGACGGATTCTTCCGACTAGTTTTTCCTTTTTTTTTTTTTTTTTCAAAAACAGGTCCTTATGGCCCCGGCTCCATTTCCATTCTGGGGAGCATCAGTCTGGTTCCTATTTCACCGGCAAGTCAAAAAAATATTACATCATGAACCCATTCACGCTTCCTTCCGTCCGGCCGAAAGAACCCTGAACAGCATTTATTACTCCACCTGCGTGGAGGATTGACTGTCAGCTTGCCTTTCCTTCTTCTTTCCTCTCAGGTCTACTGCTTAAGCCCTGTCATATAATCAATAAGAACAAGAAAGAATAGGACGCCATGGAAGCTACAGTCTCTGAATCCAGGCTCCACTCATTATGTGGCCTGTGATAGAGCTGGTCCTTCTGCTGACTGAGAACTCTGCCTCCTCCTCCCTGTTTCTGAATTGTGCCAGTCCTTCCACCTTATGTGAGAGTCGATTATCTCCGCTACTTTGCCCCTTGCAAGCCACACCTTAATAAAATTTGCCTTGATTTTTTCCTGTTGCTCTACGTTGTCCGGCATAGATTGTCTTGTCTTATGCCATTTGCAAAGAATCTCAGCCTGGATCAGGGTCTTTGTCTCCGCCCATACCTTCTCCCTTGGAGTCGAGAGTCCCTCAATAGTTCTGCAGCACCTTTCCTTCCAGATGGACCACAGCGTCGTCTTTCGGATCATTCCAAACCATATTTTCTCGGACTTATGAAATTGGGCAGGGATGTTAGTCCATAGGAGTTGGACAGGATGTTCGGGGAGGGGAATCGGGAAGAGGGAGTCCCATAGATCCGACGCTCTCACCCAGTATTCGGTAGCCTCTTTACAGCGTATCAGACAATGTAATATATCTTCAGGTTCGTTTTGTGAACAGACCGTGCATAGATCTGAGCTGTTAGGGTCGTTCTTCTTTCTTCTTATATGCAACCACTGGTTGACTGGCAGAGATACATATGTGATGAGCCATTGGAGGCTCCTAATTTTGACTGGACGAATTGTCTTGAATWTTTTCCATGGTATTTGTGAAATCTGACTGGCGTCTTGACCTATTAACTTCTGCCATCTGTTCTTGATCGTTGGATCCGGGTCTTTTGTTTTGAGGAGTAGATTGTATCCCAGTTTAACAGTGTATTCCTGAATGGGGATAYACGTTTTGGGACTTCTGGTTCTGTYYGGTRTCCAAGCCCACTCYGCTGGGTCAAATTCCAAATCTTGAATTGCCGTATCTGCTCTGAATATTGTTTTTGGCCATGATCCCAGCACCCTTACTTTTCTTAGTACAAAGGGGTTCAGGACTGTTCTTTCTACCTCTTGATTCAGGATTGATGGAAGGCCTTGCGTCGAGGAGRTAATTGGGAAAGAAGTGAACACYGCCAGGGTATCCGATCCTTGCTGTTTATGGGAGAATTGATAGGCCCTAGATGGAGTTAACTCCTGTATCCTCACTCCCCATTCGCCCGATTTCCAGGTTGCAACTTCAGTCAACAGATCCTTCCAGCCTTCTGGGAAGCTGTTGATAATAGATTGTAGATTCTCGTCTCGCCGGTGACAGCCTTTCAGTTGGGAGGCAAGTTCCTGTTCTGTCACCCAGTCCTTYCTGTTGTCATTCCACAGATGGCTCACTTTCCAAACACCATGTTTRATCCACGATAACCATCTCCTTCCTCTRGGGTTAAGGGATAATTGGTGGTCACCTTCGTCTCTCACCCACGGATTACCGAACAGAGGTTGCCTCAGAACCTCGTCTTTGGATTTGGGTTTACCCACCTTTTTCGGCATGACCTCCCGCCATGTCCGTAGCAGTGCCGTCCAATAGGGTGTAGGGGGCCTGNCGGTTCCTATTCCACCGGCAAGTCAGAAAAATATTACATCATGAACCCACTCACGCTTCCTTCCGTCCGGCCGAAGGAACCCTGAACAGCATTGATTACTCCACCTGCGTGGAGGATTGACTGTCAGCTTGCCTTTCCTTCTTCTTTCCTCTCAGGTCTACTGCTTATGCCTGTCGTATAAACAATAAAAACAAGAAAGAACAGGACGCCATGGAAGCTACAGTATCTGAATCCAGGCTCCACTCATTATGTGGCCTGTGATAGAGCTGTTCCTTCTGCTGACTGAGAACTCTGCCTCCTCCTCCCTGTTTCTGAATTGTGCCAGTCCTTCCACCTTATGCGAGAGTCGATTATCTCCGCCACTTTGCCCCTTGCAAGCCACACTGTAGTAAAGTTTGCCTTGATTTTTTCCTGTTGCTCTATGTCGTCCGGCATAGATTGTCTTGTCTTATGCCATTTGCAAAGAATCTCAGCCTGGATCAGGGTCTTTGTCTCCGCCCATACCTTCTCCCTTGGAGTCGAGAGTTCCTCAATAGTTCTGCAGCACCTTTCCTTCCAGATGGACCACAGCGTCGTCTTTCGGATCATTCCAAACCATATTTTCTCTGACTTATGAAATTGGGCAGGGATGTTAGTGCATAGAAGGAGTTGGACAGGATGTTTGGGGAGGGGGATCGGGAAGAGGGAGTCCCATAGATCCGAGGCTCTCGCCCAGTATTCGGTCGCCTCTCTACAGCGTATCAGACAATGTAATATATCTTCAGGTTCGTTTTGTGAACAGACCGTGCATAGATCTGATCTGTTAGAGTCGTTCTTCTTTCTTCTGATATGCAACCACTGGTTAACTGGCAGTAGATTGTACCCCAGTTTAACAGTGTATTCCTGAATGGGGATATGCGTTTTGGGACTTCTGGTTCTGTCAGGTATCCAAGCCCACTCCGCTGGGTCAAATTCCAGATCTTGAATCGCCGTATCTGCCCTAAATATTGTTTTTAGCCATGATTCCAGCACTCTTACTTTTCTTAGTACAAAGGGGTTCAGGACTGTTCTTTCTACCTCTTGATTCAGGATTGATGCAAGGCCTTGCGTCGAGGAGGTAATTGGGAAAGAAGTGAACACCGCCAGGGTATCCGATCCTTGCTGTTTATGGGAGAATTGATAGGCCCTAGATGGAGTTAACTCCTGTATCCTCACTCCCCATTCGCCCGATTTCCAGGTTGCGACTTCAGTCAACAGATCCTTCCAGCCTTCTGGGAAGCTGTTGATAATATTGTAGATTCTCGTCTCGCCGGTGACAACCTTTCAGTTGGGAGGCAAGTTCCTGTTCTGTCACCCCATCCTTTCTCTTGTCATTCCACAGATGGCTCACTTTCCAAACACCATGTTTGATCCAAGATAACCATCTCCTTCCTCTAGGGTTAAGGGATAATTGGTGGTCACCTTCGTCTCTCACCCACAGATTACCAAACAGAGGTTGCCTCAGAACCTCATCTTTGGATTTGGGTTTACCCACCTTTTTTGGCATGACTTCCCGCCATGTCCGTAGCAGTGCAGTCCAATAGGGTGTAGGAGGCCTGGCTACGTTTGGGTCAGTTCCTCTTCGTTGATTTCTGCGTCCTGTATTCAGGATCCAATCCTTGGACATTACCCAGAACAGACCGGACATGTTTGCTGGCGTGGATATAGGTTCTAGGCCCCTGATGCTATCCAAAGCCACTTTATTCCACGCCGTGCCTGGTTTTGTCAGTAGTTTGATCACCCATTTAACTTGTAAGGCTTTGGTTTCCTGTTTGGGGTCTATGATACCTAGGCCTCCTTTGGCTGGTTTCCTTGTGATGTAGTGCCAAGCTATCGGTATGCAGTTCTCTTTGTTGGGTCCGACTAGTTTTTCCTTTTTTTATAAATTTTAAAGTTGTAATGAGAAAGACCTTCACGAATCGCTCATGAATCATTGGTATTTGTGAACTATGCCCTTCCCAGTTCATGATGTATATAATCCATTTTTCAGATCCCATACAGTCTTAATGAGGGTGCCTTATCTCCGAAAGTCGGCTTCTGTTTTTCTTTTTGTGTGTGGCTGTGGGTTGGCCCATATCTCGTGGCGACCCAACCCATATTATCTAGACTCCTATCATTAGGGTTCATAATAATAGATTTTTCTGCTGACTGAGGGGCCGGATGTGGGCATTGGTGTCACACCCCTTTTCCCGGATGCAGCGAAGTGGGTAGGTCGAAATATACCTTGGGCTCTTGGAGAAGGTTTTACTGACAGTTAGTTTCTCTATTTTTCAAATGTGTTTGGTCGTTTCCTGCAGATTGATTTGCTGCATGAGGAGAACGAGTTCCTAATGGAGAAGGTACGACTGCCACAAACGGATTATGGTTGATGAGATCCATCTTCCTCAATGTTCATAAATTTCCATAATTACCAAAGGGCCTAGCGCAGTTGGTACACCCATTAACTGTTGAAACACAGACCCAAGGCCTAGTTGGTACACCCATGAACTGTTGAAACACAGACCCAAATTCGAATGCAGATACAATCGGATGACTAGAACAAAAGTCATTCTGAATAACCTGGGGCCGTCAGTTGAATGATGATAGCTCAAGGCTATCGCCCTTTAAAAAAAAAAAAAAAAAGGTCTGAAAAAAAAAAAAGAAACGTCCGTAACATACATGATTTTGTGATACATGGTTTGTGGGCTTGCACTTTAAAAGTGCAAAAATTGCCAATTGTGTGGAGGAGCTGAACAGTGTAAGATTCCGTTAACAGTTAGTTCATTTCATAGCTTAGGGCATACGAACACTAGAACTTTCCTACTTTTGGATGTTATTGTGGCCAGATACATCCAGGTCCAGCTGTAAATGCAGTCAAACATTTAAGATAGTGCTAGTTTGAGTATGCCCGCAGAATGCTACTTTGTTGGGAAAGGGCGTCCCTGCCGTGCAATCTATTCTTGCTGGAATGCACGTCTAGGTCTGTCTAGTTTGGGCCATTACTGTCCGGGGACATGAATAGGGTATAGCACTGAACCACCTGTTTCGGGCTGCACGTAATATTTGGGCCGAGAAGTCCCACCGGTTACTGAAGGTAACCTGTAGCCCCTTTGTATATTGACGGTGTGTGTGTGTGTGTGTGTGTGTGTGTGTGTGTGTGTGTGTGTGTGTGTGTGTGTGTGTGTGTGTGTGTGTGTGTGTGT
>BFEA01000298.1:385174-403195 GCA_003427395.1 Chara braunii
GGGATCGCTGTCTGATGTACGTGATTTGCTGCCTATTGCTTGCACAGAGGGCATTATAACGACTGTGCCAATGATAGAGGAGGGAAAAGACTAGATTGACAGTTTGGAAATGCCATGAGTGGGCTCAACAGTTGTCTGCATTCAGATGCTCCATGTGGAAGTGTGCGAACTGCTCCAAAAGTTCTAAGTGTGTTTTTTATGGCCGATGAAGTAAGTGCATATAATATTAGTGATCGCAAGTTTAGTAGAGGATGACCTTGCGCGCATAAACGACCAGTACATACAAAAAAGCAGGTTGAGCGACTTCTAAAATTTCGGAGGCCATGGACTGTCGATAAAATGAATTGGTGGTTCATGGCCTCCTATTTTTTAGGAGGCTCGATCTCCTTTTTCAGAAGTACTGGTGGTTTAAGGTAGCTGTGGCTGCAGTAGCGGTAGGTTCTGAGTGTGGTCGTGTTTTCCATCTTGGTTGGCGGTGTCATTGTGTTGTTCTTTGAATGATTAGTTTTCTGTTTGCACTTGATGTTTCATTAAATCACCAATGAGTCTGGCAGCTAGATTGGCTGGGCGTTTGGCCAGCTTATTTGGGTGTGCATGATTCGAGTGCACCGTCCAAACAAAAGCTAAGGTGATATCTGGGCGGGTTTTTCCCCCGTGTACTGCAAATCAAATCGGATCTTAGTAGCTTGTGTAGGTTGATGCCAGAGCAAGGCCGGGTTATGATTGCGTTGTGAAACACGGGAAGTGATATGGCTGTGAGCAATCTGGCCTCATGTTGTAAAACAGAACTGCTCTCAATGACTGATTAGAAGTGGACTTACCCCTGCTACTCCGGCAATGTCCAAGTTTTGTGTTCGTTGTTTTTGTGCGAGAAATCCATTTCTCATGTTGTTTTTACCCGAAGAAGAAAGGCCTTCTCCTACTCCTGGGTTCTCTGTGGCATTGAACGAGTTGGAATATGCCCTATCTTTGTGCAGCGGCTGAAATGTCTACGAGTGGAAAACAACCAGAACCTGAGCAGCCTCTGGTCAAAGGAAGAGGGCGAGGCCAGAGGAAACTCTGATGGAGGCTTGCAGCGATACTGGTGTCCAAATCCTTCATCGCATGCGAAAGACTAAATCGAAGAAAAGGAAAAACAGAACCAGTCCAACTTTAGACTTGCACCAATGTAGAGTTGAGGTGCAGATCACCAACTGGCTTACTCACTTGGTACACCCCTGAACTGTGGAACTACTGATCTGAGTTAAAACTCCACTGGAAGCAGTTGAGTAAAACACCATTAATATTCTGAATTACCTAGGGCCGGCCAGTTCGATGATGATATCTCAAGTCCTGTCGCCCTTTTAGAATTCCAGTTGAGGTGCAGATCTGATCGGCATGGTCGGTGCCAAAGCCTGAACAAATGGAACCATGCGGCAAGTACCGCAAATCAGCAGTGACGTGCAAGATCTCCACAATTCAACTAGGAATCTCTAGAAATCGTCACCGGCATCACTGTTGATAAAGCGAAATGCAGCACCCGATGCAGATTGTTGTAGTGAAATGCCAAATCAAGTTGGCATTGGTTGGGAGAGGAGAGACGCCTCAGCTGGGTCTGTTTATGCTGGCTCTCGCCTCTTGTTCTTTGCTTGATGCTTGAAGCAGAACTGCAAATTTTCTTGCTTCAGTTTGTGTTTCCTGACTTAGCTTTTGCGTGTTGTATGTGGCAGTTGAGGATAGCAGAGGAGAAGCTCGATAAGAGTGACGAGAGAAATTCAGAGCTTAGGAGGCAGGTAGTATATCTGAACAGTCCGCCCTTACACGGTCCTTTGTGTATTTTACTATCATGAAAATCCATGAATATGTAAATGGAAATGGGAGGAGTGATTTATGATTGGTTTCCACGGTGCCTGTTACTGGCTGCATGTGAGTTGTCAGAAAGGTTTTAACAATGATATGAGGTGACGTGTCAGTCTCTACTAGCCAACCATGTACTAGCATCATGGTTGGCATAGTGGCCAAATGCTCGAAACAGGGATGTGTGTGTGTGTGTGTGTGTGTGTGTGTGTGTGTGTGTGTGTGTGTGTGTGTGNGTGTGTGTGTGTGTGTGTGTGTGTGTGTGTGTGAGAGAGAGAGAGAGAGAGAGAGAGAGAGAGAGAGAGAGAGAGAGAGAGAGAGAGAGAGTTTTGTGAATGATGACAGGCAGAAGTTCGTGAGGGGCATGCCCACATATCGCAATGGTCAGCAATGCATCTATCATGTGGGAGGCACTAAAGAGAGCTATGGATGAAAATGTTGCGTCTCCGAGAGTGGGTGTGGGTGAATCTGCGGGCTGAGGGTTGGCAGTCGCACCAGTTGTGAGGAACATGCATAGAGAACGCATGGGTTGATGTTTTTGAAGAAAGGTGGAGGCAAAGAGGCTTCCAAGTCGCAGTTTTTCCGTAGCCATTCGCTGGGGAAAAGGGTTGCTTTCCAAGTTTCCCTAGCCAACGGAGAGCTCATTCTCTGTAGGAATTCTGATTGGGTATTCTTTTTCTCTATTGCCACAGTGGAGGGTTTACGAAGCATGAACTGTGTAAATATGCACTTGGTGGTCTGAAGTGTCTTAAACTGCCGAGACTGCATACGGAGTTTTGGGGGCTGTGCGTGAGTTTGGTTGCAATAGACTTTATTCAAGTTTATTGTGGTGGGAGTTGTATTGGGTGTCCTTGTACAATCTTTCGGAGGCTGCATTTGTAAAGTTATGTGACTGAGAGTCCGGAACCTCTATGCGGCTGGAATTCGAAGCTCCAAGCCTTTGAGGCACACATCAAACACTGTAACAGTCGAGAAAGAACAATGCCGGTGTTATGTAGGCATGGTAGAACCGTTGTGTCACATTTTTGTTTGTGAGTCGACATGCTGTGGTAGACTGATCGGTATCTGAAGGCACGAGCCTGTAAAGTATTGAAGCCATGAGACGTCATGATACCCATCGGTCACGGGAATACGGATGTCAAATGTCACATGGACTGTTTTTTTTTTCTCTTTTTTTTTCCCTTCCCCCCACCCACCCACTTTTCTGTATGATTAACAATTCTCCGTGGAACTGCGCCCCTCTGGACTGAGCTTCCCCTTGTGTCATTTACCATTTGTTTCCACGTTTGGGCTGCCAGATTGCTTCGCTTGGAGAGGGCATTACGGTGGAGGCACGGATGTTGAGCAGGTGATTCTCAAAGTCCGTTTAACATGTCTCACTACATAGTACATGGTGGAGATTCCATTTGTCTGTGTTTCAATTAAAAACCCTGTGCCAATTTAACACGTGCAGCTTATGCTAGCTGAGTTGGTGAGCTCCTGAACTGTTGAAATACCGCCCTGAGTTTGAACCTTGCTGGAAGCGGATGAGTAAAATTCTCTGCAATTCTGAATTACCCAGGGCCGGTCAGTTCGATGATGATATTTCAATGCCCTTTAAAAAAAAGGGCAACATGTGCAGGCTATGAGGGAACCACCCCAAAAAAGGAGTGCAGGCTACGAGTCTGTGGCAATATCAGGTTAGAGGAGCATCTTGTTCTTCATCATGTTGATGGATCAGAATATCCCAGCTCGATTCCATATCAAAGCAAATGCTGGGCCTCACATGACACAGTGTTCGGTCCCACTGGGAGAAGATGAATCTCATGCGGAATGTCTACAGTGTCATGTGATGGTCATCCCCAGATGCACGATCACTATAGCTGTATTTGAAGGAGCTTTCTGTCTAGATATGGTGATCTTCATGGTATGTTCTATTTGGGTGCCTCCGTAGTCTGCTGTGGTTCAGTCGTAAGCAGTTTGTGCCCAAGCCTGATTCGAGTTCCTTTTATGAAATTTATTGAAAACCAGTATGTATGTGGGTGTTCTGTTGCTCTTGGCAATTTCTCTCCAAGCGTCTTGAAGGCACGCTACTTATAAGTGCTCTGCTTGGGCTGTTGTGGTTTTGTGGTTTTCGGGTTGCCCGAGTCGAGGCTCTCTCTGGAACGAGGACTGATTGGCGATATTGTATCAGTAATGCTTTTTGAAGAGATAATAACACTGCAGTTCTTGCTCATACCGGTGTGTTGCTTGATGACTGAAGCAAGTACGCCGATAATTGCAAAGGCTATGTCGGTGTCTGCTCCCTGAGATTCTTTCTTGCGAAATGCCCGGGATTTCTTTTCTTCCGATTGTGACAATCAAATTGATGGGCATATGTTTTGCCTCAAAATGCTTTTGCTGAGCCAGCTCTACACTAGCTGTTGTATAAGTGGTGGGGTGCCCTCCACACTGTGATTCAGCTGTAGGACCTGGGTGGCAGCAGGATGACCTTGGGTGGCCTGAGCAGGGTGGAATTGGAAGGAGGAGAAGAGGAGAGGGAGAAAAAATGAGAGGGAAAGGTGCGAGAGAAAGAGGTGAAGGGATTGAGGTGCAGGGAGAGGGTACAGGTGCATGTGTCTGTGTATGTGTGCACTGATGCGCTTGTGTGAGAACTGCTTGGAAGCATCCAAAGGAGAGTTCCGCAAACCCTGAGGTTCCATATATCTGACAGCCACCTATGGAACCATGCTAGGGCCCACAAAAATTATGTTGCAATTTGGCAATTTGGCATGTAGATCGAAGAAGGCATGCTGCAGCCAATCACCAAAGCTAGCTGTTGTGGCAAAGCACACTTCGCTCTCTACTCTCTCTCTGTCTTCTCTCTGTCTCTCACACACAAACAGACCTCTGTCTTGGGGGTGGTGCTTCATCCACGCTGGGGTCTGTGGGAATTCTCATTGGGGGAATAAGTCGGGATTGTGGATTCTTGGGGAGCCTTGGGTAGGGAGGCATCATGCTTAGGATAGGGGAGGGTGGGATGTCGCATCTTAGTGCAAGGGTGGTTCGCTGCCCATAGAGTCTGTGGGCTGAGGCACAGATGGGGGATGGCTGCATATGCATGGACCCCACCTGTGCCCGGGTCGTCCTTAACATTAGAGTTAAGGTAGCATCTGCACGAAGAGTTGGTGCAGATCACGACTTGCGATGTGAGTATTAGCATGGTGCCATGGTGGCATCTTGAGGTGACTCCCCCTGGGTCCCCACATTTTATCTGATCTCCCAATGGAAGAGTCCTACGGGCACCGCCTGAGGCCTGGCCACCACCCTCTACTACACCCTGGACCTTAAAAAAACCTTCAAAATGAGGGAAGCTCTGACTTTTGCCTACGACAAACAGGGTATCAGGCAGCAGCTTTGAGCCCTGGAAGATTCATGAGTAGGGACCATTACCCCCTACGACAGGAATCTTCAATTGGCGAGGGTCTGATCATGCTGTGATTCTGGGCACTCTTCTGTTTGCAGCAAACGGTACGCCTGTAATTGTGACACAATCACCAAGCATGAAGAATAGGCCCCAGTCTCAACCATTCACTTCCCAAGAATACAACGCCCCTGATTGCGTGCAAAGTACTTTTACTACTAGCGAGGGTCTGATCATACTGTGATTCTGGGCACTCTTTTGCTTGCAGCAAACAGCACAGCTGCCCTCAATCTTGATTATGCACTTCCCAAGAAACAGTGGCCGTGATGGCTTGCACAGGACTCCTGTGGAACACTGGAGAAACTATCGAGTGTGCCGTAACACAAGTCCTTAAGCTGCAATGACACGACAATGCTGCACAGCAATGTCTATCATTCGTGCATAGAGCTGAAATTGATTATGTGGCATAGAACGGGCAGTGTGCAAGGACCACATGACACTAATACTGTGAAAGACACCAAGCTTTCTTTGTCTGAGAGCGAGGTAGTGTTAGGGCAATGACACGACGATGCTTCGCAGCTATGTCTATTATTCGTGCATGGAGCTGAAATTGGTTATGTGGCATTGAAAGGGCAGTGTGCAAGGACCACATGACCCTAATACTGTGAAGGATACCAAGCTTTCTGTTTCTGAGAGCGAGGTAATGTTAGGGCAGTGTTGAGCAGAGTGACAGGAATCTTTCAGCGTGGAGGAGAGAAGTGGGATGTTGAGTGGCATTCTGTGATGCTTTGTGCTTGGAGGGGGAGGGTGAAGGGTCATGTTGAATCATGTTGCAAGGTTTGTGTGTGTGGGATGAGGGGGTGGCCGTATTGTGGGATTGCCTGAAGATCTCTGTGCAGTGGGGCAAGAGAGTGGGAGTGAGGGGGTGTTGGTTGCAAGCACCTTTGTGTTTGCAGTGGAAGTGCTGGGGACTATCCAGCGGCATCACAAATAAACTATTTGTGCATGGGAATAGGGATAGAAAGTCTCGCATGGCGGTCAATGTTCCACGAGAAGGATAGGGAGTGCCGAGTGCTATCCCATGATGCTTTCTGCACAGATGGGGAGGTAGGTAGGAAGTTTCATGCGCTGCTGCACGATGTGGAAGGCAGCAAATGATTACTGAAGTAGCATTGGAAGGTCCTTTCTGTTTGCATGTATTGGACCTTGTTTCGATGAGGCTATGTATGCACAGGATAGAAGTGTTGAGTTCAAGATGCTTTCTGTGCAGAGCAGGAGAGAGAGTGTGCAGTGGTATGACGA
Source organism: Chara braunii (assembly GCA_003427395.1). Lineage (NCBI taxonomy): Eukaryota > Viridiplantae > Streptophyta > Charophyceae > Charales > Characeae > Chara > Chara braunii. Next base: position 391,695 of record BFEA01000298.1, read on the forward strand.
ATGCAAAAAGCTTTGTGCTTCCAGAGAGAAAGGAGGGCAAGTGCCGAGCGATTAGAGTGTGCAGTGGTATGACTGATGTAAAGAGCTTTCTGCTTACAGAGGAACGGAGGGCAAGTGCCGAGCGATGTTTCAAGATGGTTTCCATGTGGACTGAGATGCAAAAAACTCTTTGTACTGGGAGGGAAGGGGTTTGTCCAGTTCTGTTATGTAGCCCTTTCTGGGGAAAGGGATTCTTTCTTTCTGCACGCAATTTATGTATGTGCAGGAGGGAGGGGGATCATTGCGCGGCCTCGTATGCTGCTCTTTGCACATAGGGAAAGGGATGAGAAAACATGCACAATGATGCCCAGGTGTTTAAATTTTAAACAGACCATCTTGTAAAGGTAGAGAGCGTTATGGGTATTCTGTAACTGTGTAAGGTAGCGACTAATCTTCTTAGTAGTTACCTCTTCTTTCTTAAGTTACGCTGAAATTCAGGTGGGTGTTTGGCATGCGACCACAACGCATTTTCGCTTTCGTTCGATAGGTTCAGTTGTTTATCTGTCTGTTTGTGCTGTGGAGGCCGGTATTATCTTTCCTGAATTTTAGAACATTTGGACCTTGACATTCAACGACCTCCGAAGCAACATAACTTTGGTCAGGTAGCTGGGCTCTATAAGTGTATAGTACTTTATACATTACCATGTGAACAGTTACCTAAAGCAGTGGACTCTTATCTGTTTAGCTGGGTTTTGTAAGTTTATACGATACCATGTGAGCGGTTACTTAAAGAAACTGACTCTTATCTGGTCCCTGAATGTTCTCTTTGGATTGCTGCAGGAAAGAGGCCGCACTCAAAATGAGGGAGGTGAGACATCCTTTCAACGCTTGAAAGGGTCTGGCCCATCGTCAGCTGTCCTGAGTGTAGAACACTTACCTGCCCCCGAGAATAACGATTTTGCTGAGGAAAAGCACTGATGTCGCTGTGTATGGGGCATGTCAGAGTTAATATGAAGACAATCTATTTCTCCCTCTCTGCTCAGTAATGCATCCAGCCTGTCTTGTCTTGAATCTCATAACAATGCTGGTGAATTCGTTGGCTCTCCTTGAAAGAAGGGAAATTTGTCAAACACTTGCTGATCGTAAATTGAGAGCACTGCAAAGCAAATAGTGCACACAAATTTTGCATGTCGTGAGCCCGCAAGTGTTGTGTTTTTTGTTTTGTTCCTCCTTTTTATCGTCCAGTCCAAACCCGTGGCTTTGTCGCATGCCATGGACATTGGACATCTCATTTTGGCGAGGGAGCTTGCCGACCCATGCTTTCCAGGCTAGCAGCAAATGATGTGCAGTTTTGGGGCGGTGTATGCTGCACTCCAAGTTCTTTACTACTGTCTTTTATCTGCTTTCTCAAAGGCGAATGATGCTATCGGGGAGGAAAACGGGTTATGAATCTGCACTTGAACATGGGAAGGGGCGAGCGAGAGAGCGTCAGAGAGAACACCCTCCATTGTACATAGATTTTAGAGGAAAGGGAAAAACAGAGGGTGCAAATGTTTGATTCAAGTTCATTCAACCTGTAAGCTGTCTTTTCTACAAATTTCTTACGAGTGGGGTAGTTCATCAAAAAATTGTGGTACTACATCAAAAGAATGGCCGTTACGGAAGTGCAGTGGTGAGTCCTCCACCGAATGCCTCTGAAATGTGCTTTGTTCCACACACAACAGGAGTGTATGTGTATACATCCATATTTGTTCACATAATGTTGCTGTTGGATGCTGCATGCCTGCTAGGTTTATATTTTCTGAAGGGGCTCGAGTATTGCGTTCTGGGAGGTAGTGGGGAGGGGTATTTGCACTCCAGCTGTGCCGCAGGCAGATGTTACCCAGCGGCAGCCCAATGGCTGCCTGTCAGAAAAAAACACAAAAAACAAAGGAGAAATTGAATTGGTAATTCATCTTGATGGTCAGCAGCCAGGTAATCTAATTGAAGACGCGTGGATAAGAGGGTGCAAAGCTTGCATCGAACTTTCCGTTGGTGCTTCAAAGTGAGATAAGGGTGCAGCATACTTGAAGTTGATGCTGAAGCTGTCCCGGAGTTCATGTCAGAGCTGTGGTGACGCCGACTGCTCCTCTGCTTGTTGGATGATATAGAAAAGCGTAAAAAGGTCTTCCGCATGAGCCCTGTTTAGAAGTCTGGTCCCTGCAAAACCCCTCCCCCCTCTCGTTGCACACCCCTGCTGCTCCCTGTTCCTCTTCTTTTATTCCCAACTTCGGCTGGTGTCATCAAGCCTAACTGATGGGAGCACGACATCCCCTTGTCGTTCAGTCCGCTTTGCTGCGGCGCTTTCCCAAATCCATCGCCACAACCAGCAACAGCAATCGGTTCCGTTTCTGCCGCCCCGCCCCAAATCCATCACCAGAACTAGGAACAGCACCACAAAATGTCCACTTGTATTTACTGCAATTGCATTTCCATGCCCTTGTATTTACTGCAATCGCGTTTCTCTCTTCATGTTGGGTAACAAAACAGGAGGCTCTGAGGGTTGCCAAGGAGCAGGCCTCGTCAATGAAGGAGGATGAAATAGCAGCGCTTAGATTAGAGGCAGAGGTAAGTAAACAGTAATTAATAATTAGCCATCACTATTGTATGACAAACTGCATGTGTTATTGCTGCGTCTTTCCCCCGTGTCCTTCTGTCGGATCGCTCTTCTTCTGCACATTCAGAACATGAGTGTTTTCTTTGTTTTTGTCCTCCCCCTTCCTCTCCTGGTCGCGATCAAGTGGAAGCAGAGGCGTGTTAGCGCCTGGGATATCCTTTGGCCAGAGGCAGCACACTGTGCGATGTTTGCTTGATCCCTCTGTACCTGGTTTGAGCATTCTCATGGCACTACACTGGCCTGGCTGCATTGCTTTTTTTTTGTTGAGACTACAGCAGATCTGTCCTATGCTACACTGCTGATCTGTTTGTCTTGTGCTGGTTCTCCTGGCCCAGCCCAAGTTTCCACTCTTCAGACCTTTGTCTGATTCCATTTGTCTGGGAGTGCTGAGGTTGTGCTTGGAGAGACTACATGGTCGAGGTGTGTATGCATCTGGACAATGGAGCGATCTTTGGATTCTTGTCAGACAGTCCATACTAGATGGTGCTGCTTTGGTACCGAAGGTGCCTACGACCGTTCTAGCAGATTTCCTACTGTCTTTACTGGCGACCTGTGTCTTCCCTAGAGCACAAGGAATGCGTACAAGCTATCTTTCTGGTCCAATACGGTCATGATGATGTTGCATGGTGTTCGGAGGAAGACAGAAGCAGAGGCTCCGGAACGATGAGAGTCCGAGGGGCCCATCGGGCTCCACATACACTGGCCCTCCGACAGGACCAGGAGGCCATTCCCTCCACTGAACTGCCAGGTTTATTTTGATCTAACGGCTTGAGGAGGCTTCTGGCAGTAGTATACTGAGAGCATGGGCAGTAAAACACACGTCGATTCATTTTTGAATACGCTTTCGAGGGCGCAGTGGGAGAGGGAGTGCCTGTGTCATGACCACGGGGGGGGGGGAGAGAGAGAGAGAGAGAGAGAGAGAGAGAGAGAGAGAGAGAGAGAGAGAGAGAGAGAGCCAAAACAATGGCAAATGGGTTGCAGGTGAGGATTCAGACAATTCCCTTTTCTGCTGCAGTCTGCTCTCCCGATGTCAGCTTGTGAATTCATGGTGATGTCCATGTCCTGTGGATGCTGCTACGCCGAGGTCAAAGGCTAGGTTCCAGTATTTGTGTGTGCAATTATGGCCTGGTGTCAGAGTGGAGACATGCTTGGTGACATCGATCCTTTTCAACTTTTATGCGTGCTACTTCTTATTTCTGGGAGACAGAGGTAGCAATTGGGGTGGAACTTGATTATCGGGTTGATTGGGGTGCTCATTATGGGTGTGTGTTGGGTGGTTGTCTGAGACACACTCTTCTTGTTTCACTATCATGAAGCCCTGTATACAATGCACCCCTCAGTGGTGGTCCTTTTGTCGGGTATTAGGCTGTTAGCTTATTGCCTATTTGGGCATTCATATCAAGAACACGGGCAGATTTCCAGGAAGTTCATGTTCTGTTATGTCAACAGGTGTACATCACTGGAGTAGGTAAAAGAAGTCAACAGGTGTCATCCTTTTCGAAGTCTACTTGATGAACATGCGTGAAAGTCATCTGGGATAGCTCAGAGTAGTTTGCCTTGCCCGCGTTGTTGTGATTCAGTCAGCGAGGGAGGATGCCAATGCTGCTCTGCAAGAAAAACAGGACGCCGAGGCGGAGTTGAAGGCGTTGAGAGTGGCGGTACAGAGGATGGCCCTAACGCAGGATGAAATGGTGGGTAAGCTCATCCAAATTGTGTAATAGAGTATGAAAGACTGAGTCCCCCCCCCTCCTCTTCCCATGGAGTATTGTGTTTCCTTGTGAAATGCCATCTGTCATGCGTATTCGTCATGGACTGTTTGTTTTCGAAGCTGGCATTGGCAAATTCCTTTAAATGGTCTTAAGACTCTAAGCATGCTTATTGTGGATTAGGTGTGTGCAAAATGGGCATGTCAAAGTCTGACAGTTTGCTCAGGCCGACGAATGCCTGCCCATAGCCTTTGTTGCCGGGTAGACTAGATTGATTGTGGAAATAATGTTTTGACTCTTTCGAGGAATTTTCATCTGGAATGCTTCTTTTTTTTTCCTCAGATTTATTGAAGTCAAAAGCCATGTTCTGTTTGTTTTTATCCTTTTGTTCTTTCGAGTTTTGTTTTTCTGTGTAATACACCAATTTTAAGCACACTGCACAGTATGCAGTGCAGCGCATGGCACCGGTTGTCCAGTGTCTATTTCTGCACTCAATAATGCTGTTTTTCAGGTGTTGTGAACTCTCTTGTTTCTTGTTTTTGGTCTGCATTTTTGTGTTTCATTTGGTGAACTTCTCTGCCACTCTTAACCTCCTCATTGTTAATTTGTGTTGCTTTCCCCGTTCTGACAATTGTTGCTTTTCCATCGTTCCCCCCCTTCTTCTTTTTTTTTCCGCTTTCTTTTGAGAGCTATTTCGTGTGCTGTGCCTGCTTGGCAATCTGTTGTAGTGTGTCTGCATTCTCTCTCCTCGTCTCAGCGATGATCTCTTCTTCTCTTGCGCCTGCTTTTGATGGTCGTGCAGAGGATGGTAGTTATAATTCTTGCAAATTCTGTGTCATTTTTTACTAGCTATTGTTTTCCCTTGCTGCAAATCAAGCTCCAGAGGTTAGTTCTTAAACCATTGATGGTTAACATGGCGGGTTAATTTCAAGAGCTCGCACCCGATGTATGAGCCAAGTGCTGGTGGTTTAAAGTGTATTCCCCTTGCTGCAAATCAAGCTTTAGAGGGTATCTTTTAAAGAATGTTAAAAAAAACAGTGCTGTTCGTGTTTGTCGTCTCTGCTCCGGCAGCATCTCCTGGGGTACAACAGAGTCTGTTGCTTTGCAGGCTATGAATTGCAGGCCTGATTGCTTTGCGTCAATCCGTTTCATGTGGCTGTTTCATTGTGTGGCTGCAGGAGGAGGTTGTGCTTAAGCGTTGCTGGCTTGCGCGCTACTGGGGGTTGGCAAAGGGGTTCGGTCTGTGATCTTTTCCACTTCAGATGCTTCCTTTCTGTCTGGGGTGTGGTTCACTGTATGCCATAATTGCTGCTCACCCGAGCGCGGGAAAAATGGGTGCCGAGGCCAGATTTACAGGAGTTTGGATGGTGTGGGTGAACCATGTGAACAGGAATGGGTGAAGAATAAAAAATTAGTCCGCTGCTGGTGCACAGAGATGCATGTCAGCTCGGCACTGAGCCTTAGACCCATCAGCATGATCCAGGTGGACCATTTGGACAAAGAAACTCGTGGTCGACTGACTGCCAGGCTCTGCCAGTCTGAAATCCTGGGTGAAGACCTGGAAGGGCATGATAACGCACAAGCTTGACTGCCAGTTTGCTGTCCAGATGTTACGATCCTGGTCATTTCCCAAGTGCAAAATCACAATGAAAGACAATGTCACCCAATTGCGAAAGAAATGAAAGCACTTGCAAAGAGATAAAGACCAGAGGAGAGAGAAAGAAGAAGAAGAAGAAGAAGAAGAAGGAGAAGAAGATGTACACCAGCAAGACTAATGATAGTTCCCCCTTCTCTCTCCACCTTCCTCCTCCTTCACTTCACCAATCTTATTCTTCTCTCAATAATAATAATAACAATGAATGGATGAACCAGAATCAATATCCGAAGTTCCCGCTTACTACTGACTCAACTCGAACAACAACAACAACAACCAGTCCACCATAGCTATGGCTTCCCTCCTGCAGCCTCCTCTCTCATGCATAGGCTATGGTGGACTAATGAGGGCCTTGCCCTGACGTCCAAGGGACAACCCAAAGCAGCTATGCCGCTGCTGACTGGTCCGCCATGCCTGACTCTGCCGCGAGCTTCCTTGGTGCAGCACTACCCCAACTGGGGCCTTCCGGATGCAGCGCCCAACAAGGTGATGAAGACGGTGTCTACCATAGCCAGGTAAGTGCCCCGCCACTCTCCTATCATGCCCCCTTCTTCCTCCTCCTCAAGCTGGACTGCTTGCCATAGCCAGGGGGAGCTCCAGCTGCCCTTCGCCTCCAAGCAGCGCTGTACCAGTCCAGCGCTGCGCTCCAGCAGCATGTCGCCAATCCTTGCCACACCGCAAATGAGGAAGAGCTCTTTGCTCTTCCTGGAGATATAGCGGCCTACCGGCCTCCTGGGCGGTGACTTCCTAGGCCGAGCGGCCTCCCAGCAACCGGTACCTCCTCCCTTTCGGAGGGAAACATCATTGCAGGCTCTGCTATCCTCCGCACAGGCCCTAGACCCGGGCTACTTGGACTGGTACCGGCCTACCGCTATCCTACCGCTACTGGGCCTCTAAAAATGCCAACTTTTTGTCTTCTTCTGCTCGGCCTCCAGTACCCGACACTTCTACCACTACTTCAGTGGTACCGTCCTACCTGCTACTTGAGTGTTTTTCCCCTTTGCTCTAAGTGCCGCGGGCCTACCCCCGCTACTCGAGTGTTTTCCCCCCTGCAACCCTTCACAGTCACGGCCACAGGTAAGTACCGGCCCTGCGGGGCCTTGCAACCAACAAGTACCCTTGCGGGTCACACACACRCTCAACCGACAAGCACTYAGACAGGCATGCAACCCAGCAGGCACGCACACACACACAGACATGGAAATCACAGCAGAATGCGGGAATTTCAGCAAGGCATTCATTCCAGCGGCAAATCCCAGAAATCAGCAGTGTTCTCAGTCTGTGTTTTTGGCGGGTCATTACACAGATATCAAGTTTAGGGAGTCTTCCAGGACGGGGGCGTGGGGGGAATGGTGGTTGGCAAGAGTAATGGGTATACTCGAATGGGACTGGCTGGGACTGTCGAGGCGTGGTTGGTGTTTATACTATCCTGAGTTCAAGGAGCAGAGTCTGGGTTGGTGTTCCTGGGGATGTGAAAGCTTGTCAGTCACCATGTAACGAGAGAAGGTTAACAACAGTTGTATTTTTCATCACCACTTCAGGACACCCTTCACCACTTCATGTAACTGCCATCAGCAAGACGTGGTTGCTGGTGGTCCCCACACTGCATGTGGGGACCACCGCTATTCTCCACCCAATTGAAGTGTGGTTTGCAAGAGTTTTTCATTTGGGCAGCCCGCACTCAGCCCGCTCAGCATTATTGCTGCTGCTGCCGGTTGTCTCTGTGATTTTCACTATGCTTTTGCCCTGTACGCTTCCATTTGTTGAGAAGAAATGCAAGGTGAAACGTAGGATGATGATCCTGGCCAACAGTTGTTCCATGTGTTTCCATACGTGACTGTGTGCATCATTTGTATCGGTGCTGAAAAGCATTGTGTCACATCCCCTGTCTTGGGCGTCTCTTTGGGCCCACACTTCAATCACATCACATCCTATGCCATTCCATCTCTCAGGCTTTCAGTTGGCTGCGTTTGATGGTGTTCGATGTTCATGTATGTGAGCATCACACAAAATATACCATCGGGCTTGAGCTGTGAAGTTAGATTGGGCAGATCATCATCTGAGTGGCTTTGATGACTATCGTCTTCACCTGAATAGAACACACAGTCATTATACCTAGACGTAAAGTTGCCCCAAATACAGCTATAATGACCGGGTGTTCTATTCCGGTGAAGACAGTAGGTGGCTTAACTGAGGCACAGGAAGCATCCAGGCAGGATATCCCTCGACAAATTGATTGTAATGGGCTTCCAAAAGTTGAACAAGTAACATGTTTGGCGGGGCTCAGTACGGTGCCCAGCTATTTTGTTTGGACGTGGCAGTGAGGGGTGCAACCTATGAGGGGGGGGGCAACTCTGTAGGCGCCAGCCAAATCGCGTTCCACACCAGTCCAGTGGGGCTTGGCCTGCAGCAAAAATTTGTATTAGGGAAAAGAGGCTTGGACGTGTACTCAAGGATTAAACTTCAAATTTTAAAAAGGCATTTTTTAAATTATTTCTGGAGGATTGCTGGATGGGGTGGGGTATACCAGGGTAGAAGGGGAGGACTGTGACAGAATTCCACTGTTTTTGGAATGGTAATGGTGACATGCTGCGTGTTGAGGGAGGGAACGTGCACTTTTCTCGTGAGGTGTGGCTAAGTCCGGTAGTGTGCAGACTGTGCAGAGCCAAAAAGGCAACACAGTATGACCTTGCCTTGAAATTTTGATTGTGGAATGTTGGGTGTTCCTTTCGTGTAATAACGCTCTATGCTTGTCTGTTGAAAAAGCATTCGCGTGTGGCTCGCCAGAGTTGGAAAATTTGGTCACGTAGATCTTGTATTTTGCCTAAATTTGTCGGTTACTATGCACAAGTTTATAACGGAAAATATTTTGTTGGTTTACAGATTACTGAAGATATGGTTGGTCATAAATTTGGAGAATTTGCTTCTACACGTAAAACTTCGAAAACAAAAACGAAACAAAAAAAGACAAACAAATAATGGCACAAAAAGTCAATCCAATCTCAGTCAGACTCAATGTGAATCGTAGTCCAGATTCTTGTTGGTTTAGTGAGGGCGACCGTGCAAGTCACCGAATGAATTGCCCACTTTGGCGTAGTCAAGTGGGACGTTGCAGATGTCCGCAACGAGACGGACACGACTTATTTCATGCGTGGAGCATGCATGAAAGACACCTGGAATGACGAACTCATTCCCTGTCTCTTATACACATCTAGATGTGTATAAGAGACAGAGTTTATAACGGAAAATATTTTGTTGGTTTACAGATTACTGAAGATATGGTTGGTCATAAATTTGGAGAATTTGCTTCTACACGTAAAACTTCGAAAACAAAAACGAAACAAAAAAAGACAAACAAATAATGGCACAAAAAGTCAATCCCTGTCTCTTATACACATCTAGATGTGTATAAGAAGCAACGTCTTCTCTGTATTTACGTTGATTACTGACGTACTTACCAGCACATGTAGAGAACCTAAGTCCAATATGGACCTAACACACCTGAAGCGCACTGCAGACTCAATCTTAAATGAAAATGAAAAAGATGAGAGCATACGGTGGAACCGGTGAACCATTCGAATCTCTTTTCGAATATTGTTTGGTGAACTCTGACACCCTGCATGTTTTATTGTGATGGGATATTTACTTTTGAGGGTCGTGTATACTGGGGTGTGACTTTGGCCAGGTATTTATCCGGCGATTGCACCTGCAAAGCATGATCACTGGTCATCTTTGGCCCCTCTTCCATGGGAGGTAGTGTGGGCTGCTGCACAGAAAATCAGGGATCAAGCGCTCGGGGATTCAACATCAGAAAATGGAGGTACATCTCTCCACTGACCTTTTTTCCCGAGCTAAGCTTGAATTTGATCCTCAGACTTGCAGATAATGTGACCATCTTGTATTGGATGATTACTCGAGTTCATATACATATACATTTGAGAGATTATGTAATAATTAATGTAATAGAGAATGAAATAATATACATATAAACAGAAAATAAATCTACATTGTTGTCTAGTCCTGTCTGCATTGGCTCGTATACTGAACGTCTAGATATAATACCTGGAGCAGGAGATTCAATCAATTGCGATTCTGATGTATCTATATCACCTTTTCCGTCTATCGTCTGCACAAGTGGTTAAACGGCACCTGTGGGTGTTTATGTTTCACATCTCAAACACTACAGCTGCAATGAACCATCCAGTGAGAACAAAAAATTTTGGGATGCAAAAGCTCACCCGAAGACCAATCATGAATAAGCGCCTCTCTCTCTCTCTGTCTCTCTCTGTCTCTCTCGCTCTCTCTCTTGTTGTGTGTGTGTGTGTGTGTGTGTGTGTGTGTGTGTGTGTGTTTGTGTGTTTGTGTGTGTTTTTGTGTGTGTGTGTGTGTGTGTGTGTGTGTGTTCCTCTGTTCCTTCCCGTATGCAGCGAAACCTCAAGGAGTTAGTAAGTGGAAAAGCCATCATAAAAGCATGAAAGAACAAAGCAGTGACGTGAGGCAAGCATTTACGAGTGATCAAGCGGCTGAGCAAGTTAGTGAGGAAGAGAGAAGGCCTTGCAATATTACTAACGAACCCTGAAAAAATGTCTCCAGATAGAAGCTGGCAGTTACAACAGCCACGATTCACAGTAGGGATGTACCTTGCCACTGCCGATGTGAAGCTGCACTCAGTTTTCCACATTGGTGAGCAAAATGACAAATGCATCTTCAGATAGAAGCTTGCAATACACAACAGCCACAATTCACAGAGTAGAGGATGCATGTTGCCACCATGGATTTGAACGTGCACTCATAATTTTTCACATTTTTTTACTGTGTTGACAAAGCTAATGTCGAACATGCTAGTGCTGTCCAAGACGTGCAGATTTGTGCTTGTGTGCGAGAGACAGACAGCGCTGGGGGAGCATAAGAGGGAGAGAGCCGACGAGGATAGGAATAGCGCTGGGGGGAAGCCATGGGGAGGGGATATAGAGATAGATGAATGGATGGTGGGATAGACATAGATGGAATGGATGGTGGGATATGATGGGATGGAATGGATGGATGGATAGATAGATGATAGGTAGAGGGATGTGGATCAGGTGTGAGTGTTATTAAACGTTGTGAAAGCGTGAATAAAGTGGTGTTGGAGCGATTGTGCATTTCAGTTGGAGTGATCATGTACCCTGTAGGAGTGGATGGTGGGATATGATGGGATGGATGGATGGATGGATGGTTAGATAGGTAGATGGATATAAGAGTGATTGTGCATCAGGTCTGAGGGTTATGGTCATTGTGAAAGCGTTAATAATGAGGTGTTGGAGCTATTGTGCATTTCAGCATTTGTATGGTGTTGAAGCGATTATGTAAATTCATTCTTTCCATGTCTGTGCCTCTTGTTGGTGCCTCATTTCGGAGTGTGCGTCTCTACGTCGGTGCCTCACTCATATCGTTGTGTGTGTCTCCACGTCGGTGCCTCATTCGTTTCGTTTTTGAGACCCGTGTGTGTGCGTGATATATATATATA